>OZ024902.1:126119007-126600038 GCA_964017125.1 Flabesymbios commensalis | reverse complement strand
CTCTTAAGGAAGGGATACATAAATCACACATATATTTCGTTATTGTCCTGAGTAATAAGTGATGGTATTAGGCGCTGGGATTGCCTATTTGATATGAGAATATTCGCATATTTAATAGACACGTGCTGTGCGTATTATGTGTTATGTAGAATATATATGTGTGGGATATATCGTTATTTATATCACGACCAACATGAATGTGTGTAATAACTAAAAACTAATGTGGGATTATCTTAACATTATTAGCAAATCTATGCCTGACTATACAGTGATAACTGAGGTTATCCGCAATAACAAATCACTAATGCTTTAATATTACCACCATGGGAAGCGGTTGGTTGCCCTTAACATGTATATTATTGCAATTATTTTAACGAATGATATGTATATGTTTTATCTATATTTTATCTTTAGCTGTACGAAGATCTACATAAAGCATTAAGGGACGCACAAGCAAAATTAAAGGAAGAACAAACAATATTTATGAAATCTCAACAGAAGGTTAGTAATGGAACGGACGTATACTATATGACGTATTTGGGCCAGATCGTTAATTTAATAAAAATAACAGAAGAAACATTCAACAAGTTTTTCTTGCTGTTAGCTTTTATGTCATAAATTGAGGCCATAGGTGTGTCTCGCTGACGCGATTCACAACTTCAATTGTGTGAAAATTATTCAGATTTGCTTAAATGGAGTTTGAAATTTTGTTGATTGAAGTCACATTGTATCTTTAACAATGGTTTAAAGTTGGTACTTAATGTGCTAATAAAAATCTTAATATACTCGGGACCGGTGGTTAAAGGGTTAAGTTTAGTTTTCATTCAGGCTATTAGCACATAATTCCTGCCCTTACACTGATAGTTAAATAAGTAATACTTTCAGCCTTGAAAATAATTGTGCCTGCACCTTGGACGCACTAAACGCTGTTATAACAATAACTTTAATTAAAAGAAGTATTATATCAAAATATGTATTATATGAAAATATATATATTTAATGAAAATATGTAGAAGAAGTAAAAAAGGTAAAAAAAGTTTTTATGAAATCTCAGCAGAAGGTTAGTAACATAACCACGTATTCTAGTATTTTTATATTTGTTATATATAATTTTTTAAGGAAGTAATAAAAACATCATTACAAATGGTACATATGCATCACGCTTGAATTAATAATATTTAAAATAGCTAAACTGCATTTATGTTGCATGACGGATAATTTTAATATTGACTTGTATTGTAAAGGTGGTCATTAGTACACATGCGCATCATGGTCAGCGTCTACATGATTGGGGTGCGCCCAAATGTAAATATTATGCTTAACTGAAGCAAAACGATCCAGTTGTTTCACGCTAGCAACCGCATATCCTGAATGACGGGCTGTATTTTAAACATCACACGATCCAGCTGTTTCACGCTAGCAACCGCATATCCTGAATGACGGGTTGTATTTTAAACATCACAACAGTATAGCCTCCCAGGGCACTTTCATATTTATTTCAGTTGATGGAAAGCCTAGAAAATGATTTGGCGAGAGAAAAACATTCCAAGATCCTAGTTAGTGATATAATCAAATTTAAAAGTCACACTATTTAATATTTTTAATTATGCTGCTCATAAGAAAACGGGGTAGAAACTAATGGATGTTACTTAAATCATGATGAAGCATGTTGACGGCTGATCAAAAAAAAAATTAAGCCAACGTTTCTCAATGTCTATGCATGACTTTAATGAATATGAATTATTATACACTTGTCAAAAAAAATAAGTGTTGACCACAATTTTCAACCACAATGGAAAAAATTATGTGTGCGTTTTAAATGACTCTCACCTCTAATGACTGGGTATATTGTGTTGGTCACGCACCAGTGATTTTAGCTGTACAGACTCAATAGTAGGACACAAAATCACTGGTAACATACATCTAAACTTCAGATTATGATTCTCTTATTTGCAAATCCAAAATGCCCAGCTTGCAATTTGGGAGGGAAAGAAACATTGAGATTCAGACATACAAAATTAAAAACAATGTGGCTCCTACATATTTGAAATAAATAATAACAAGAATACAAAATTCAGGCATGGTTTAAATTTATTTGCTTATATGTCCCCTAGGATCTGGAACACTCTACCTGATTGCTAGTGACATCAAATAACATAACTCTATTATAATTATTTATTATTTATCATGCTATTTTAAACAATGTCTAGGCTCTTAAAATTCCCAGAAAAAATTATTTAATCTGTCCTTGCTTTCAATTATATTTATACATAGATCCTGGACGTCATTAATTTATTTTTTATATAATGTAACTGTGATATTTAGCTCATAATCTTAGCTCTGTGATAAAACCATTGTGCTATCATCTATATATGTGTATGTACCGTAATATAGTAATTGATAATTTGACTATAATATAATATTAGCATTTTAATAATAAAGAGAAGGTGATATTTTATTACAGGACTTATATAATGTTTTGAATGTGTGGTGCATACCATGTGATATTGTGATATTATTATTTGTTGAATTTTAGTACTTCAGATCGGTTGAATATATTCAGGCTAATGTTTTTATGGTTAACTGAACCATGCCGATTGAAAATGTAATTTATCTTATCTTATCTTATCTTATCGTATTATGTGGTCCATGCTTAGAAACAAGAAAATGCATTTGACTATGAGCTTGTTTAAAAAAAAATGTTTTATGTTATGCGTGATATAGGTGTTAGGGTTCACTTATGTCAAATGATCCAGGATGGCAGAACTCGGAATCGTATTGCCACAGAGTTGGGAGTCAATCAAATCTGCATCAGGAACGTTTGAAGACTCTCCCACAATACCCAGAACTATCTTGGAAGACATGGTTCTGGGCAGGAGTTTCTGCAAATAGGCGAGCTGATTTTAAAATTGTGCTCAATAAATGAGGTTTTTTTTTAAGAAAATACTTATTTTGTTGTATTTGAACGGTGATTTCGTACTGGGTCTCCCTCTTATATTTATTCACCAACAATCAATGAAGAGTGCGAAACAACTCAGGGGCCTACCTACCCAGTATTTAGAGGCAAACATCAATAAACACCTTCATATTAAACGATCAACTATGTTTCTCATTGGGATTTACAATTTTGACGACTCGAATCGACCTGTGTAGACACAACCATGTGAAATAATGAAAATGTTTTGTTCTCATCTAGGCACAGACACAACTCAAGAACGAAAGAAGTGGTATGCAACGGTTAGTTACAAAACATTGTGGAAATTTTCAGTACGTACAATGAGTGTGGGTTTGTTTTACTAGTAGCAGACTTGACCATTGTGACACACGATAATCATATTATGTGGTAACTTTTGATTAGCTACGTGTGATGCAGGTTCAGTATAAATGAACGTGAGTCTGCTGAGGAAACTGAAGTAAAAGTCACTTTAAATTTGTCACTTTTGCGTTGCATGCTTTTCGCTAAATACTCACGCAATTTTCATCCGATAGTCATGAAATTTTGCAAGCATTATTTTCTAGTCGCACGGCAGCTTCCCTGAAAATTTAAAAAGTTAAACCATTTGCCATGTAGTAATTTTGAATTATTACGCTCCTCTATAAACCCATTAATTTCTTTCAGCTTTAATCGCGAAATTCTACTACATGTCAAATGGTCTAACTTTTGAAATACTGACTTAAATTTCACTACTTTTTAGGTAGGCACTGGAATAGTTGCAAAGAGCTCTTGCAAAATTTCGTGTAAATTGATCAATAATTGAGTGAGAAATCGGTGAAAAACACCCAACGCTGGTGGAAGTTGACTGCAACTATGGTGTCAGTTACTTAACCTCATGTATGGACATGAGTTGAGAGACGGGTCATGCTCGTGACTACATAGATTATGCCAATATAAATTGTAAATTAATGTATACATATGAGGTTTCATTGTTTAATACGATATGCCCGCCGTATAGTTCAACAAATAAAACGTGTTTAATGTGTTTATAAGTTTGTCATGCAATACTCACATATAAAACTGATATTGCGATGCGCAAGAGAAAATATACGCATTTTTCATGAGGTTACGTAAAGTGTCACACTCAAATTTAGCAATAACTTGTATTATAGACACGCCCCTTGCTAAACGTATTAGTATAATGTATTTCAGATATCATCGTTATACATGTAATACTTCTTAGGCATATATACATGTACACATACAGTCCATGGCCAGATCGTGTTGGGATGGACTACCATTTTTAAAATGGCCGCCATCGAAATACTGTGAGTTCTAGATCAGCTACTATCAGGGTTTTGTGTCTGATACCCAAGCAATGTTGTCGAGAAAATCGTGTATCTCATGTAGATACTTTGAAATCAACGTAAAATACATTTTTAATCATTACTATTTGTCTCGAATAGAAAAATCCTAAATTCAAACAATCATTGGTTACATTATGATTTAGTTTTTATTTTGATAAACTGTATATTGTCGAGTGGTTTCTGAATCATGGATGTTCTGTTTATATACTCTAAATATTCCATGGAAAATGCGTAAAGAAACTAAGAAAACTCCTATTGTGATGTTTGATACATGTACAATTCTTTGCTTTACCAATCAACATTTTAATCTGAAGATTATTAAACGGTATTGGTCTTAAACATATCTGATAATTTTGATTAACGAGTGGATTTGTCGAAATCCCTTGGGATAGAAGAAATGGAAATAACACAATACAAATAATTGCAACATGGGTCTGCTAAGCAAATAAAAAGTATAACCACGGTGGGTGGTTTTACACAATTTTTTCCAAAAAGTTATTGGATTTTATTCTATGGAAATAATAGAGAAACTTATTGATTTGTGTTAATCACATGAAATCAAAATCACTTCAGCTTAATCTAATCTATGTTACTATATTTTGCAAAGCATGTCTATATTTGTTCAATTTATCCTTTGATCGTGACGTGTTCTTCCATTTTGTAGTAGGAACACGGACTTACAATCTCAAATAGAAGTTTTGTTATCTGAAAGGGAACACTTAAATAAATGGTACGTACATTTTCATTGTCTTGAAATAAAGTATTTATTCGACACTTCTTTAATAATTTAGATAGTGTACAATGGACTAGATCTCTTCAACATGATAATTCAAGGTATCATAATCACTAATATCACATTACATAATTAATCAAACTTGTCTGATTAAACAAACTACTTCAAGATTTGTATTCTCAGGCCCCCACCTGTGACGGAATACCGTGTGTGTATAAAGGACTTGACATAATAAATGAGCACGTACAGACGGACACCTACGTAGTAAAATCCACGGATGGGGCGGGGGCCCTGGTGCAGTGGCTAAAGCTGTCTGCTCGGAAAGTCGGAGATCGCGGGTTCGAACCCCGCTCTGGCGTTCAAGTAACAAAGAAACAAAATATTTCTTCCCTGCTCTTTCGTAAAGATTCAATATTATGGGGAGCCTCAGACCGTCAGGGTTTGAATTTCGAATGCTGTGTCTGGAGGGCAGTGTCATCTCACCATCCTCAGGAGGTTCTCCTGGCCCAGTTTAGCATATATGTGCACAATGCACAATGATTTCATGCCTATTGAACAGTAGTTTTAGTCACTTTCTCGAAATTGAACGAGAGTTTTGGTTGGGACTTTTCAGAGATGTTAGTTGGGACCTATATCTACCATAATAAATCATAAAACCTGTGCTAGCAATTTGTCCAAGATTATTTTGCCAGAATCACTACACTTGTGTGAATATGTATATCCACGAATGCAACTTGCCTATGATGAACCTAAATGAACAATGTGAGGTATTACGCAAAGACATATATATATATATGAACTACAATGTTTGACACGGCTACATAAAAATGATCAGTACATACGCAATGATATGAATGTATGAGTATATCCATATATACACCTCGCCAAGAATGACCTATATCCTACGAAATAAAGGTTTGAACAAGGGCATGTGTAACTTGGCCCTATATCACCTCAAGGGTAATGACAACAAATAATGAAAATGGTGAACAATGCGGCAGATTTGGATTAACCAACTGTCACCAAGTGTGTACTCTTCAATAATGATAATTATTATGAACAACATATGTGAAAATGAAATGAATCGCGCTTTAGGCAACTTTTGTGCACATATAGGCTAAATTGGGCCAGGAGAACCTCCTGAGGATAGTAAGATGAGTGAGATGACGCTGCCCTCCAGACTCATGATTCAAAATTCAAACCTTGGATGTCTGAGGCCGAGCACGCTACCTCTCGGTCACGGAGGCTCCCCACGATACTGATTTTTTTATGAGTGGATGGGGAAGAAATATTTTTCTTTCTTTCAAACCGCCGAGACCGGGAAACGAACCCCGCACTCTCGCGTGAAAAACAGCGGTGCTAACCATTACCCCAGGGCCTCCGCCCACAACAAATGTAACATAAGCTGTGATCATAAGCATCCTATTTATCTTGTGCTAAGAAAGGTCTTGTTAACGCCCGACAATCACCGATTGGCGGGCAATCACAATTACAATTACTTTCACCCCCTCCCTTAATTAGCCAGGAGATATGTAATTATTGTCATGTATACGCATAGATTAAATGTGATGATGTCCTAGCGCAGAGTTGTAGCTAGCAGTCAAGCTGTCACGGTCTATGGTACATCTACACCAATCATGGATATCACATCATGCTTGTTAAGTTTGAATGAGTGTTATATTGCTTCTTTCAGACACTGCGGTGTTAGGTACCTCGGAGCTGACAGAGTAATTTAGATGCTATGTTACAACTCATATCAACAACGACTCTACAACTATGAATCGAAATGACAATGACTTTCCTCATAGGCTTAATTTGGTACCCTCCCACTGGCATACAACGTCGTTGCAACGTTGAATCCATCAACATACTACAAACACACCCTGCAGTGTGCTTGCTGGTGTGTTTGTAGTGTGCATGCACATAATTACACTAAATTTATATAATAGTGTGTCTTTTGTTGTATAGCCTTACAACTTTTCATCTATTTTAACTCTTATATTATATTTTACCTTTTATACTGTTACTTCGTCTGAATGCGCTTTTTGCATCACCTTTATATAATTTACCTAAGCTTCAGGTATCTGCAGAACCGAGTCAGCCAACTGCCTATCTTAAATGTTATTACTTTGTCATGTTTTATATCACAAGTCGCTGAAATAGATATTGTTAGCTAGATTTTTACATTGTATACACTTGCGAATATAAATAAATATCATCTTTAACGTCATTGTCGTTGTTTCATCGTCGCAACGACGTGGTGTGCCCAGTGAGCAGTTGTTCATGTAAACTGCTGAAATTTGTTTTGCATATTGAAAATAACTAGCTCTCGGTCAAGTTAAAAAATGGCTTACTAAAAGTCGAAATGACACATGTTACGTCATAACTTTTACCTTGTGGGAACAATAACTTAAAAGTTATCAATTTATTCGGCTGAAATATGTTCCACCTGCTGATTATAACCAGTTCTTGGACAAGTTTAATAATGGCTGAAAAAAAATAATGGCCGCTTTATCTCATTTTACGTTCATAATTTTAGCTTGTGGGCGCGATCAATTATATATATTTATGTATGTTTCTGTTTTGTCTCACGGTTACGAACAGTGTCGAGCAAAAATATACAAATTCAGCGAACGGTATGTATATGTAAGGCACGAATAGCTATGCAAGGATTACATTTTTAAATGGGTGTTGAAAAAGTGCGCATTGGTAAATAAATCACTGATTTAATTGTTATATATTACATTTTGACAAAGTGAGGTTGCAAACATGATTGATGTTTGATGTGTAATTTGCAACACTGTACCTACACATTACACGCTATTATGTTTGCAGGAATACAGAACTAGAAAAAGAAAAAAAGAGACTTCAAACACAGTATGTGCAATTCCGTCTTTTTTATTTCTATTCTGCAACATCATGCCTACAATCATCAGTTGATGTCTCACTGGAATTCGGGATCATAGACCGTATAAACCCTCTGGTGATTACTTAGTGACCCTGCCCTACCCCTTTTCCCTCCATCTCATATGTATTCTATTCTCTCAATATCTGTACGGCCGATGATTACTTACGAGAAGGCCATTTTTTTAAATTTCCTTTACCATGTTTGAAGTAGTAATTTCTTAGCGTAAGCTATTGCTCTTTTATTCCTATTGTTTCTTATATATTTTTACTGTTTCTAGTGAACAATTTTTATCATTTTTTAATAATTACCGTTTTTTAACTTAAATTATGACCAGTTGGCCAAATCTTGAGTCAATTTCACATTTATCTCACTTTTCTAAAAATCGTTGTACATACAACAAGGTCCTTATCAGTTGAAAGCCTGTCTAGTGTTAAAAACGTCTATATACAGATATAAGAATCATTATCACACTGGTTTTCACTTTGATACATACATATCGGTATCAGCCTATATTACACTCTTGTTGTAGTGCGAGCTAGTCAGGTAACTTAACATCGCATTTTTGTGAACACATTTTAGGATTATCGTTATTGAGCGGATAAAGACACCATTTTTTCGGAGGGCCCAGTAGCCTATCGAATCACGAATCTGCTTCATTCTGTTGAAAATTATATTAATTTTCGGTTTGCACCAACGGCGGCCGTCTTGAATTTTACCCATAATGCTCTTGCGTCTATTATGTCGAAATGATATCAATTTATAGCTTGACCTAGCATAAATATAAGCCATTTTTTAATTTTACGCGCAATACAATGTGCTAAATACTTTCTGACCGCAGCATTATGTTGGCATACCTGAAAACCATATGGTAGATACCAAACCATGAATTTGCTTATATTCCATCGAAAAGTATATCAATTTAATATTTGACCTTAGTCGAAACGGCGGCCATTTTAGATTTTTGCGTTTTACATCAACACATTTAAAATTCAAGAGGGCTCATAGGCTAATTTTAATTGGTGTGTTATACGAGAGCGTCATGCAAAATCGTGTCCTCTTTCAGCAATGTAACGATAATTTGCCTGAGCTACCTGACTAAATTGCAAAATATGGTTATTATAATGTTCGCATATCCAAATTAAACTTTATTACTTCAATGCATTTTTCTGTTAATTTTTCCCTGGGACTAAAACAGATTTTTGTCTGCTGGTCTTCTGCTATAGAGAGATTCTGGGATAGTAATGGTGATTGCCAGTCATCTCAAGTCTTCTAGGCTGACTACGCCCTATTATGTATAATAAACGGGACATTGTTATACAAAGTATATTTGTTCAGGTTTCCCATCACGGATAAAGAAAAAGGCACCGTAGTCATTCAGGTCTAATTATTATTACACACTATAGTTAGCTTATACTTCTTTGCATAAATGCATCCAACGCTATGTTAGAACCTAGATTAGTACCACTTTCTACTTTTAGGAACAGTGATTGGAAAGACGAAAACGCTAAAGGCACAAAAGAGTAAGTATTTATCTTAGAATATGAGAATCAAGTTATAATTATCTATGTTTGAATCACTTACATTCTTGCAATATATTTATGAAAAAAGAACAGATTGTGGAATTTACTAGATATCAGACAAGAAATATAGACCTTGTTTCGATTTTACAACAAAACATAATGACTTTACCATAAATAACATGTAGCGATCAGCAACCCCCGGCGTATACCTCAAGTAAATGTTGACTATGTCGGGTGTTAGACATTGTAACGGGTCGCTGAAACAACACAACACGCTTCTAAATCATGTTTTTGATGAATTATTACTGAAATTGCATGTTACATTTATTATGTCAGCTTATGATAATAATGTATATTTTAGCTAAGATAACAGTGATAATCACGTGTTGTTCACTCACGTGTTAAAAAATCAGGAAACAGTTTAAACACTATGACGGCAACACAAAATTACCATGATATTTTTTTACGCTATGTAGTTTGTTTAAATGCAGCCGACCATATGGAAGATGTGTTCGCGATGTATACTAATATTACAGTACAAGAAACACGACCCATGATTGTATTTCTGTTTACGGACTTAACTTCTATCTACTGGCCTAAATTGTACAGCGTTACGCACTTGGTAAATCTATATATATATGTTTCTCACAGGAACACGGGCCTACAAAAAGAAATTGCCAGAGTTACGAACATGTATGTAAAAGTCGGAGAACGGAATCGAACATGCTAAAATATTAGAAATATATGTTTATTCTGGAATAATGAAAAGTCATGCTATGTGTAAACTATATCAATATAGTTAATTATAATATAAGTGACATTGTGGGAATGCGTGGACAGCTGTATTAATCCGTATGTCCGTCCGTCTGTGTTAATCAGAAAAGCCCATTATTGATCATGGTCAAATGCAGAAAATAGCTTGCCATATATTCTTAAAATTATGTAATTAAATTAGTCAAATATATATCACGTACGTATATATAAACTGCAGCATCTGAGACACAGATATACAAATATTATAAGCGTTAAACGTAGTCCTTACGATAGATGGCTATGGACACATCGTTTTTTTGTAATAGGGATTGTTGTGTGTGTGTTGTGAGGAGATAAATCACATACGACAAAGACAACAAACTTCGAGTTTGTTCTACATTCATTTATTTAACAACACGTCACACTAGGGTGTGGCTATATCAATCGTTTGATGCTAGGTCTACCGGTCATCTGCCAACCTCAATAGAAATTAAATGTAGCCATGAAAATATATCATATAAGTTCTACGTCCAAATATTGATAACTAAGAACAGCATGATTGGCTGGTACCAAATGGGTGCATTATTAAATTGTTTTGAATTAATGCCACAAATATCACACAATAATTTTTTTCTGTTAAAGGAAGAATGAATGGAAAGATGCGTATGACAGGATAGACAAAGAGTGAGTAATAACACATATACACTCATCATAATATCACACACGATATAGGGATTATTATGGTCTTGGAAACTTGTGTACCGAACATTTACGCCTTTTACGTCTTTTATTTGAATTTAGTACCAAATTTAAAACAAATACATAACTATTGACTTGTTCTGTTCATACAAAAAACATATCAACAGTTGTGAAATTAAAAACGGTATCACTGTCAATAATGCTATAAACAATAATGGTTTACTACAAAATGTTATTTCGACAGAATTGTTTTGTGTTGATTCTATACCACGTAAGATAGTTTGTCTTTATGTTACAGCTTACAAAAAATATGTTAATATTTACATAATGCACATAATATATACTATAATAATTTAGCATTTGTGTGTTTTGAAAGAAATATAGTTTTGAAAAAGAAGCAGAACACATTAACACAAGAGTGAGTAAAAGTGTTTATTTCTCAAAACAGTGTAATAAATGGTTATCATCTATAATGCTAGTAACACGTGTTTAAATCGAACACAACACAACATAGGCCTATAGGAATATAAATAATACCAGAATCCCAAAGTTGCATCTCAGCATTAATCATTACATCATAAACTTGGACATAACTATGTCGACCGATATACTGTTAAAATGTTTAGGCCTACATAAACCCCTCGTTCGTTTACTTCCATTTTGAAGTTCATGTTTTACACATGACACATAGTAAAAAAAAAAAGTTCCTACATAATATTATGACTGATGTATGAAGAGTTATTTGAATAAAGAATATTAATTAAAAATAGTAATAAATGTTTTGTTTTGACATTATACACAAATGCGTCCACACTTCTATTGGCAAACGGACCAAATTATAAAGCCCGAATATCTCATAAGTGTGCATTTAATTATTAATTTGGTTTAAAATTATATCAAGATCACATAATTACATTCAGCGTAATGCAGATAATCAGTTGACATGATAAGGTTGTTTTCACAACCAAATTATTCTATAATATAAGTTGCTGGTTGTGTTTATTTAATACATCTGCTTCTTATTATACATATATATATATTACGTGTTCTTTGTTAAAGGAATAAGGGTTTGAAGAAAGCGCATAATAGAGTCGATATACAGTGAGTAGTATACATTACTGAAAATAAGATATTATACCATAGATCCAAATGGGATCTGTATGTTATTGCATTTGTGCACATGCCATACAAGTATTCATAATTGTTTTACAAATCTTCACATTACCGACAGCTTCCTACATTGTATTAGTAAGACATATCAGCCCGGTTGATACATATATGTTAGATTGGCCCATAATCTTTTAACTGGGTAGGTGTTGAGACGTACAATGTATTATTACTTGTATTAGTAATATAGATATAAGTCATTAGAATAGTTTAGGCACATAAACATGTCAATTTAAAATGAAGTTATCATGATTTTTATGCCAAATATTTATTATATAAAGTGTTCATTGTGCAATTATCTAATATTACGAATGCAAAGATATATTAATATTTTCAACTGGCTTGACTCGTATGAGGATTATGAGTTTTACACATTATTATGCCAATAATTTATTATATAAATTGTGTTTTTATTGTACAATTATGTAATATTGCTAATACGAAGATATATTAACATTTTCAAGTGGCTTGACTCATTACACATGCACTTTAACTTTTTTATTTGAGGAAGAATCAATGGGAACAAGCCCACGCCACATTAAACAGAGAGTAAGTATCTACTAAAATATGACATTTCTACAAATATTCACTGATTGATATAGTGCTTGTACATTGCAGCTGTTTAATTCCCAGATATTAATTTGAATTTGCTAAACGAGGAGTGGGCACAAAGTGTGGCTGAAACCTTTAGCTCTGTTGTAGCAACTTTGGGGCTTAGTGAATACAGTACATCATTTTTCTACCACCTATCATGTAGGCTTCTTCGTGTCACTTGTAATTCTTGTCCCTTGACATGCATGTGAGCGACGTCAGTTGATGCAATGCTGGGCCGATGTCCTAGACGATGGGCCAACTATATAAAACAACAAAGTCTAGCGTTAAAGTACTGGATTCGCTTGTGAGAATCGTGTACAACTCTCTCTTGACTTCATTGGTGAAACAAATTGGTGCTCTCATATCAGGTCATTATTATTCCAAACAAACCACTGCGACGTTTTGGGAAAATCATAGGGTAGAAAATGCTAATCGACTCGTCAAACAAGTTAAATTATCTCTGATTAATACATATAAAGTTTATTGGTTTAGCAATCCCGAAACTCGACAACTCGCTAGAAAAATATCTGTTTTACATCCTCGACACACGGTGGATAAAGGCTCTATCAAGATTGAGAATGAGCTCACATATGCTAGAAATTGAATGAGGAAGGCATGTGAAACCGCAAAAAATACCACTAGAACAGCGCTTATGTCAAATATGTGTATAAAACTGTATTGATGACATAATTTAATTTTTTATTAGTTGCCTATTCTTCGCGACAACAGATAAATAGTTTACTTGCCGAAAGTGAATTACACATTGCTGAATTTGAATCGACGAAAAATTCACATACATTATGTCATCCCCACATCTACTGTTAGTAATATGCTTAGCAAAATACACCAAAAGGCCTAACTGTTATCGTAAGCGTGTCGCGTATCTCAGCTTTATAAAACGGTTGGGGCGTAGGGTTCTGATGTCGATACTCGATGTGTTGGTAGAAGACGAACCATCCCGTCAAACTTGTACAAGTATTGTTCACCAAATATATTGGAAACAGGTGTAATCAACTGCTGTTTAGCCTAAGCTCTAGTCAAGGCATAGTCCCTTGTGTGAAATGATAGGTTGTTTTTGCTGGAGTTTTATATATATATATTCATTTTCTTTTATTACTCGAATATTCATGTGCGTTTAATTGATTAGGCCGTGTAGAACGCAGGACAACACTTGGAGGTGAAAGGATGAAACACGCAGACAGACAGTTATGATTTTATTTCCAATAGCATCTCATCCGATCTATCTGATCTGTACTGGTGGTTCTGTATAACAATATAAATATTTATTTAAAAAATGATACCATAAAGTTTATTGAGCATACAATAAGCAAGATACTAAAAAATGATACAATTCTGAAATTCGGCTTTCCATTCATTGTAATATAAATAGAATCCTATCACAAATGCAGATACTCTTTACAATAATTGTTGTTCTAGCAGGCGGCACTAACTATTACTTAAATGTGAATAATTACACATAAAATAGGAATTTTTTAATCACTAGTTCCTTTACAAATTATGTATAATTGACTGGAATCAGGCATTATATATTTAATAAATCCGAGCTCCACACTACACTTACAACTATTGGGCCTTCTCCCAAATGTCGCCGCTGCTGATTAGACTTAGAAGCTCTACTTTGGGCCAACTGAATAGCTAATATTACTATCATATCTGTAACAAAATTAGTTAATACAGTGAAAAGTAACAAAAATACGAGCCTGTCTTACATTTACCCAATACATACAATAACACCGTCACTATGAAATCTACCGCAAAAGTTAAAACATGGATGGCGATAAATCTCAAAATTAGTGGTGAACTCGTACAATGAGATGGGTCAATTCAATATAGAATCTTAGCGCAAAGCTTTATATATAATGGCAAAATAATACTCATTAAATCACATGATAAAATGCATTTTCATCAAGAATTTCTACATTATCAACGTTAACGTTAAACTGTCATTAAATCATGTGTTTGAACTGATCAATCAATGTCAAGAATTAATTTAAGCCATAAAATACATACCTCACTACCTCGCTACCAGGGCCAAAATTAGCAAGGCATTCAGCCAGCTACTGTGCTGGTCTGAACGAAATTGACAACCTATAATTAACAATAAATAATGGCTAATGATATGGCAAAAACAATTAAGCCTGGCTTAGTTAGCTTATACTCAGAAAACACAACGTCTGCACAACATCTTTACAAGGTTTGACCAGCATCAAAGACGTTGGGCCGAAGCTGCACAAATGCTACACAAATGCCTACGTTCGCCAGGTAGCTACATTATATTATGCATGGTCTAATTACATGGAAAATGAAATTATTCATGAAAAAATGTTTATCGGCGGTCACATGTACCATGTGGCGCTTTGATTGGCTGAGAGAGGAAAAGTTGTTATGTAGCAATGATTTCATAATAATATTCATGAATTACCATTTAATTTAATTGACTCAAAATAATAAATATAATCTTAGTTATATTCAAGTTGATATTATTCACTATATATCATTATTTTAAATGTAGTTAATTCGCAAATATTTAGAGCTCACCTGAAGATGTTGTCAGCTGAGAGTCAGCTCTGAAAATGGCAGATTCAAAACTCATAGCTCGAGCTAGGGTCTCACAGCACAAAATAATTAGGATCACATTAGGGGGTCAAACTAAATGTCACAATCTTACGAAAATTACATTGGAATGCATGACAATGGCGTTTACAGGCCGGTTTAGTAGAATCTGTTATCGGGGAGGCTGTGACAGTAACCCAAGTTCAGTTTTTTGCTATAACTGGTTCCGTCATCAGTGATCATTGCACATCGAATCTAGCGTACGTGTTCTTGGTGTTTCGAGCTGACAACAGTTAATGCATTTTTTAGATTTTTTAAAAAACATGTTGAATATAACTAGTATTATTCTTTTCTTCTTTATACATACTCTCACTCATTATATAATTCTTTATACATACTCTCACTCATTATGTAATTACTCGGTTTCTACGCTTTCTAGAGGTTTTTTTGCTATATGCAGTAGCTATTTTATCTCTGGTTTTGGTGCGTGAAACTTAAAAATATCATGACAATGGTGTTTTAATGTAGGTTATTTTAAATAGTTCCGATGCATATTTTATTTAATCTGATTGTTTTAGCATAGAAAGTCGTTTGATTTTAAGTAAACTTAGCATGCATATGTTGTATATAGTCATGTACATACGTTCCTTTTAATGACGCATATGTCTGCATAGACTTACTGTCGTCAATAAGTATTAATCTACCCATTTATTTTATGTATAATCGGTATATCTCTTTCAGGTACAGAGAATTACAAAGAGAAAACTACAGAAACATTAACGCGTATGTACAAAATGCTTTAAGTAGTCTGTTGGGTGAACAAAACAGCAAGAGTCATAAATAAAGGCGTGTATATATGAAACCAGTTGTGTTGTACATCTTGCATGCACTTATATTCAAACATAAAATAATTTAAAAACACCTCTAAAATACGCGATTTTCACTGATAAGTGCACACACGTTTGTGCGCAGGGATACGGTCTGCTACTAGACTGTGTGTATTTTTATTTTACAAAAGTATCCTTTCCCCATGGCTTTGTGGAACATGAAAAGCAGCAACAAACGTTGTGAGGATGGATAATTTGCATACTTTTTGACCGACAATTACTCTGTTACATGCATGATGCAGAGACACTAGTCCATAACAACTATGCAGCCTCTTCGATTTGTTTACATATAAACTGCTTTGTCTCACACAAATATAGTAATTTTAATACATTATTGGTGTGTTGTGACAGTTTAAACTCATTAGTCCACTCTTACACTTTGTTTTATAGGAGGCAACTATGGGAACAATCATATGCAACATCAGAGAAAATGTCAGTATTGTAAGAATGTATATGATGTCATCTTATATCAGTATGACAGTGGCTGGTTTTAAATAATTGGTGGCGGTATTTTATAATATGTGAGTCAAAGACTCACACATTACGCCAAGGGCCGTATTCTTCTGACAATTTGGGATGCGAGAAATCCGATATCTTAAGAATGTCCCAAATATATTGGCATCATCAGGCTTAGTTTAAAACATATTTTATTGACCAATTGAAGCAATACAGGATTGTAAAACATAGGCTTCGCTCGGAAAAAAAATAAAGTGAGTGATGCTTGCGGAGTCATGGTGTGAGTACTATGTCTGGCCAGTGAGTGTAAATCTCCTTAGCAGAGCTAGAAAATGTCGTAAAACAAATGCTTGGAAGTGGTATCATAACATTGTCAACATTACCTTATATTGTCAACATGATTTCATGTTGTCAACATGACCTCATATTGTCAACATGACCTCACATCCCAGCAAACACAAGACAACAACCCAAAGCCAGCCGGATGCTAGACCGACGTTGTAGATGGTGGGTCAACTCTATGGCAGCATTGGGCCGATGTCCAGCGTTCAGCGGGATGAGTGATGTCAATGTGACAGCGCTATATCCATGTGATAACATATAATAAGTCCTAAATATATATATCATAAAATTAAGATGGAATAGCGCCATGTCCGACACATCAGCGCCGTAGATAAAGTATCGAACGCCAATGTGTCAGACATGACAGTAACTTTCAAAAAATGGTGATTATGAGTCTTACTGATTCTTTGTTAGCAAAGCGAAAGGTTTAGTGGCGGTGATAAAAGTATCTAGCAGGGATATCAATTGAAGGTCAAGAAGGCTGTCACGTGTACCATGGAGAAGCGTATCTAAGTTGTAATTTATATTTATTTGGGTTAAATTTTCTATTAAAACGACTCTGTGTAGATGGTATTGTGGACATTCGATAAAAAATGGTTGGTTGTTTCGTTACGTCCACATGTACATAGGGGATTATCAATAATGTTCATTGTAAAAAGATGGTGGTTAAGCCCACTGCATTCCATTCTATCATTAGGCTTATTAGTCATTATTGTGAATCTAGGATGCAGAACTGAACTAACTGTTTGGCTACAAAAAGTTAGACGGACTATTGATGTGACCCGAATAAAAAAGTATCATCGATTCTTGTAGCGTTATTGTTGTGGAGGTTGTGCCGGTTTAATTGAAGATAATTTGTGACAGTTCATACCATGCCAGAGTTCAGGACTATTATTTAGGCCATACTATTTATTATAATACCAGAGTAAAACGTCATATTGGTATAGGAACCGCTAGTTGATTTAAAAACAGTGCAACTTGTGGATGAAAAAGAAGTGATGTACAGATGATGACATGAGCGATGAGTGATGGGACATATTGTGTTATTAAGTGTGTGCTTTTTCACTCGCCCGATAACGGGTTCTGGTCATGTCTAGGAGATTAAATCCCATACATGCCCAGATGGCCAGCGAATTGGGTTTCGCTGTGCAAGCAAGACCAAAAATATATAAAAACACCTAAGTATATGAATACACAAATGCAAAAAAACACACTACATACGTTTGGATGTACTGTGCTCAAAATTCATGCGTATCTTGAATAGTCCTGGTAATTTTTGTTTATGTTGTGTTGATGTGTAGTTGTGTGATGTGACAGCTTTGTCCGTCAATTGGGGCGCTTTGATGCGATGGCTGTTCTCTTTGATGCAACTAAAAACTAATTACCACATCCTGCTAAGCTGACTGTTTTAATCTTGAATCTTACAATTACAGTTTTTAAGTGTCTATTGATACTCTTCCTTCTCTGCCACGCTACCGACTGACTATAAAACTTTCCTCAGCCACGCAAATTTTACCATGTCATTGTTTCTAATCGTAGTGTGATGACCATCTGTAATGACGTCGCTGTCGTGATAATTAACCTATCCCTTCAATCCCTTTTCCTGACCCCCATGATTCTTTATCGCGAGCCAAAAAACTGTTATTTAGTGTTGGGGCGAATTTACTTTTACAATGTAAAAATGACGTGGGCTGCCTTGGTGTGTGGTTATACCATTATAATTGGTTACATTGAGCTTTTAGCGAGATTGAAATAACGCCCCTTTCCATTTAATAACATGAGAGAGGGAAGTGTAGGCTAGTACAGAACAGTATTCTGTTGTTATTGTCAGATACATGCGATTACTACTAATAGTAAAATTCATATTGCGGAAGGGTTTTTTCTCTTAGGTTTAATCTCACAGTTTCAACTAATAGTCCATAATACAAATAAATATTCTACTGTCCACATTTTTTATAGGACCTAAAATTTCAAAATGAAAGTATACTCATCGAAGTTAGTTGAAATATTCTCATTTATTCCCTCGCTATCTTTTTCGCCAACAGTTTCCAACAAATGAAGAAAATATCGATAAAACAAAGCATAATAGGTTTCCTTGTTCTAACTATTTTTTATATCAACCCTCTGTATTAATCAAGAGAACCAGTACTATACTCTTAAACCGTAGTTGAAATAAAATACTGTTATAACAAACTCTTCGCAAATTAAAAGGGAAAGAGTGCTGTGTTTTTTAGGTGTGCGAGACCATGACATGTGGTCTCATCACGTCACCTCTCTCAGGAACGAGCGTGATATATTGAGAAAAGCCAGTTATTAGCCTACCTGGATGCCAAACAGAACAGTCAATTTGATGATCTCCTGGATGGAAACTACTGGGATATCACGTTTGACTGTGGTCTGACATACAGGTAACTCATTGATATCCACCGTATACATATACAGTGAAATTTACAACATTATCTTAGTTGCATTTGGTAATATGTTGTTGAACTTGCCTAAAACGCACCCTCTGCCCAAAACGCCCACCCACCATTTTAGCAGCGGAAAACGCGAGGTTGGAGATATGCAAATGATTCCAAGAAAAATGACGTCGTCCCGCTCGTTGTGTAAAGAAACACAATGCTGAAGATGAGACCACAATCATCTCAAAGGCAAATATGTAAAATTGTATTTTTTTCTTATAACATTCTCGAAGTGTGACACGGAAACCAACTATCAAAGGTTGTAGAACGAAACTGGGCGGGGGCCCTAGGGTAGTGGTTAGCACCGCTGCCTTTCACGCCAGAGTCCGGGGTTCGGTTCCCGGTCTCGGCGGTTTGAAAGAAACAAAATTGTTTCTTCCCCATCCACGTGTGAAAGTTAGTATTGTGGGGAGCCTCCGTGACCGAGAGGTAGCGTGCTCGGCCTCAGACCGCCAGGGCTCGAATTTCGAATCCTGTGTCTGGAGGACAGTGTCATCTCAATCATCTCACCATCCTCAGGAGGTTCTCCTGGCCCAGTTTAGCCTATATGTGCACAAAGGTGGCCTAAAGCCCGATTCATTTCATTTGGAGAACGAAACTTCGTCACAATGTAAAGTTATATCTTCTGTCTATTTCTGTATTAGATTCATTACATGAGTGATTTTTACTGAAGATCTGACTTTATTGTTGCTTTATAAAAATAACTTAAAAAACATTTTTAAATCTCCAATCACGTGTTTCCTGCTGAGAAAGTGGTGAGTGTGCGTTTTAAGGTACACTGCCCACCGTAGACACTGCTACTTCGCATGTTAAAATTTGCAGATGGTTGACGTCATATGTCCCCCGCTCTCAATTTCAAGTATTGTAGTAAGCTTGTGATTGGCCGGCTGTCTTGCTAAAAGTACCCTGATCGGCTGGCGAGAATATTATGGTGGGGAGCCCAGCAAGGATTTGAGAAGGATTTGACCCAATGTTGTTTCAATATTGGCCCACGGCCAATGGCGTTGGACCAACATTGAAACAACACTGGGTCAAGTCTTCGTGTTTGCTGGGAGAGTTGACCGCATTTTGATACAGGCGTGCCGTCTGTGTCTGGTTGAAACAGGCTGCACAGTGCTCTGTGTAGTTTTAAGGCAGAAGTTGCGTTTTAGGCTCCCCTACACCAGCAGTTGACATATATATATCACTTCATTTGGTGTCCTTACCAATTCATAGAGTCAGCTGACAGTCAGTTGACATACTACGCAAAAATACCCGCAAAATACCTGTAATGATATACATATCTAGAATGAGACACTTATGTCTCAGCAGCACCGTGAAAATATTATTATCACAGTCTAACAAACAAATTCCAGTGTTCAATCCTCTGGTGATATCCACTTGATGTTGTAACATCCCTGCGAAATAAGGTGGCCACCATTCAATCAGGGGAACTTGAGTAATAGTCACGGACAATTTATTTTTAATTTTTCGTAGAGCGTTTTTTGTAATATATTATTTATTTCATGCAGTGTCTGCCGGAATTTATTTATTTGTAAAACGTTCCAACCCAACACTTCAACTCCCTGAAGATGATGACCCACTAAACTATTCACATCCCAGCCGTGCACTGATCTCTTCCTGGTTCCATGAGGCTTATATGACGTATCAAGTACTAATGTTTGGTATGGTAAATTGTACAGTGTAATATAACATGTTATTAAGTTGAGATACCAGCTTTAAAGGTTTCTGCCACATATTTCAACACAACACAAAATCACGCGAGACGCACTTGTAATCTAACATCCAACATTTGTCTGCAATTAATCCAGTCAATAACATGTTTGTTTTATCTTTACTTAAGGAAAGAACAACTGCAGCAATCATACAGCTTGCTAGAGAGAAAGTGAGTATTTTATTTCAGACTGAGATAGCTACGGGACATCATCATGATCATACAATATGTAAAGCAACAGACATGAACTTCTAAGTAGTTCAACACGGGAAACGTAATTGTGTGTGTGAACTAAATACGACACTTTTATCCCAACAATGCTCATTCCAACAAATTATATAATATATCTAACAAATACTATTTGACAATGGTAGACAATGGAAAATAGATTAAGGTATCACTTAATTCACCAGTGTTGAACTAATTTTCGTGAAAATTGTATCATTATATATTTTCGTATGGCAAGAAATGTGAATGATATGTGGTTACGTGACGTAACATATTTGTCATATTATCTATTCGATGTCGTTGTTTGTAAGATAGCTATTGTTAAGGCTATTAATTATCATTTTAGTGTGGAAGATCTGAAGAGGAAGAATGTAAAATTAACGAAAGAGTGAGTATAACAATATATGGACAAGTATTGTCTACCCCAACATGGTGTAGATTGTTATGGTTATTTGATTTAATGTCTCACAAATATCCACGTCCGTTGTGTATTATGCTGACAGATATACACTACCCTCACACACAAAGTATCATCAGATAGACACTTTGTGAGAAAACGCCGACTTCTAACACGTCCATTGGAGAAGACGACCACCACCCACTGGTCATCTGAAAGTGACACTTCATGTGTGCGCGTGGTGTATAGCATGCTAAAATATATTATTCTGACTATGATACTGGCATTGTATAATATATTTCAAATGAAATATAAGTATTGGATCATTATAGTTTCAAATCCACAAGAAATAGCAGGTAAGAAAAAGATATGCAGAAATAAACCTAAATATCTGATTATTATTTTGGAGTGGTCCCCTGTTAAAAAGCGTGCTATGTTGACATATTATGTTATTTTGTCATATTATTATTACAAAAATACAATATGGTCAGATCTGCTATTGAAGCTTAAATACAATACAATTAAGGTACTTTCCCTTTCTATGCCATTAATAAAATACAAGAATGTAGTGTACTTGCAACTAATTGTAGTATCATCTCTCCCCCCACAGGACACTTGTCTCAGAAAGTGTCAGGGACGATTGGAAAGCTGAAAATATTATTACTCAATGCCGACCTTTAATTCTTCGTGAAAGGTTTGTTAAGCTGTCTTCTCAAGATGCAAGTAACATCAAGTCATCAATCCCAATACAGAGCGAAGTAATGAATAAAGAATTTAAAAATATTTACTTAGACCAATTGTTTTGTGCACTACTTATGGTAAGTCACTTGAATCAATTTAAATGGTTATTTTAAAACTGAGAACATTTTACAGTAATATTATTATGTTGCAACTTTTCTATCAAGATTTTGAAGAAAACGTTCTCACAATGTTTGTCGCATAATATTGTCATTATTATTTGTAAATTATGAAGACAACATCTAGAGAAATGGTGGATTTACATATAAAACAACAAGATACTATAAAGTATTGGTTAACTCAGCCAGCTCATAATTCGGAGGAGAATATAAATACGGTAAGCATGATCTTCTCAGTTATCGAGTTGTCTTGTATGTATACTAATATTGCATAGACGATATCCAATATATTTGTATATTTTGTTACATGGATAGTGCGCACCGTTGTCTTTGAACTGCATATATTCTGATTGTAGAGTTTGCTTACAATATAATTTGTTTTAAAAAAATAACTTGATTTCACGCAGTTATTGCTGGTGGATCATGCCATGTGCGATCAATGTGCACTGGTATCCTTGTTATTTTTTCTGAAATTACGATGCACAAATTTTGGATGAGGCAGTAAATGGTGAAGTTTACTTGAGGGACACAACATATGCTTTACACCAAGTAACTTGGTTCTCTCTGTATAGCTTTCAATTTGATTGTAAAAGGTGGAATATAGAGAG
This sequence comes from Flabesymbios commensalis, assembly GCA_964017125.1. Lineage (NCBI taxonomy): Eukaryota > Metazoa > Annelida > Polychaeta > Terebellida > Flabelligeridae > Flabesymbios > Flabesymbios commensalis. Next base: position 126,576,837 of record OZ024902.1, on the reverse strand, counting down.
GGATAAGGCATGCCCGAAAAAAACACAAGTAGCTCTTTCATCTTGTCACAGTTCACACACACGAGGTTGTCATCGGAAACTTAAATACTTCTGTTGCAGCATGTTGAGTCTGGCTGTCAACTACTGGTGGAGAACAACACATTTCCTACGCACTGCTGTCATCCACATATTTATGTCAATAAGATGTTCACTAGCCGAAACATACGGCCTATGTAGTGCTAATCAAGTGTGCATGTCGTCTTTGTGGACGATACAACTTAATGGCCCACATCACTTATGCAATAATGGTGCACCAATACGGTTTCTTTGTTTCATGTTGTACAGGAATGACGTGAACCACTTCGTTACATTTTAGAGAATTATCGGAGTAGCAAGGAGTAATCCGCACAGTCAAATGTTTTACCGTGGCCGACCAAAAGGCCCTTGACACCTTACAAGGACTATCCAGAGTTTCTTGACCTATTGACAGAAATGCACTAATTCAAAAAAGGCATGAACTGTAAGAGCTTCACAGAACTATACTGTTTTCTTGCAATTTCTCCAGACTCATCATCTGTGATCAATTTGCATATAACTGATTCCAATATTTTGACCAAAATAGGTATAAGTTGTTGCTAGTGGGAATATGTATGTCTAATATTTCCATATTAGAACACATGATGGTCACATAAAGAATTCTGGAACCCTCAAGCAAGTCACACAATGTCCCCTTAATGCTTTTGTTAATCACACACACCTTAAAAGGTGTGTAATTGAATATCGAAAACCACACCATTATTTGCCTGCTATAGTTTTTTTATTTAAGACGAGTATCTGCCAGTTCTTTTGTGTATAATAATTTCAGTGGATCATATAATTTCAGTACATCATTACAACAAAATCATCATACCGCGAGGCTGGATCAACGTATATAGTATTTCAATGTCTAGTATTTACTGGTGTATTGTATTTTGTCTTTTTAGCCTCAAAACACAGAATGAGCGATGTTGCAATGAATGCAAAAGTTATATTAATAAAAAATGTACAGCTGGAAATAAATATTATCGAAATAGAGAACGAAAACGCACATTTGTTTTTTTTCTTTGTTATATTTTAAATATTTAATTCGATGTTTGCGAAGATGTTGTCAATGTGAGTAGAGTCAAGAACAGTAAACTAATATACCGGGTTGAGTATCAGCACGTATCTTTAAATTAATCCTAAATTAAGTCAATTAAACCATCGAGGTGTACATACAGCTTTATTTTATTTTTTATTTTATTTTAAGGACGTTCAGTCGAAGAAGATGGAAGACATCGCACCTTTTTTCACACACGCTGTGACACAATACACAAAGGACACATGTGGTGATGTTGTTATGGAGTCAGCTATGAAGGTAACTGTGAGCTAACAGATACAATAGGATATGAAAAATCGTATCTTAATATTAGGTATATAACTTGTTCTAATTATGAGCTTGAAAAGAATTAACAAAGTATGTAATGGTATGTGTCATTAGCGTGAATTGAGAAACGTTTTTGTTCCAAGATCAGAGCAAGGCGAAATATTAACATGATTAAGAGGGTTCATGTCTTATATAACACATAATTTTAAAGTGGGGATCTTATAACCTTATATTGCAGCACATAGTTGAGCAGAGTTTTCAAATAACGGAACATCGTCTACGATCCCAAGGATTCATCACTGGTAAAAACACATTTGCGGCCGTGACAAAAGAGACAATAGAAAAAGCCATATATGGAAACCCACTAGAAGAATGGAGCCATAATCTCACCGAATGGATCTATTCACTGTGTACATTAGCTTGGCAGATGGTTCTTCAGCATCCACTGATGACTCTAGAGACCCCAAGGATTGGCAAGAAGGTTGACATGGATAATGATAAAATCATACCACAGAGGAACATGGACTTTAGTCGCATGAATGAGTATGTGATTGACTATTACTTAGAGCCCCATTTATTGCACGGAACACAAATACTAGAAGCTGGACGAGTTAAAGTACGACTTGACATCATCACTTCTACTCCAAAGAAAATGAATGAACAATATGGTGAGAGCCAAACCTCACAAGCCACTGTAACACAAACGTCTGAGATAAACAATGACGATGATGACAGTACTTCAGGAAATAAGCTCGTTGTACGAGACCAGGTGAATATATTTAAATTGATACATAGGCCTACCGGTATTTAGTTTTACTGGCATTTCAAAAACCGCTAAAGCGCTGAATATTTTGGTAAAAACCATGGAGAGCAAATGTTTTTTTCAATTTTAAATCATCATAAATGTCTTAGTTAGCTCTTTCTGATTCATTTTAATACCTATGTTATGGGTATACGATCATTATAAATATGTCTACTATTACAGTGCGGGGATCGACTTTAGACGTCATAATCTGACGTCTACAGACGGCAGATTCTGACGTCTAAAGTCGACCTTCGCGCTGTAAGGGTTAATGATGTTTCATTAAACTATCCAATACATAATTCATTGTAATGGTTTTCACATCGCCTTGTTTTCGTCCGTTTTCAGAGTCGATTATCACCTTGCTGGACCGAGCCACCGGGAAATCAATTAATCATTGAAGATGATGACAGTGATGATGACAGCGCTCCTGGGAATGAACTTGTTGTACCTGACCAGGTACATGTGTTTACATTTGTGACATCCGAATGTCTCATTTAGCTTGAACCATCATGATATATAATTATCATCTACTGAATATTACATTTGTATACTATCCATACTATACAGTATGTCATGTTTTGTCTTGCAGGACCGACCATACCCTTTTGACGCACCAGCAACAGAAAGTGACTTACATATGGAAGACGATGATGACACTCCGGGAAATCAACTCGTTGAACGTAGACAGTGTTAATCTGAATTTGATAGCACATGCTTATAATAACCATATCTATATTCTATTTTTTGAAAAAAATATTACAAGAGAACAATGGTCCGAGTATAGTACTCTTCAACCAGTCACAGGCGGCATTTAGTCACTCTACCTCATGATGCAGCCCTACTAACTGAATGGGTGTGTTCTTGAGTAAAGTACCATACGTTTAAATTAAAAACGAATATTAGTTTGTCATCATATAAACATAGTTTAAAATAATATAGTATATCTAATGTTTCTCATATTACATAAGATTCAAAAATATCCTTAGTACATAGTCTGTTTTTTTCTCACAGTTTTTTGCACTGATGTTTTCTGTATTTTTTCTTCAAACAATTTAATTATTGAAAGTATTTTGAGAGCATATAATACCAGTAGGTGCTCTGTCCTTATTGACATGACAACATGATGTAATGTTTATGTAACCTACTGTTTAAACTTCGTTTGTCCTGCGAATAAATGTATTTGAATTGAAAATTGAAATGCGTGAGTCAGAACAAGCTACTTAATTGGGAGAATAAGTTGTTTATCTTGTAGAAGAGCTATACGTAGTTAACTATATAGTAGTAATATTTATCAATATTCACCATATTTTCACCATATTATTCACCATACGGCTCATGATTGGATGAAGATTGTCTTTTCAAATATTTATCATAAATGTGACTATGTAGTAGACTAGTGTGGCTTTTATGGGTCTAGGAGAATCAATTAATCAAAATTCAGTTTCACTGCTTATATGTGAATGCTACATATAGGCGCTGTATATGCAAACAATATATTGAATATAATATATGTAATATTTAAATTATCTAGGCCCAAGTAAGGGGTCTTGTCAAGTCACTAAAAATCCGAGAAAAACTCGGATTGGCCAGACATTGGTCTTTCTCGGATTTTTTGATTTTTTTCAACTTGACAAAACCACTAAGGCATTCTACCCCTAGTCCATCTAAATGGAGGCGGCGGTAGCTGATCTGGGCTGGAGTCGAGTACTGTACTGCTGACATGTGCCATGTAAAACTTTAAGTGCCTTGATTGAAATGCGCCTATGAAAATAACGCTGATCATTAAACATAATTCGATAATAACAGATAAATGTGTGAAAAAAGTCAGTTAAGGTAGATGGGTCGTCACGATTTACTGAACACACGTAGGCCAGCCCGCATGCACAGCATGCATGGTGAGCGCTCTGGGCAGTGGGGCCTTCACGAGATGAATAGTATATGAAGCGAAACGACCCAACTGATTTAAGATATGTCTACAATATACATATAATGGCTGTGGTATCTGAATTACTTGTTGATGTTGTGATATCAGAGTTATTTGTGACAACTTTGAAAATAAAGGGCAGTCGATATATGGTTCGTCATTAGCCAAAATACGAACACATTTTGCATTGGATTTGCCCAAAGACCCAACCACCTACTCTTAAACGCAAGAACGAGACATGAGAAATTTAATAGCAAATCCATTGCGCTTCTGATGAAAAATTTGAAACCTATATACATATACCAACTTATGTTTTCATAAATTTACAAGAAAATGAGAAAAATCAGCTTTTTTATATATCATAGTACAAAAAGTGCACTTGAAAAAATCGTAAAACGTAAATACGAAAGGGGTAGTGAACCACCCACCATTACGAACCGTGTTCGTATCTTGGAACATTGCGCAATTTTTGGACGGCCCCTTTTAAGCGATGCTAGTCTTAAAGAATTAGGCTTAAATTGATGCTAGAATTGAAGAATTAGGTTGGTTTCAATGTAGTGAATATTGCAACACGAAAGTAATCTTATTTGTAGAAAATATGAAGATAATTGCTCTGAATATTTTTTTTTCAAAATAAATTATTTGAAGAATGTGAATAGATTTTGTTCAGTGCATTTTATGTTTCGTATATAAGGGAGTAATCATTTGTAACAGTTCACGTGCCCGAATGTGGATGGGACGATGCTTTCTTTTATGAAAAACATTTAAACTATTGTTAAAATGTACATTTAATGCAGATGAATAAAACATATGCATTTATATCCTTACATGTAATGGACATGTAGATGGTGGAATTATTATAATAAATGCGGGTGGAGAATAAATATAGTTGACGTCATAGACAAATCAAGGATGTTCGTGTGCAAAATATATGTGAAGTTAATCAGATTTGTCTTGGTCGCTCGCGCTCATAATAAATAATATAAGTTATTGTATAATACCATATGAAAAAACGCAGTTAATACAATGATGATCCTGATACTACCGATCTAATAAATGACAAGCTACGACGGATGTTTACAAGACTCACTCACATCCGGGTCATGATTGCCAGGGGGATTGAGATTTGTCAGATTATTTTAAAGGTAATTTCAGAGGTCACAATTATGTAGATTGTTGCCTGCAGGAAATATACAACTCCAGCGCCGTTTTACCAATAGGCCATTAGTTCCCAGGCTGTCCCCACCTTATCTTTGGGAGTCCACTGAAACCAGCATGCAATCAGTAAACGATTGTTTCATCCCCCCCCCCTCCCCCCTTGTGATATTTTGATAATTTTTATAAAATTCATCAGTTTGCCTGTTATGCTCCTTGCAACCTGTGATTGGTCAAACTGGTTGTGCCCCCCTGTGCTATACAGCTGATCTTTTTCATGAAATTTATCCCACCAAGCCCGGAAGCCTTAATACCATGTTATTACTTTATCACATAACTTTAGTCCTATGAGACACTGAAGAAATATTTTACATATTTAATTTTTGAAAAGTAATAACACTGAGAAATTTTTGAGTGATACAGGGATATTGAGTTAATTTAATCAAGTTGGGAGAAGGATCACAATTTGTAAAAATATAAATGGGGGATAATTACAATATGTCACTAGTCAACAGATTTAGCAGCCATACTTGGCTCACACCCCAGGGGTCAGTTGTCACATCACCCTCAATGACCCTAATTTAGAGTTGTGGCATGATTATTATCATTGTTAGGATTTAAAGATCGACACTTGAAGACTTCGGTCAGGTCACAACGGTTCACTCTTTTATCCGACACAACTCAGAACTAAGACATTGATTTTTTATTTGAATAGTGTAGTTAGCATTTGGAATAGTTTAACAAAGTATTTGCGCCAGTAGCTTTGTGCAGCTTTGTACGTCAACTGAATAGTTGTTATCATTCAAAGGACAGTTTCAGCTGCGACAATGTTTTCTCTTGGAGCACTTGTGTATATTAGGCGTAATTATCATAATCACCATGTTTTATTAACATATTCTTCGAGAAAGCTTTGCGCTATGTGGCAGCCGGGTTGACGGAGGGTTCCTCTGTCGATACTCATGTGTTGACAGACGATGAGTCGATTTTATTGTAGTATGTTGAATATTTATCCAGGTCGAGTATTTTCGATGCGCGACGGCTTCACAACCTCATGCCAGCCGATGTTCAGAATTTCAATATATTAGCTTTACATGTCTTTAAAAGTGTTTTTATAGGTCTCTGCGCTTTCCAGTGTGTCTTGTTTGGTACTACTATAGTATTTATAATACTATCTAGCCATTTAATTTATCACTGGTTTTGGTGCGGAAAACATATAGCATATTTTACACTTTAACTGAACTTTAAGTATAATCAGATAATTATCGCGAAAATAGATTTTATCCCTGGTGCTGGTCACCTGTATTTGCACTCAATTGTATTTACAATTGTATAGTTATACAATTCTTTGCGTATAGTTGTGCATATAAAGTATAATAATTGAATGATTAAAAACACTGGGCCGTATTAGCCATTTTGACATAGGCTACTCTGAATACATCTCTAGCAAACTAGCAAAATAATACAAATGCGCGAAAAATTAGGAAATATTTTTTTATGATTTTGCCTGTATGCATTTTACGAAAGTGAAATTTGTCATATTGAAAATTATAACATAAACGTATTCGTGATTTTGTCAGTCTGTATATGCTGAGAGTTAATTTTCTTTACATTTCCATAGCGTTTTCAACCAATTCGGCATATGCTGAATTCATTAAATTTGAATATTTAAGTTAAATTTGTCGTGTATATTACAGCTGTCACAAACGTTGTGCCATTGCTTGCGTGACTTGAAAGGTATGCTTTGATCAAGACAGTTCACAATATAAATTACCAATGTGTGATTATTTTCAAAATAAATGTTATGATGAATTTGACTATAAAGATAATGCAGAGAAAAAAATTGTGACAACCAATTTGTCATTAAGCATGTTAAGCAACAAATCATTCAAATGTAAACAATAAGCGTGATATGCATATCATTTCATTTATTACATTGTGAATATATACTTTGAAAAGTGGTACTACACATCGCTTTCCGTTAAAATAAAATAAACAAGATATTTTACAATATGGCGGTGGCGGCCGTCTTGCATTTATGCATGAACAATACATCAAAATCTAAAATAGTGTCAGAAATGACTTTAGCATACTAAATTCACATTGAAAAGTGGTATTACACATCGTTTTCTGTCCAAAAAAAAAGTATATTTTACAGGATGCCGACGTCATTGTCTGACGAAAAGTGAAAATATGTATTTTCCAAGATGTCAGTGGCGGCCATCTTGGATTTATGCACGAACAATATCGCAAAATGAAAAAAATGTGTCAAAAATGACTTTAGCATTTTAAATTCACATTGAAAAGTGGTACTACACTTCGTTTTCTGTCAAACAGAAAATAAACAGTATGGCGGTGGCGGTCGTCTTGGATTTATTCATGAACAAGACCTCAAGATTGTGTCAGAAATGACTTTATCATACGAAAGTCAAATTAAAAGTGGTATTACACGTTGTTTTCTGACGAAAAGTGAAAATATGTATTTTCCAAGATGACAGTGGCGATCATCTTGGATTTATGCACGAACAATATTTAAAAATGAAAAAATCGTGTCAGAAATTAGTTTAGCATGCCGAATACAAAATAGTTAAAAGTTACCGCCCTATTGGTATAATTTCAGACTGATAAAAATTAAAATGGCCGCCAAAAGTAAAATTTCGAAAAAACAGTCGAAAACATATCATTTTGAAAATTGGATATATCGACGAAACAGAATATGTGATCAAATCGCTTGTACCCATCCAAAAATACCTAGCCCGTTTCGTTGACCATGACCACCATGAGGCGCCATGACCAAAACCGTGAAATAAAAAACATGTGGACGTGTGTCACTACATTACTAATTATTGTGAAGGTTATTGCAAGAATATTCTCGTTTTACTGAAATCAATCATTAGCAAGACATTATACTCATTTTCTTATGTGTAGGTCATATAACCAAATTTCCCAACAAACAGCAGACGACCCATTGAACAAAGGTTGGCTCTAGGTGTCCCAAATTTAAGCCAACATTGGTTCACCTTCAAAAAATTTAAATGTACAAGGTATACATGTATTTACCTTTAACATGGGCATTGGTGAGTTTCGGACTGGTGAGATTCCCCTCCCTCATCGACATGTAACATCGAGTGTCCATATATACCTAGCTAGTAACCAGCAGTGCACAAGCTGATAACCACTATTTTACCCTGCAAAGTTAAAATGCAATATCTGCTTACTTGAAGAGTAAGCAGATACTGCCTTTTGGCTTTGCATGGCAGTTTAATGTATAAAGGTATTCCGGAACGAAATAAATATAAAAATATGCCGTTTTGTTTTGTTATATATTAACGAAACATTGCGTTTTGGGATGTAGCCAGATACCTGCATTTTATTTTAATTTTAAGATTTTTTTCCTAATTATAGTGTGTACTTCTGTATTTCTCTGTTTCGAAATGTGTGAATATATAATGTTATTTTTGAGCCGCCTTGAAGGCATCTTTCATGCTTATTGTGTGTATTCATATTTTTTGCTTCTTCGTAAATGTGGGTGACAATGTTGTGTATTTGCTCGGTCACATTGTTATGGCATTGCATAGAGGTGCCGATGTTTAATTTATACATGTTTCACACCACATTATATTATTATCACTATTTGCACTTGCACCTGCACTGAGGAGACACTGACCTTAGCTTTGTAGCTATTTGTAAATCCTCGTTAAATAAATATGTTTACAACAACGTTACAGTTTTCATAAGCAATTCCCGATAGTTTGGTATGTTTTTTCTGTTTATTCACCTTGTTTACTCGCACAGATAATGCAAATAATTGCAAACGACCATTATTAACATGCTTTAGTAAAAACACATGTCTTAACTTGAGTGTGCAAACACCAGGGAATAATGTCGCAGCATTACTATTCATTTCAACCCGGCCCAGTGGCGCTCTGGAAATGTCAATTTTTATTACATGTTTATATAGTACAGCTCTTTGAATAAATTATTTATGTCATGCAGAGTCTGCCCGAAATTATTTCTTCCAAAAAATACTCCAACCTCTCCCCTCTGCAGATTGAATGATGGCCCCCTCATTATTTGTAGCAATTGTGCAGCAAGCTACACAGCTAAACCATGCAGACAAACTAGAAGGGTCACCGTTTTCTGCAACCAAAAAACTGGAGATGTCTCCCCTTCCTCGGCATAAACACTGCTAAAGGTTAATAGCTAATAGATGTATTGTCAATGGATTTTGTAATTAATGTTAATAAAGGGCTCTGACCTCACATGTGATATATATTTGCCATTGCAGAAATAGTGTCCGTCCCAATCTGTAGGGCTTTGTTTTTAACAAGCGGTTCGAGTGCGTAAATTTCCATCTAAATAGCCATCATTTGGCGAGCATTTTGGGGCATTTGAGGCCTGCTTCCCAGACAGGTCGAGAAATTTTGCACCATAACCCGAAGGACTAACGTCAGTCACTCTCTGAACCTCAGGTGATTTTTTAACAAGGACATTGCCATTCCAGCCATACAAAGGCCTTCGATAAGGTCAGTCATAAAGGTTTGCTATATAAACTAAATCGCTGCGGTATAAAAGGAAATATGTTAAGATGGATGAAAGATTATCTATCAGACGGAATGCAAAAAGTGATATTAAATGGTAAATCATCCTCCTGGAAAAAAATTACTGCAGGGGTTCCTCAAGGTTCGGTTCTCGGTCCCCTTTGTTTCCTAGTCTATATAAATGATATTGTTGAAAATATAAACAGTCATATATTCCTTTTTGCAGAAGATGCCTCTTTATTCAGAACAGTTGATGAAGTGTCTCTTCACGAGGACACCCGATTATTAAATGAAGATTTGAATCGTATTTCTCTCTGGGCAAATCAATGGAAAATAATAATTAGCATACCCAAAACAATAGCAATGATATTCTCACGTAAGAAACAACCACCCCAAGAACTACCTTTAATTTTAAATAATAATAGGCTGAAAAATGTAAAGCAGCATAAACATCTAGGCATTACTTTTACTCAAAATATGCAGTGGACAACCCATATAGACAATATAGTATCCTCAGCAACCACCAGGATTCATCTTATGAAAATTGTTAAATATAAATGGTCACGTAATAGTCTTTTAATATGTTACACAAATTTTATCCGGCCATTAATAGAATATGCTAATGTTGTGTATGCAAATTTATCTATTCAGGACAGCAATAAATTAGAAAACATACAAAATGAAGCTATGCGAATAATAGCTGGAGCTAAGCGTTTATCATCAAATACAGCATTATTAAAAGAAACAGGCTTTAAAACTCTCGCTAAACGCAGGAAATCTCACAAGATGATTGTTTTTTCCAAATGTATTCACGGGAAACTGCCATCACTTATAACGACAGAATGTATGCCCACTCAACTCCAATCCAGAAACACACGAGCCGCAACATCAGTCACATTTAGAATACCCAGATGCAAAACATCTGCTTTTATACAGAGTTTCTTCCCCAGCTGTGCCAAAACATACAACACACACGATACTAACTTTAGATCTGCCACACTCACAAAACAGATAGCACACTACAAACACGAAATAAAAATTACACGCAACGGCTACTTCTCACTTAACCATAGACATATACAAATAACACTAGCTCAAATTCGCTTAGAATTTAGTAACCTCAATAAGCATTTGTCCGCGAAAGGATGTTTAAATAGTTCCCAATGTGAATGTACAGAAGCAGTTGAAACCCCTCTCCATTATTTCCTTAAATGTAAACTTTACAATATGCATAGACCGATAATGATGCAAACCTTAAGTAAATATGTAAATCATGTTTCAGACTCCACACTGATGCATATAATTCTAGAAGGGAATGGAAACGAATTTGAAAATGTAGAAATAATAACAGCTGTATCAGACTTTATAAATAATACTGGGCGATTTATCTATTAATTCTATCAACTATTTGACAACTTCTCATAATTTATATAACCTTTTCATCTATAAACATGGTAACATATTTATGCAGATTTCATTTTACTTTATTTTATTCTACTGTTAAGCATCGGTATCATATAATTTGCATGCCGATATGTTGTTATCCTGTTGATTATGAACTACTTCATTATTATAATTTGCACATATCATTGCACACTTTTATTACACACTTTGTACTACTACATAGTACTATAGATTATTTCTACTGTAGTAACATCTGTATCGTACTTCATATATAATGTAGGAATATTTGACTAGCTATTTTTTCATCACCTATTTGACCACTTTTTTATGGTTAACATAGCCTGTTCATCCATATTTATGTAGACTTCATTACACTGTCAAACACCATAATTTGCATGCCGCTAATCAGTTGATTATGCACAACTTCGCTGTTACAACTTGCACGTATTATTGCACACCTCTTTTGACGACCACTCACAATTTAATTAACCTATTCATTTGTAATATATTTATGCATACTTCATTTTACTTTTTACTTTGTATTATTGTATTACTACATAATTGAGCAACGCTTTTGAGGAGCGTATATTGTATTAGCTTCTGCTATTGTACAATCCTCGTTAAATAAATAAGTTTATACTAAAGAGGAAAGATTCTCGCGAGCACCAATATCTAACACTAACTGGTCTAACCAGTTTAAAAGTACAATATCTGCTATATGTTGGGCCAGCGTCCCGGTGCTGGCATCCATTTAGTCCTAGGCAGGGCTTCATGCTCGCTACACGCTCACATCGTTCCAATGTCGTTAAAATGTTGGCTAGCGTTGTAGACAATGGCCCGACATGCACGGACTAATGCACACGACACCGACACATTCATTGCCTGTTCAGGGCGGGGGCCCTAGGGTAGTGGTTAGCACCGCTGCCTTTCACGCCAGAGTCCGGGGTTCGGTTCCCGGTCTCGGCGGTTTGAAAGAAACAAAATTGTTTATTCCCCATCCACGTGTGAAAGTTAGTATTGTGGGGAGCCTCCGTGACCGAGAGGTAGCGTGCTCGGCCTCAGACCGCCGGGGCTCGAATTTCGAATCCTGTGTCTGGAGGACAGTGTCATCTCAATCATCTCACCATTCTCAGGAGGTTCTCCTGGCCCAGTTTAGCCCATATGTGCACAAAGGTGGCCTAAAGCCCGATTCATTTCATTTCATTTCATTGCCTGTTCAATAGTGAGCTGGGTAGCATAGTAGAAACAGCACGATGCCTTGATCCAAAGCTGGGTTAATGCTGGTCCGCCGTCTGTGATGCTGGGCCACATTCAACATAGCGCCAAACAGGACATGGTAACCCAATTCTGGAATAATGTTGGCTCAGCGGCATAGATGGTGGGCCAACATCAGCCCAAGATTGGGTTAACGTCTCATGGTAGCTGGGGCAGCCTCCGACTGCACGATAGAAACCGTTGGGATATCCCCTCACTAACGGGACGTAGACACACTGAGTGGACAGAGGTAAACCAATATGTCACCCACTTCGTCTACAGAGGAGGGGGAGACATAATGATTCCATGAAAAACACTGGAGGGCAGTATCATCTCATTGCTCTCACTATCCTCAGAAGGTTCTCCTGGCCCAGTTTAGCCGATATGTGCACAAAGGTGGCTTAAACCATATTCATTTCTTTTCATTTATTATTGGCGGTTTAATCGAGTTTACACATCTTGTCAATGGTCTAATACATGTAAATACAATTTGATGAAGTTGTCAACAAACTAACCACAAACATTATATATCAAAACAAAGTTGGGTAAATATATCGAGTACGAAAAGTTGGCTTAATGGCCGTCCAATGTCTGGACCCAGCGTTAAACCAACATTGGCTGAATATAATAGTGATTGATGGAGACCTCACTGTGAGATCAGAATAACCATCAGTGTATAACCTGCCCAGTAAACACAACATATGTGTATAATAGTTATACAACGTCGGTTCAACGTCTTCGACGTTGGCCCAACATTGTATAAATGTTATACAAATGTTTTGAGTTTACAGGGTGATAACAACATAACGTAGCATTCATATACGTTACATGTATAGGCCCTATAGCTATATCTAGATTTGAAGTGGCATCTACAAACACGGTTACTACACAGACTTACGTGGTTATTACGTGTAAGGTTGATACAATCATCCTAGCTCCTGACATTATGTTCAGTATGATACACTTAAGAAGACCAGAGGAATTGTAATACGTTATACCAGTCGCTGCTAGAATCTAGGTAAGACAATTCTGTTATATTTTATATGTTCAACGTCAGTATAATAATACTGTACTCTCAAATTAATGGTATCAGATTATTTTAGACGATGTAAACAAGCTTACGACTAAAAATTGTTATATATCTGACATCGTAGTGCGGTGATGTACATGTAGTTTTGCTCACCTCACAGCTCAACATCCACATCAATGAAACCCTGGGTTTTCAGTGCTATGGAGGTTTCAGTAGGACTCCTGTGGTCCTGCAGGGGTTTTAGTACTACTCCGTGATACATTGTCCATATCAATATGTATTATAATATTATATTACATGACTATTTGATCTCCAAATTCATAGTTTTACTTTTCATTTTCTAATAACAGTAACACAGCTAGCACAGTAGCCTGTACCAACATTTGAAATATTTTGCAATTTGCTTCTAATACACTCACGTGATAAAACAATTATTACTGTCATGTAATGTTTCAAATCAATTATTTACAGTGGTGATTTATAAATACTATCATTAGTTTTATGCCAAATGGAAAACAATGTTTGATCATCGCCCATTATATATTACTATAGCTATTTATCTGGTCATGCTTGACAAGTTTTAAATCATGTAATTTAGAGAGGGGGCGTGGCGCATCAGTAGATCGTGTGACTGTCAAGCCTGTCATGCCGGTGTAACAGGTTGAAATTACTACCGATTTGCCTCATTTAGTTCGCGTGCGATGTCATCAGGGTAACCTGAAACTAGATTCAAGTAACCCCTCCCCCCATGGTTACAAATTACCTCTCTCAGTTTAATCGTTGAAACATCAAATAAAGAGGTATATTTTGCTTTATATACGAAATACGGCGTTAGCTCATCGATGTCGGTTCGATCACTGAAGTTAAGCAACGCCGGGCCCGGTCCATAATTGGATGGGTGACCGCCTGGGAATACCAGGTGATGTATACACTAGGACATGCGTGATGCAATGTTGTGTAGTGGGTCACAGAGAACCACGTAAATCAGATGGCTCGTCTGACGGACCTAGACTTGGATGTAAAAGAACCTCAATGGACGTAGGCGCAGTTTCTATCCGGCGAGACCCCAGAAAAACCACAATGTGTGATTACTTGGTACATAACGCGAATTTGGAATGAAAAATAGCTTGATGCGCCTCAATGGCAGCTCAGCTGTATACCCCCCCCCCCCAGGAGACTGAGTTGGTATTTGAATGATAACAGACCTTGCTGAGGTACTCTCGGTGTTCAGCGCTCTGAAGAGCTTTCAGCTGAATACATGCGCTATAAAAAAATTGCATTCATTCATATTTTGTATGTGCCGGTAAAGGCCCAGTCACATATATATACCATCACGCACGTCCAGCGCACAAAATAATGAAGTATTTTGGTCAGTGCGTTGTGATTCGCTAGGCATGCGTCAGAATTCGTTCATGATTTGACGAGAACGCAGGATGAGAGTTATTCATTTATTGTGTGCGTCAACCTCTGCGCACATTCCCTGCATGTTTTGAAAAATGTGAGCGTTTTTCCACGTGTGAATGTAGACGCCAGAAAAACGTCAGACTAGCGCCAGTCTAACGCTAGGCACAAGTAGAGCACACGCTCTAATATATCTATATATTCGTTGTGTTTTAATTGATGAGGTTTGTCCCAGTCACACATAAACGACGCAAAATCCAAGCATAAAATAATAAAAAATAACAATTTGAGTTCGGATTGTGAAAAGGTCGCAAGCTGGTAGCGAATGCACAGGGTGTTTTCAACGCAAAGTGCGAATGAACAGCGCTTTGCTAACCCGTTGAACGCATACAGTGCACATTAAACCCTAAAATGCTAATGTCAACGAATATAGTAAATTGTATCAGTTTGTTTTGTTCATATGTAATCATTTTTAAAAGAAAAAATGTGTCCCAAATTTATGATAACATTATATGTTTGGTCGTAATTTCGAAAAATTAAAAAAAAATTCTGCACTTAAAGCCGTGCTTCGTGTGAAACACTGCCTAAAATTTCGTTCCTTAGAGCTCCAATGGTTAAGCTGCAGGAATCACATAGTCACAGACTGTTGCTCGAGCGCTGGGCGAACTACCGGCCGTCGTGTGCTTGCCCAGCGTTTGCTTCGAGCGCTCATGCAGCGCAGTACAGGGTGCAGGGGCGCGTTGCCCGCGACTGCCCGGCGCCCTCAACGGACAATCATGATACAAAGCCAACGTATTTGGCGTTGATATAACGTTTTTTCTCGGTCTTCTGGCGTGTACCTTTATGCGTTCATATGCGTTCAACGCGATTACACTGCCCACAAAAATATGCATAGTGTTAGTGCAGCGCCCTCCACGAACCAGTAACGAGTACTGACGCACGACCGACGCACGACAGACGCTGAGGCAAAAAATAATCTATTTCCAGTGCGTGGGTTGTGCGTCGACTATGTGTGACTGAGCCTTACGGTCAGAAAAAAACGAAAAATGCCGGCACTGAGCGCGCATATTGCGCCCATCCAACGTGTTCCTAACGCATGTCCAGCGAAAACATAACGTATATGGGTCGTTCTAAATGTTTTCTGACTTATTCGTGCTTCAAGCTGGCGATTCGTAACTTTGTCGCCCTGCTAACCCACAACGCGGTGGCGAAACGATGTGTATTCGCTGATTTATACACCTGATTTATTTATAACACGTTGTTTATTCGTCTTAAAGTCGCTGTATTTTCTCATATCCTGACAAAATTCATGGACGCAAAACGCCGCACTGCTCTTTTGTCACCCAAGGCGTGGGCTGTGCGTCGCGTATGTATAACTGACTGAATCAAATAATTGTAAATGCATAGCAAGTTGATAATTATACACTACAACGAGTGTCCAGAGGCAGACCTCTCTTTGCCGCTCTCTTTGTATATTTTATAATATTTGCTGATACAACAATGCATTGTCCCTGAATATTTATGGTGCTAGCATTCACCATGTTTAATTAGGCATAATTAATACATAGAAGCTTAGATAGCGAAATCTTCTATCTGCAGCATTTATACCACATGCAAATGAAATGAATTCGGCTTTAGGCCACCTTTGTGCACATATAGGCTAAACTGAGCCAGGAGAACCTCCTGAGGATGCTGAGATGATTGAGATGACACTGTCCTCCAGACATAGGATTCGAAATTCGAGCCCTGGCGGTCTGAGGCCGAGCACGCTATCTCTCGGTCACGGAGGCTCCCCACAGTACTGACTTTCACACGTGGATGGGGAAGAAACATTTTTTGTTTCTTTCAAACCGCCGAGACCGGGAACCGAACCCCGAACTCTGGCGTGAAAGGCAGCGGTGCTAACCACTAACCTAGGACCCTCGCCCTATATACCACATGCACGATGTGTTCAGCATAACCATCAACCATCATTGTATAATCTCCATTGTATAACTACACTAAATTATAAATAGCTCAAAGTCCAGAAGCATACACCGAAAAAACACAATAACTTGAGTCAATTTTGATTTCATCTTGGGCATCGTCTGTAACGCCGGACTAACACAGGGTCAACGTTGCGTGTTTGCTGGTCAAATAGTTATATATTATAAGGAAGTGTCTATTGCCACAGTACTGTGACAATAGCAGAGCGAATCGCTATTTCCACCAAACCAATCAGAGGCCATCATACATTTTCGCATGTGGAGTGGGAGGGATGAGTGGATTGCCGCCATTACACCGTCGCCATGTTGATCAGAAGGACGTCCGTCAATTATGAAGCATTTAAGACGGCCTCAAGTGAATTTACGGCTGCCAAAAATGTTCTATCTTGGACATTATCGAGCGAGACAATATGGAATTGTGGGAAGAAGCATGAATTTGTGTAAATTGATGACTACATCAAGTAAGTAATGTGATACTAAGCTAATCATGTCTTATATTGTAGTCCTAGGCCTTATGTGTACACGATTTTGCCATAATGTGTGACGATGAACTGCTCTCGAAAACCCAATTCGCGTTAGACTGGACTATGTTTGTCCTAAGCCACAGTGCTGTGTCAATAAGATTTTCACTACCCATCTACATGTACAAGTCCTTGCTGCCACAGTGCTGTGTCAATAATGTTTTTTACTACCCCTCTACTTGTACTAGTCTTTACTGCCACAATGCTGTGTCAATAAGGGTTCCTACTACCCCTCTACATGTACACGTCCTTGCTGCCACATTGCTGTGTCAATAAGGTTTTTTACTACCCCTCTACATGTAAAAGTCCTTACTGCCACAATGCTGTGTCAATAAGGGTTCCTACTACCCCTCTACATGTACACGTCCTTGCTGCCACAGTGCTGTGTCAAAAAGGTTTTTTACTACCCCTCTACAAGTAAAAGTCCTTACTGCCACAGTGCTGTGTCAATAAGGGTTCGTACTACTCCATGTACAAGTCATTGCTGCCACAGTCCTGTGTCAATAATGTTCTTTTTACTATCCCTCTACCTGTAAAGTCCTTACTGCCACAATCATTGCTGTCTCAATAAGGGTTATTACTACCCCTCTACATGTACAAGTCCTTACTGCCACAGTGCTGTGTCAATAAAGATTCTTACTACCCCATGTACAAGTCCTTGCTGTCACAGTACTGTGTCAATAATGTTGTTACTCCCCCTCTACATGTACAAGCCCTTACTGCCACAGTGCTGTGTCAATAAGGGTTCCTACTACCGCTCTACATGTACAAGTCCTTACTGCCACAGTGCTGTGACAATAATGGTTCGAACTACCCTCTACATGTACAAGTCCTTACTGCCACAGTGCTGCGTCAATGAGGGTTCATACTACCCCTCTACATGTACAAGTCCTTACTGCCACAGTGCTGTGTCAATAAGGGTTCCTACTACCCATCTACATGTACAAGTACTTACTGCCACAGTGCTGTGTCAATAAGGGTTCCTACTACCCCTCTACATGTACAAGCCCTTACTGCCACAGTGCTGTGTCAATAATGGTTCCAACTACCCTCTACATGTACAAGTCCTTACTGCCACAGTGCTGTGTCAATAATGGTTCCAACTACCCTCTACATGTACAAGTCCTTACTGCCACAGTGCTGCGTCAATAAGGGTTCATACTACCCCTCCACATGTACAAGTCATTACTTCCACAGTGCTGTGTCAATAATGGTTCCAACTACCCTCTACATGTACAAGCCCTTACTGCCACAGTGCTGTGTCAATAAGGGTTCCTACTACCGCTCTACATGTACAAGTCCTTACTGCCACAGTGCTGTGTCAATAAGGGTTCCTACTACCCATCCACATGTACAAGTACTTACTGCCACAGTGCTGTGTCAATAAGGGTTCCTACTACCGCTCTACATGTACAAGTCCCTACTGCCACAGTGCTGTGTCAATAAGGGTTCCCACTACCCATCTACATGTACAAGTCCTTACTGCCACAGTGCTGTGTCAATAAGGGTTCCTACTACCCCTCTACACGTACAAGTCCTTACTGCCACAGTGATGTGTCAATAAGGGTTCCAACTATCCTCTAAATGTACAAGTCCTTACTTCCACAGTGCTGTCAATAAGGGTTCCTACTACCCTCTACATGTACAAGTCCTTACTGCGACAGTGCTGTGTCAATAAGGGTTCCTACTACCCTCTACATGTACAAGTCCTTACTGCCACAGTGCTGTGTCAATAAGGGTTCCTACCACCCCTCTACATGTACAAGTCCTTACTGCCACAGTGCTGTGTCAATAAGGGTTCCTACCACCGCTCTACATGTACAAGTCCTTGCAGCCACAGTGCTGCGTCAATAAGGGTTCATACTACCCCTCTACATGTACAAGTACTTACTGCCACAGTGCTGTGTCAATAAGGGCTCCTACAACCCCTCTACATGGACAAGTCCTTACTGCCACAGCGCTGTGTCAATAAGGGTTCCTACTACCCCTCTACATGTACACAAGTCCTTGCTGACACAGTGCTGTGTCAATAAGGGTTCCTACTACCCCTCTACATGTACACAAGTCCTTGCTGACACAGTGCTGTGTCAATAAGGGTTCCTACAACCCCTCTACATGTACACAAGTCCTTGCTGCCACAGTGCTGTGTCAGTAAGGTTTTTTACTACCCTCTACATGTACAAGACCTTACTGCCATAGTGCTGTGTCAATATGTATTCTTACTACCCCTCTACATGTACAAGTCCTTACTGCCACAGTGCTGTGTCAATAAAGTTTAATATTACCCCTCTAAGCGTACAAGTCTTACTGTCATATTGCTGTGCCAAAAACAATTACTACCTACTTTTCATCTAGTCCACATAATAAAAAGACACTTGCTTAATTAGGTAGCGCCATAGAAATGTACATACATTTGTGTTTTATGATCCCATAGCCTAAAGTATTATGTTTTTTTTTCAGGTTGTGTTTGCTCAGTATGATTTCATCCTGATGCCAGTGTGATGTGGCATCAGCGACAAAGATATTATGAAGCACGTCCAATGGGTAGCCATACTGTGCTACTGGTGGCTGATACCAACGATAAAAACACGATAGGAGTCATTGATTTCATGAGAAGGGGTATGAAACGATGGAGATTATTTTTACGTTGGAGGTGTGTAACATGAGTGCGAGGTTGTGAATGCAAATGCATATAGGTTATACAGTTGTATACTCTGTATTCATGTTAACTAAACAATTAAATGTCATCGTGGAGTTTACTAGCGTTACTTTTACATTCCTAAGTATATTTACATTCCTAAGTATAATGCGATTTCAATAGCCGAAATTGTTTGTTTTTTATTAATCAAATAGGTCTGAATCTGGTTGAACAAATCAATCAATGGTAGAATGGTCCCAATTCAAACACAATATGTGGTTATGTTTTAGGCAGTCTACAAAAGCAAGAACAGAGACCAAGTCATATAAATGGAACACAGAAATTCTTACCAGCCGTCAACAAGACGACAGCTCAAGCTGTTGTGTTTTTGTTTAGATGGTATGATATTTTTCCAGGTTATGGTATTGGAAATTAAATGTACAGTCATAACAATGCCATCAAATTATATTTTGTATAGATTTTCAATACACGATGTTGGATTACGAATACATGTCTTTTCAAAATAAAATTACTATATAATATACATATACTTATGATTGTGATATTTGTTCATAAATATATTTTCCGAATGCCGAAGTACTCACCACCCAGTTGAGGCTAGGGTCACTGGGACAAACAAATGTACATTTTTTAGGTGTAAAGTGTTTGCCGCTTAAATTTTTAAGACAGAATGGTGAATTTTAAATAAATATCTTTTTAGCCCGGCCTTTTTAAGGTGGACTTTTGCAATTGAAGTCCGGCGTCATTGTCGGGAGCGGCGTCGATATCGGCGTTAACATTTCCTTAGTAAGGTTTTCATGTAGGCCTATCCTGATCACATTTGTTCTACGTGTTGCTTATAACCATGCAGTTCACTGACAAGTTGTTCAAAAATGTTTGAGTAAAATAAAAATGGCTGATTTATCGCACAAAATGGCCAATTTTTGCTTGTTTGTAGACACAATAACTTGCCAATTTGATCATGTTTTTTTTCTTTTTTTTTTCACTAATATTAAAATATTTGCAATTTTACTTCTATGTTTTTTCAGAATGCTGAAATAATCACCAGCCACTTCAGACTATGATCGTTGGGGCAGCTCAGTTTAACGGCGTAGGCATACGTGTCTTATCAACCAATGAATAAATTGATTTTTAATGAAACTGTTTTTTTTTCTTTTGCATAATATTAATCAATGCTGCTACGATTTGAAGCTGGGACATGGTAGGGCACAGCACTGCGATAACAAGGAATTCGAACTAGAAAAACACCTACGTATCACGACAACACTGCAGACTGTTTGTGTACAGGTGTAGTAAGAAACATTGTCGACATCATACAACATGGAGCTATCTATAGAGGGGTAGTGAAAAAAGCATACTGACACTGTATAGTGATAGCATAGAACGTCTGACTGTAAAGGGGTAGTAAGAACAGTTATTGACATGACAATGGCATAGAGGATTGGTAAGTGTAAATAGACCATACAAAACGTTATTGACACACCACTATGGCAGCAAGGGCTTGTGGGTGTAGAGAGACATGAATGAACCTTATTGACACAGAACTGTGGCAGTAAGGACTTGTAAGTGTAGAGAGACATGCATAGACTTCATTGTCACAGCATTGTGGTAGCAAGGATTTGAAAGGGTAAGGAGAGATTAAGAAGCCTTATTAACATCGTACTGTTTAGGTAACTACTTATGGGTATAAATGGGCATTAGAAAACGTTATTGACACCGCACAGTGGTAACAAGGACTTGAAACTGTATAGATAGTAAGAGTCTGTATGCCTGTTTAAACAGCATTGTGGTAGAAAGGACTTGTAAGTGTAAAGAAACTACAAGAAACATCATTGCCACCGTATTGTGATAGCAAGTTGAACACAGAGAAGGTTTGGCAAAAGAGGAAAACGTTTGGGGAAATTTGGTAATGTTTGGTGAAGATTTGAGGAGTTTCGCAAATTTGTCAATATCGCAAAATAGTCTCCAGCCCGGTGAGGTCCCCTTTATTTGTCATCAACTACTGTCACACCATGCAAATTTATTTAATCTACGAACAGTTGGTGACTATTGTTTTGCCATATCTTCGTCAATTTCATAATGATAGCAGTGACTTGTAGGTGTAGATGAACACTAAGACACTTTATTGGAGCAGAACTGTGTCAGCAATGATTTGCAAGTGCATAGCGACAGTAATCAACCTTATTGACACATGACTGTGGTAGCAAGGACTTAGTGTAGATGAGTTGAAAAAACTAATTGACACGGTACTGTGGCACCAGTGACTTGTAAGTGCATAGATACAGTAATAAATCTCATTGACACATAAATGTAGATGTAGACTTGACTTGCAGATGTATGCCTACATGAGCAGTCAGAAGCCATATTAAAACAACACTGTGGCAGCAAATACTTGAGAGTGTATTGAGACAATAAAAACATTATTGCAACAGCACTGTGGTGGCAAGGACTTTTAGGTGCAGAAAAAGTAGGAGACCGTATTCACACAGCACTCTAGCAGCAAATATTTTTAAATGTATTGAGACAGTAAGAAACTTCATTGACAGAGCACTGTGTTAGCAAGGACTTTAAAGTGTGGACAATGAGTGGTAAAAAGTACTTTTAAGTGGCGATGGGCGCTAAGAAACCTATTTGACACAGCACTGTGGTAGCAAGGACTTGTATCATGTGTATATTGGTAAGGAACGTTATTGCCAAAGCGCTGTGGTAGCAAGAATTCTTATGTATGGAGAAAGAAAAACATACTTTATTGAAACAGAGCTGTGGCAGCAAAGTTTTATAAGTGTATAGAGACAGTAAGAAACGTTATTGCCACAGCAATGTGGCAGCAAAGATTATAAGTGTATATAGACAGTAAGAAACGTTATTACCACATCACTGTGGTAGCAAGGTAATCTATGTGTAGAGAAAGAGTAAGATAACTTATTGACACTGCACTGTGGCAGCACAGATTTTAAGTGTATAGAGATGTAGTAAGAAACGTTATTGCCACATCACTGAGGTAGCAATGACTTCTATGTGAAGAGAAAGATACCTTATTGACACAGCACTGTGGCAGCACAGATTTTAAGTGTATAGATACAGTAAGAAACGTTATTGCCACATCACTGTGGTAGCAAGGGCTTCTATGTGTAGAGAGAGAGTAAGATACCTTCTTGACACAGCACTGTGGCAGCACATATTTTAAGTCTATAGAGACAGTAAGAAACGTTATTGCCACAGCACTGTGGTAGCGAGGACTTCTATGTGTGGAAAAAGAGTAAGATACCTTATCGCCACAGTAATGTGGCAGGCCATATTTCAAGTGTATAGAGACAGTAAGAAACGTTATTTCCACAGCACTGTGGTAGCAATGACTTTTGCATGTAGAGAAAGAGTAAGATACGTTATTTCCACAGCACTGTGGTAGCGAGGACTTATATGTCTAGAAAAAAAGAGTAAAATACCTTATTGACACAGCACTGTGGCAGCACAGATTTCAAGTGTATACAGACAGTAAGAAACGTTATTGCCACAGCGTGGTAGCAATGACTTTTACATGTGGAGAAAGAGTAAGATACCTTATTGACACAGCACTGTGGTAGCAAGGACTTATTTAAGACACCTTATTGGCACAGTACTGTGGCAGCACAGATTTTAAGTGTATAGAGACAGTAAGAAACGTTATTGCTATCACTGTGGTAGCAATGACTTATATGTTTACAGAAAGAGTAAGAAACCTTATTGACACAGCACTGTGGCGAACATTATTAACATTTACACAGAATTGCTGCGGTGAGGATTAGCAACAGCGAGAAGCTCATAGTTACATGAATTCAGGAGCAAGGAACGACAAACCCTTGTTACCACAGTCCTGTGGCATATGTACACGGACTGTAAGGTACCTTATTGTTACAGTAATGTGGTAGCATGACCTCATTTTTTTAGATATTTCAGCAGAAATCAATCTTATTGACACAGTACTGTGGTAATAACGTTATTTGCTGTGATTGGTCAGTATTGTTGTTACACTGATGCTGATTGGTTTGGTGGTAATAGCATGTCCAAACTTGCTGCCACATCTGAAATCCTGAACTCTAATTGGTTTGGTGAAAATAGCCAATTGGTCCTTTAGTACCACAGTACTGTGGCAGTAGCCATTGCCATATTATAATTGAAGTAGTCGTAAACACATACATGGTTACTCAATATGTTAACCTGGTATTAAGAGTAAGATTGATAGAATACTTCTAGTTCCTGACATTTAATGTGTTAAGTCGGTAAAACACCGGAAAGATAATCTGAATAATTTTAACAACGTTGACTTTGCGTAGCTAGAGATACAATGTACAATAATATATCATTTTATCTATAGCTGAAATCTTAATTTAGTTTTGGAAATTGTGGATGTCTTGCATTGTTGTGGATGTTTTCCTGTAAGCCAATTTGTGACATCATGATTTGATAAAGGATGATGTACAAATAAATAATAACTAGAGGGACCTATAGACAAAACAACAGGGAATTTGGGCGAATAGGTCGGATGGCTAAAATAAATTGTCTACCGAGCAAAAAAGTCATGACAACCTAGCCTATGAATGAATTCTATCGATGTAATATTCTGGTAATAGTGTTAAGTAATGAAATGCTACACAAACAAAACTTTTACAATATGTTGCGACATTTGGCAAAATTTTGCAAAATTTGCAAAATTTGCGATATTTGGATTTGCAACATTTGCAATACTTGGGACATTTGTGACCATTTGCGACAAATTGCGACCATTTGCGACCGCTTGCGACCGGTTGCAACCGTTTGCGCCCACTTCCGACAAATTGCGACCATTTTCGACCATTTGCGACCTCTTGTGACCGTTTGCGACCATTTACGACTATTTTCGACCAATTGCAACCAATTACGACCATTTGGAAACATTGCCGACCATTTGGGACCAATTACGACAAATTTGCGATCGTTTGCGACGATTTGTGACCGTTTATGACAAATAAGTAAACACACATTTATTCAACAGGTGATTGGTTGTGGTCATACCATGGCGGACCAAGAGGAGTTTGTTATGGAGCAAATGCTGAAATGTAGAATTTGTCTGAAAGAGGTTACAGAACACAGACAATTACAATGCCATCATGTATTTTGTCTGCACTGCCTAGTGGCATATGTTGAATGTAAAGGGAAGAAAGACACATTAGAATGTCCATATTGTGGGAAGGTTTGTTCACTTCCTGACGGAGATGTGAAACATTTGTCGGTGAGTTTGCTCTTTAATCAGATTAAAAAAGTGAAGAACAATTATCATATGAATCATAGCCAAACATATGATTCTATAACGTGTTGCTTGGCTGAGTGTTGTGAACAAGCCGTGGTTTTCTGTACAATATGTAAGTATATTTGTTCTACTTGTGCAACTCGTCATAAGTCAGTCACTGATCTAAAGGATCACAAAATGTTATCTATTGATGAAGGAAAAAATTACCAGAAATATAATTCGCCGCTTTGTCCAACACATTCAGATAGGCCACTGGCATTGAACATGTATTGTAATGATTGTGAAATGTCCATTTGCAGCAAATGCTATTCTGAAAGTCATATGCAGCATACATTTAATTATCATTTGAGCGAAATTGAGTTAGAAGCAATTATAAAAAAAATGAGATATATGGTTGCCAAATCCCAAGAACATACAGGCGTAATTGACGACCACTCAAATAAGCTAAAAACATCAGCTGATGAAACAAAAAAGAAAGTTGCTGAGAAAGTGTGTAGGATAAATGAAGAAGTTTTGTTTCGAAGACATGAGCTTGAGAGAGCTGTCAGTGAAAGTTATGAAGAAGGGAAGAGACAATTAGAACAGACAGCTAAAAAAACGCATAAACTACATATGGATTTGGGAACTCTGATTTTCTACTCCAACCAGTTGCTCATCTACGGCACACCATGTGATCGCACTGCACACACCAAGGCAATTAAAAACAAATTACACGACGCCCTTCCCTATGACCCAACACTTAGCTTACAGGAGCTTCATTCAGCAGCTATTGATAAAAAACTACACGATTTCAAGGTAATTTGCATAGATTACATTGTTGTTTAAGCATACTAATAACATAAAGATGCTTACTGCTTATGGTATTATCTGCACTGCTTTAAATTGAAAAAACTCATATTTGAAAGTTAACTCATGCCTGTGTTTTTGCCATGTGATTTTCATATGGATGACTATGTGAAATTGCATATTATTATTTTTTGAAAGGTTGGATGTGTAAAAGTGTAAATTCGAATCACTGAAAGTAATGTATACATGTGTAGCCTTAGAAAAAATATATAATATTTTAAAGGGGTGCAACCAAAATTTGCCGTGTGAATTATTGACATATAATTATACGATAATTTGACTAATAAGTCCATATTCTGCGGCAGTTTGAACAGACGCTTTCTTATCACCATATAATTATCGTTAGCATATGTGATAAATTCTGGCAAAGATATTGACATATAGTCCAGGAACCAGGGGCCTATTTTTGAGATTCCGTTTTCACTTTAATGTATATACCTTAAACCTAATAAATGTAGTAGAGGGGCTATCTGAGAGTGAGAAACAGCCGGTTGTAAAGTTTTTAGGGTGTGCACTACCAAGTTATGACCGATTTAGTAAAGGTCATAGGGCGGCCGATGGGTGCAATCTGAAAAATATTTAGAAATTTATTACAATAGTCAATAATCAACTTAGACATATAATTTTACTTCTAAAATGAAGATAGCGGATAGGTGTTTTTTCTAAGAAAATATCACCATTATTTTGATTATAGTGAATTAACCCTTTGATCCCGAAGTAGTTTTTCAGCGTATTTTCTGGTGATAAAATCAAAATAATTGGCGTGTGATATACAATATAACGATAATTTCACTACGAATATACATTAAACCTATTTGATGTTGTAGAGGGACTATCTGGGAGTGAGAAACAGCCGGTTGTAAAGTTTTTAATGTGTGCATTACCAAGTTATGATAATATAATTATACCATGATTTGAATACTAAGCACATATATGACAAAATAGTAAATTATGCTATTGTTGGATATAAAATATTATCGGATTTTATTTCTAGTCTATGATAAATTAAAGGGTAGAATTGTTAGCGACCAAATTTCAATGTCATTTAGAGGAGGTTCAAGTTGATACACTGTCGTAAAGGCGTAAATTCTCTGATTGGGATAAAGTTCAAGCATTGACATACAAGCTGAAATTTTATAGTAGGCCGGCATTGAGATAATAACATAAAAATTATGTTAAATTAATGCATTAGTGAAATATAAATATCAGTGAAAATTTTTCGGATTTTATTTTAAATTTACTGTTGAGAATGAATTTTATATGTTAGTAAATTGACATGTCATATTTTCAGTCTGTTCGAGCTTTAAATGTTGCATGTGTAAAAGCGTAAATTCGAATCACTTGAAATAATTTATAAGTGTGTTGCCTTAGAAAAACGTATATATTATTTCCCCTGTGGGTCAAAAGGGTTGCAGCCAAAATTTGCCATGCTGATTATTGACATATAATTATAGGATGATTTGAATAATAAGTACATATTCTGCATAGTTTGAACACACGCTCTCTTATTGACATATACTCATATTTACATAGATAATTATATTTGATAAGTTTCCCGTGGCAAAATATTGACATTATATGCATACGGCATCTTTGGGAATTAGGCAGATGGACTCGTCTCAGCACAAGTCACCACCACATCAAGCCCGAGCCTCTAGGCGAGGGCCTGGTGACGAGTGCTGAGATCAGTCCATCTCGCCGTACCCAGCGATGCTGTATGTATTTTCTCGTACGAACATCTATCTGAAACGGCAAAATCAAACTGATCAGTGAAGCGTATAGGAGTGCGAGACGGGCTGATCTCACCCTGCGTCTCCTAGTCAAAGCCAACAGCATTAGTGCGATAAATAATTATACGATGATTTGACTATGAGTAATATATTTTGAAATTCTGAAGTATGTTGGAATAGTAAAATATAAATATTGATGAAATACTATCCGATTTTATTTCCAGTCTCTGTGAGTTTAAATGGTGGAATTGTTAGCGACCAAATTTTAACCTCATAATGTGGTGGGGGACAGAGGGCCTCTTCAATTTCAACCTCATATTGTGGTGGGTGGGAGGAGGAGGTACCTCCACCGTCCTCCCACCTCCCGGATTGTGATACCGCTTTATAAACTACTAATATGTCACATTAACTTTTGTTTTCAATTTTATTTTTTGGGTGGGAGGAGGGAGGGCGAGGATCGGTCAGATTCCGGGGATGATATTAATATGTTTTGCGTCAATAGCCTGTGTGTCATATCTAGTTAGATATATTTTACTCTCAGTCCAGTTTTTTTTCTTGAACAGGTATCATGTTAATGTTCACAGATGTATGAGGAGCTGCATCGGGATCTTAATAATACGTGTGTTACATTGGAGCAACAAACATTAACTTTTAAAGATGAGATGGACATTCTCAGGAAGGTTAGATTTTATCATAAATCTCCGACTGATTAGCTTGCACTGTTTATGTTTTCTAAAACACATGTTATGTTTCAATGATTATGGTGTTTTCCAACGACAATAATGTTTTAGAGCACTTTTGATACAGCTGTCCTGTGCGTGGACTAAAATGCCGAAAAATCGATAGTTGATACAGATATGAATAAACCCGTCTAAATGTAAATAACATTATGCTACTTCACTATACACTTCACTATATTAAACATTTAAAAAAAATGAATAAAAATAGAGTAATAAGATTTTTATACGAATATTACCATGCAATTTTGGAGTACGTGTGTAGGTTCTAGTATTTTACTCATTGACAGAATGTGTCAGAAGCACTAAATGGCCGAGATTTGTGGATTCGTGTCACTTTCTCCCAGTTTTAAGTGACTTTTTACTATACTTAACACAAATATGGTTTCTGGGCATGTCTAGGGCATTTATCCTCAGAAATGCTCAGATGGTTGCTGTGCAAACACCGAGGTCCTGAGCTCCTCTATCCCCGCGTCCGATAGTAGCCTACCCGAATAAAAATAATAGTTACTATTATTTATCCGACGTGAAAGATATAATGGTAAACACTCTATTGCAGTAGTTTAAGGCCCTACCACAGCCACATCAATGGCGGATCACTGATACGAGAGCTGCATTAGCTCCACTGTTGAGCGCCCGAACCAGGGTAAGCCACTGGCAATTTGTTCGAAGATTATAGGTATACTATTGGAGACTGCAGTTTTTTTTCTTTTGTATGGTTGATTACGTTCCATCCTATACAACATACAACATACAACAGACGTAACAAACTATAATGAGTTACCAAGGGGGACAGAAAGTACTACCACTAGCAGCCATGTGAAATGTGATTTTAAAAAGTGCACCAATAAAACAAAATACACCAGTGTCATCACTCTGACAACACGAACTGCTTCGTCATCAAGTGACATAGCAACAACAAGCTATGGAATTATCACACATATTCCTCTGCATGCCACGGCGATTATTCTTCACACTATGAGTAATGTGTACATCCGGAACATCCGCAAAAACATGGACTAAGCAAGGCTTCTTCACCCTACATATCCTGATGGTTGGATACTGCTGAAATAATACCTATCAAACACACATATTACGCATTCTTCACATATTCTTTGAAAATATCCACATATATTTAAGAGATGGCCATGTGATGAATATAGAACTGATTGTATCCAGCGTAGTTATTGCAAAGCGCAGCGTGGTAGTATGGTAACATTTATTATGCAGCAGATATGTGCAGCAGCCAGTCACCTTTATGGGCAGCACAAACATCATAATTATTATTGGTCTAATTCTGCTATGATGTCACTATATAAAGAAAATTATACCTCTTGAATGGCAGGTCATAGCAGCTCTTCAATCAACATACGTTGTGCTCACAAGTTTTGGAGATACGTTTCCCTTCTGCGAATTTTGTCAAGTCCCACAAATATACCACCAGGGTGTCTATCAGACCACTCCCACCCATAAGTATGGCGATGGTACATAAAAAGCTCATTAACATGCATTCCGTCTACAATAGGAGCTAACTATTTGAAAATTGTTGGGTTATAGAACGGAATATCAATTGTCACCTCATGCTAATGCTTTTTGTAAGAGACAAACACTTCTTATTAGCATTTCTAATTGCATTATGGTCAGCAAGGGAGGGGAATACCACACCACATCTGTCTTTGATTCAAGCAGCATTCCTGCTTGGCGACACCATATCGTGCTGTAACCATTTTACTCAGAACAGGTTGAATTAGTGATTACAGTAGTTCCTCAAGAATCATTTTAAAATGCTGCTATTTCTAAGTAATATCCCACATTTGTAACTAAAAATAATGATCGGTGCTCTAAAATAAAAGAGGACTTGATATATGTATGTTATTTTATCCGTATATGTATGTTATTGTCACCCATATGTGTGTTTATTGACCTCAAAACATATAGTTTGGTACGAAATAAAGTCTTTATGTCATATTATAGACTGAAATATGGCAGCAAAACGATGTTCTGGTTGTGGAATGGCGGCCATTTTAAATTTCGTCGAGTATTGCCAACATATTGCACCAGGTTGTTATTCATCATAATTATTTGTCACATACATTCCAACAGAAAATAAAAAAAATATATGTTATGGCACAGCACAGGGCTAGGACATATCAATAATAACTAATACATTGAAGGGGCTACGTCGTCGCGTGGCTCTTATCATAACATGTACACTGATTGACCCCAGCCTACATGTTTCTCCTTTCAGGTGGGACCCACAGCTGATGCTCGAAAGCACGGTTGTGATTAAAGGGACCACAACCTTAAAAACTTATTATGACATTTTGTATTTTCTTGAGCTTAATTTTATATCAAGAATAAGCAAATAAATGTGGCTAAGCAGATAAAGTATCAAGAATTTTGGCCATTGTCATTGTCGAATGTTCAGTATTACATTTTTTAGATAACCTACGTCTATTTTAATGAATGTGTTCATTTAAAAATGTATGTTAATGCCCGAAAAACAATAGTCGCTGTTAAAATCAATTTCCAATGCTGTTGACAAGCATCTTCTTCGAGGGCACGTATATTTGAAATAAAATCAACCGTTATGCTGTTATTCTTAACGTACGGTACAACATATCTTCCGCCCGTGCCTGTGCATACTCATTGTCTGATTGTGCTGGGTGAAATACAGTACGCAATAGCAGACTATACAGGCCAATAGTAAAGGTAATATATGATCTGACCTCACACAAATTGCAACATAATCTTTCTAAACTGTCTACACTTATCAACATAAATCGATTAGCCACAATAAAATACGAAGCAGTTCTAACTAACACCATGAGCTACACCAAGCTAATATAGTTCAAGGTTATACCAAGGTTATTGCCAATAAGAGCTACCATAAGCATAAATGCAGCATGAGGAATCTACAGTAGATTGTTTTTTAATTGAAAAATGTACAGTTTTGCCTACTCTATTTTGCCATTATAGCTGACACTAGCACGGTCATTAGCAGTTACTCTCTACTATGGCATTAACACAAATTTTGCATTCCCCGACGAAATTGGGATTTTCTTATGATATAGCTTCTTGTTGGTCACTACTAAACTTTAAATCTAACATTAAATTACAGCTAACAGTAGAACATGTTGAATGGTCTGATGCAGTGTCTTGAAGTAATGCACGAATTTGTATGTAATAAATAATAATATTAGCAGAGAGCAGTCATGAAAACAATTGTGAAAAAAAAAAAAAAAAAAGGGCTTAACCATGAGTTTTTCAAGGAAACTCAATTCGTGGAAAGTACAGAGACATTGACTGCACCTATGCAACAATTTTAGATAACAATGAGATAACAAAGATCTCACATCACACTATCGCAGTGAGCTAAATCTGAAACTGCTACTGTATGGCATATGAGGTATATTGTGACCTCTCATAGTGAGATGACACGAGAATAATACCTCACCAGGACATCATTTTAAATTCACAAAGTGTCTATATTGAGGTCACAATGAGACAGCAATGACCTCAAATTTCACGGGTCACAATGACCTAAATATGTGACCACAACTCGATGTCATCTGGGGTCATATTGTGACCTCTTATAGTGAAGTCATAATAACACTAACAAGTAACAAGTAATTTATTCTGATGGTCTTCTTCAATAGGAGACAAGACAGAGTTGCCAGGAAGGCACATGGCATAGTATATATAATATTTAAATTTTGCAATATTGAAATTTCCATATTATTAATTTGACAAAAATAGCCAGGTTTTTAAGGTTTTCACCTTTTGTCTGTTAAAAAAATTCATGTAGGTAAAAGATTGATAGGTCTCACGTAATATTTGAATTATTAAGGTGTTTACGTTCTTCTTTAAAATTAGGGCAACAAAGTAAATAATGAAATTCATGACCTATATCTGTTTCACAAAATTGCCATATGCTTTAAAAAAAAACTTTCAAAGTCAAACGCTGTTTTAATAATACGATAAACTGTGCATTTTTCTCCTTTTGATACCACAAATCGATATCATATGAGGTAATAATGTGACCTCTTGCAGTGATGTCACGGTGACGAATATATCTCACTAGGACACCATATTAAATTCACGAAGTATCTATGTTGAGGTCACAATAAGACCAATCTGTGACCGCAAATCAATGTCATGTGAGGTCATATTATGACTTCTCACAGTGATGTCATTATGATAATAATGCATTAATTGCCCCCTAATTCAAACAATGGCAATGGCTCAGAAGGGAAAACGCGGTTACAAAATAATTTTGAAAAACATCTGTAGAATCGACATAATAAGATAATTAAAATATAATATATATAACAAATAATTATGCATGATGTTTTAGGATTTAAAAAGCTGCAAGGAAGAAAACACGGCTCTTAGTGCGTAAGTATTATACCGTACAGTGACATCAGAACACATCATGTTGCAATGTTGGCTAAAGTAATTATTGTATAATATTTACTTGACAACAATTATCCAATTCTGAGTGGACTATCCATATCTAATTATCAACTATGACGTAAAGAGATAACATATATGTACATACGCCAAGCAACATTGTCCCTTAAAATCTATGACAAACGTACATTTTCTGCAAGAAATATGACGCTCTTTTCATATATTGTCATATATGTTCATATGTATATACATTACGTCGATTATTGATCATGCCTGTTTCTTCGTGATTTTAATAATATTTATGTGAAATATAAGTATAATCCCTATTCTTTATCTGTTTATGTCAATGAGTGAGTGAGACATGCTTAAACTATGACATATTTGTAGTACATTATACGTGTGATTTATATTTATACGCCACATTAACGAGGCCATAGCGTTCGCAGGGTCTGCTCTGATCAATTGAAGGGATCCCAGCCAATCTTGTTTCAATATTGGACCTCCGCCCACGGCGCTGGCCCAACATTGAAACAATATTGGTAAACTTCCCGTGTTTACCGGGATAACCCAGCAAATACGAGACATTGAAACAGTGTTGGATTACTGAATAGAGACGAAATTCCCGTATTTCTTATTTTTGACATGGTTGTCAATAATTAGAAATCAGGAATTTCGTCTCTACATCTAGCCTCGTGAATGCGCAGCAAAAAAAAATTAAATGTTTTTTGCAGTTCCAGTCTATGTAAATGTTTACATCATACGGTCATATTAGGAAACCAAAATAAAATCACCGATTTTTTGATGATTTTAGCCTGGGCCAGTCCCTTTAATCATATTGTCTAATCACATCTGACAAATAACATTTATACTGCAATCTTGTTACTTTGAAAAATTGTATTTATTTCCGCAGGAACACTGCCTTACAAGAAGAAATTGACCACCTTAATACTGTGTATGTATAAAGTGTAACATGAAGGCAACTATATTAAACAACAAACCTTTTATTAACCCAAATTATTGAAGTGGGTTGTACTTTTCTTGGTGCACCTGGCTTGGTGCTTTGCTTCTTTATATCACCATATTTAGGATTGCATGTGTGACGAAGGAAAATGCGTCTCATATTATACAACATATTTTATTATGCGTCTCATATTATACAATTTTTTTTATTATCGTAGGAAAAAGCGATGGGAAGAAGCGTACACCACGGCAAACAAGGAGTGAGTAAACTATTATTTTAAATGCGCATAATCATGCTATTGTCGCCAGAAGTATAATGTATAACTGATAAATTACACGGCGACTGGTCTCATTGCCAACTGTAATACATACAGTAATCCATACAGTATTGGGCGATTTGTAAAATGGTTGCTGTTTTGTTTATATGTGTATATGATTTACATATATTAATGTGTATATTACACATATCTAATAACAAACAATTTGTGTGGATTTTTTTTCATTTGAGTTTCAAGTATATCGATCGGCAGCCAAAGCTTGCAAAAAATGTAACGTAGCAAAGCAACAGGAAAATTAGGTAACAACATATTAAAATTTATTGGCTAATTTTGTCATGGCAAGAATTTAAAATGGATTTTTGGATAATAATTTTTCCAGCTTAGTCTGGTCAAAATATTTTATTTTGTGTATAGCTTATATATCATGTATATCACATGATTAAACAAAAACTATCATAATATAATGGTGCTATGATATAGACATCCTGGTGTTCAGATATTGTATTTTAGTGTCAAGATGTGTCATTACCACTGATTGAATAAATACCAGGACAGCTGAACATCAAATATATAATTTTAATATCGGGATATTGCATTATAATGACAATACAATAATGAAAATGACAATATATTATCAGGATATAACAATTCCATTCAGTTTATTTTTGCTTGAAGCACACATATACATGTATACAAACAATTATACAAATGCAAAGGAGACCTGCATAGGGCTTTTGACAAGCGCACAAATACAAGAGGGAAGAGACACATACGAGTATAGTCTTTGTATCAGCGCAAGAAAAAAGAGACGGAAATTAAATATATTAAAAACGTTAAACTTAACGGACTGCCTATATATAATACAAACTTATATATTAAACAACACCGAGACCAAAAATAATTCGAAAGTGCCAGCGTCCAAAGTACACCGTGTATTACGCAACAGCATTTTTTGAACATATATAGCAGTTTGGTATTAAACATATTGTGTTGTATTCATTTACAAACTTTTAAGATATACTAAAAATCATTTTCGACTATAAGTATTTATTTCATCTGTTATAAGGCTGCTTGATTTATTTAAATTATCCGGGATACATAAACGCATGCATTTTTGAGCATGTTTTACTCGTGCAATTGAGTAGTTTTTGTGTCTGATGATATGATGGTAAACTACTGGTTGAAAAAGTGAAAATATTTTAATGAAATATGCATGTAAATTGTTATTTATCAAGTCAAAAGAAAACGTTATTAGTTGAAGCCTAAACAAACCATTTAGCTTAAAGAGGGGCTCGCTGTGGGAGCGGTAGCCACTCGAACACATAATAATATTTATGTGAAATATTAGTATAATCCCTATTCTTTATCTGTTTATGTCAATGAGTGAGTGAGACATGCTTAAACTATGACACATTTGTAGTACATTATACGTGTGATTTATATTTATACGCCACATTAACGAGGCCATAGCGTTCGCAGGGTCTGCTCTGATCAATTAAAGGGATCCCAGCCAATCTTGTTTCAATATTGGACCACCGCCTACGGCGCTGGCCCAACATTGAAACAATATTGGTAAACTTCCCGTGTTTACCTGGATAACCCAGCAAATACGAGACATTGAAACAGTGTTGGATTACTGAATAGAGACGAAATTCCCGTATTTCTTATTTTTGACATGGTTGTCAATAATTAGAAATCAGGAATTTCGTCTCTACATCTAGCCTCGTGAATGCGCAGCAAAAAAAATCAAAATGTTTTTTGCAGTTCTAGTCTATGTAAATGTTTACATCATATGGTCATATTAGGAAACCAAAATAAAATCACCGATTTTTTGATGATTTTAGCCTGGGCCAGTCCCTTTAATCATATTGTCTAATCACATCTGACAAATAACATTTATACTGCAATCTTGTTACTTTGAAAAATTGTATTTATTTCCGCAGGAACACAGCCTTACAAGAAGAAATTGACCACCTTAATACTGTGTATGTATAAAGTGTAACATGAAGGCAACTATATTAAACAACAAACCTTTTATTAACCTAAATTATTGAAGTGGGTTGTACTTTTCTTGGTGCACCTGGCTTGGTGCTTTGCTTCTTTATATCACCATATTTAGGATTGCATGTGTGACGAAGGAAAATGCGTCTCATATTATACAACATATTTTATTATGCGTCTCAAATTATACAATTTTTTTTTATTATCGTAGGAAAAAGCGATGGGAAGAAGCGTACACCACGGCAAACAAGGAGTGAGTAAACTATTATTTTAAATGCGCATAATCATGCTATTGTCGCCAGAAGTATAATGTATAACTGATAAATTACACGGCGACTGGTCTCATTGCCAACTGTAATACATACAGTAATTCATACAGTATTGGGCCATTTGTAAAATGGTTGCTGTTTTGTTTATATGTGTATATTATTTACATATATTAATGTGTATATTATACATATCTAATAACAAACAATTTGTGTGGATTTTTTTTATTTGAGTTTCAAGTATATCGATCGGCAGCCAAAGCTTGCAAAAAATGTAACGTAGCAAAGCAACAGGAAAATTAGGTAACAACATATTAAAATTTATTGGCTAATTTTGTCATGGCAAGAATTTAAAATGGATTTTTGGATAATAATTTTTCCAGCTTAGTCTGGTCAAAATATTTTATTTTGTGTATAGCTTATATATCATGTATATCACATGATTAAACAAAAACTACCATAATATAATGGTGCTATGATATAGACATCCTGGTGTTCAGATATTGTATTTTAGTGTCAAGATGTGTCATTACCACTGATTGAATAAATACCAGGACAGCTGAACATCAAATATATAATTTCAATATCGGGATATTGCATTATAATGACAATACAATAATGAAAATGACAATATATTATCAGGATATAACAATTCCATTCAGTTTATTTATGCTTGAAGCACACATATACATGTATACAATTGTATACAAATGCAAAGGAGACCTGCATAGGGCTTTTGACAAGCGCACAAATACAAGAGGAAAGAGACACATACGAGTATAGTCTTTGTATCAGCGCGAGAAAAAAGAGACGGAAATTAAATATATTAAAAACGTTAAACTTAACGGACTGCATATATATAATACAAACTTATATATTAAACAACACCGAGACCAAAAATAATTCGAAAGTGCCAGCGTCCAAAGTACACCGTGTATTACGCAACAGCAATTTTTGAACATATATAGCAGTTTGGTATTAAACATATTGTGTTGTATTCATTTACAAACTTTTAAGATATACTGAAAATCATTTTCGACTATAAGTATTTATTTCATCTGTTATAAGGCTGCTTGATTTATTTAAATTATCCGGGATACATAAACGCATGCATTTTTGAGCATGTTTTACTCGTGCAATTGAGTAGTTTTTGTGTCTGATGATATGATGGTAAACTACTGGTTGAAAAAGTGAAAATATTTTAATGAAATATGCATGTAAATTGTTATTTATCAAGTCAAAAGAAAACGTTATTAGTTGAAGCCTAAACAAACCATTTAGCTTAAAGAGGGGCTCGCTGTGGGAGCGGTAGCCACTCGAACATATAATACGCATGGCTTTCTTCTGCAATTTTAAAGGCCCCATGTAGTCCCCATAACTAATCTGCACAATATCACATTTGATACTATTTTACATGACTTTTTAATTATGAATGTGCTCAGCTCCCATTTCTAAACCACTGGGAACGATTTTCCGCTCCTGGCCAGTGTCTAGCATTCACTCGCCCTTTGTTCACCCTGTCGATGCGGGCCTATTGACATGAATAGAAATCTAGTTCAGCTCATGTATAAATACAAGAAACATGAAACATATACCCGATGCAGTTTAAATGTTAATTCAGATTCAATCATGAGCGGTTTTTGTGTGTGAAGTCATGAGGTGGGAGATCCGCCCAGCCCAAGAAATGTGCACATTTTCAGTTTTTATTTTTGAAAATAACTGATAATTTGTGGACTAAAATAATCATTGTGATATATACTTTAAATATTGATGAACTGAAATCACTTCACAGAGCCTTTAACATTCTTTCCTGGTTGAAACCCCAGTACTTAAGACCATAAATTATATGTGCTTTAATCAGCCCATTATTTATGATTAAGATAATTTCAGAAGGAACCATGTGTTTAAATCGGTACATACTTACTATATTACTTAACATTTTAGAAGCTAGTTTGTTTATGCGTGAATCCAAATTTTAAATGCTTGTGTATTGATAACCCTAAAAAATTATATTCGTCAGCAATTTCTATTTTGAAATTCTCAATCTCTATATTAGGTATATTGATTTGTTTTTGAGGCATATGAAATACCATAAATTTGGATTTTTTATGTTGATTGATAATTTGTTCATCTTTAACCAGTCTGCAACTTTTGTTAATTCTAAATTTAAATTTCTGTAAGTATAATTACCAAAAACATCCAATGTGGAGTATGAAGTAGTATTATCAGCATTAATAATAATCTTCAACAATTTGCTGGCATTGCATAAATCGTTAATATATATGATAAATATTAGAGGGCCCGACATAGACCCTTGAGATACACCAGTGGATATGCATACATATCAGAATTCGCTATATCATAAGAAACATATTTGGTTCTATTCTGTAAATGGTGTTTAAAAAGTTTCAACTCTACTGACTTTATACCATATTAATTTATTTTTTGAAGTAAAATAACGTGGTCAAGAGTGTTGAATGCCTTTTAGAGATCTAAGAAAATGGATATCGATATTTTGCCTTACTCAAGGTCTTGATCGATTCTATCAATTAGTTCAATCGATGCTAAGTCAGTAGAATGACCAGCTCTAGAACCATACTATAAAAGTTTATGTTTGTTTATTTGAATATGTTGTTAATTGTTTGAAAAAAAATATCGAACATTTTAGATATTGAGGGAAGGATTGAGATTGGTCGATAGCTTGATATGTCGTACAAAGACATTAAATTTCTACATTATAATGATATAATGATATTATACAATATATTCAAGATAAACAATTTTAATTTCAGTTAATGGTATCATAATATCAATACCGATATATGGTTTTATGGTCCAATATATATGAATATAAAAGCATGTGAGGAAATGACATGACATTATGATGACATTGTGGTGCA
The DNA here is from genome assembly GCA_964017125.1 of Flabesymbios commensalis. NCBI lineage: Eukaryota > Metazoa > Annelida > Polychaeta > Terebellida > Flabelligeridae > Flabesymbios > Flabesymbios commensalis. The sequence continues at coordinate 126,537,380 of OZ024902.1, read as the reverse complement.
CACACAGTGACCATTGTGATATCAATAACACAAATACTCACTGTCCGACTAGCACCTTATTCAAGCCCCGATATATCGGCAGGGTTTTAATTGGCGTAGCCCACATACATGTGTAGACTACTTAAATTTCATATATGAAAACTAGGCTCATCATGGCTTCCTCTCCACGTTAGCATGACCTCATCATGAAGCTGTAGCATCACTGCTCTATGATTGTATGTCGGCAGGAATCCTAAGGGGAAGAGAGCCTGGTCTCTAGATCCCAACCCTTTTATCAATTCCCTATTTCGCCTGATAAAAAGAGGTAGCCACAAATTCAATAATATTATACAAATGACGACACGTGAGAAAAAACAAATCCTTACATTGCAATGCCAAATCCTGAAATGAAAAAGTCATATTATAAAATAATACTGTTTTATTGTTATGCCATGGAGGGCGACTAGTAGCATATAGATGTTTTCGCAATCCTTTTATGAAAAAAAGACCAACATGTCCTGTCATTATAATGATATATTAGTTGGGAAATCTCAACAAATAATGTTTACTCCAACATATGTTACCAGTATATTGCCATACAGTGATATGCAAATTAATCTACAAAATTGAATTTCCCTTAAAAAATTGTTCAGAAAAGTGGTACCAATGTAAATTGTGTTGATAGTTGTGAGCCTTCAATATTTTATCTATCAAAAGTTATTGTTTCTAAGTTGTCTTAATGTTATTTTTAGATACTACTAGCTTACATTGTCTTAACCAAATAATCATGTATGTTTAAAGATGGATATTTCAGAAAACAAACATAAAATTGAATTCGGGTGTTCAAAACTATCAATTAGACATAATTCATTTGTACTGGCATGTTGCCAACTTCAGGTTATGCTCTATATACCCGCCGCCACGTGAAGTAGTATATTTAAACCTACTAAATCGTAGATAACAGTAGATAACTGTGGTCCGATATCCTGCATATGATTGATGAGATGAGATGTATCAACATATAAACATTCGCGACATTTCTATGTTTTGACAGTGACATAGAAATTCAGATTACAGCACAGTCATTTAGTTTAAACAAACAAAACGCGCGATAAACATATATTCATTTCCAATTTGCATTATAAAATGCATGAAATCATGTTTTTATTTTAAAAAAATACATAAACGTTTCACATCCTCGCTGCATCAATGCTTTAATCTACTTTACACAAACGATTAAGATGCAATTTTTTGCAAAATATGACCATACGCGCAAAACACAAGGAAGTGAGGTTTGCTTTCTTCTACCTCACATAGGGGTGAAATCCGTTTAAAGTGAGTTAAAAAACTTTTTTAGCAGAATATGACAATATAGCGGTTTACGCAAATCGGGTGGATTTGTTGACGGTACCATGGGTATGACAATATGACAATATATGACAATATAGCGGTTTACGCAAATCGGGTGGATTTGTTGACGGTACCATGGGTACTGGTGTTATAAACACAAAGAAAACCCCTTTAGCTCTGGGACTACTAGAAAATGTTCTTAATAGTTGAGGGCATTTATGATTGATGTGGCACAAATTGCAACAGAAGCAATTTTTGCATTTTTGAATTATGTATTGTATCCAGAATGTCCAAGAAAGCCATTATGGCCATTTTTCCAAATAGAGCCCAATATACATATCTATATATTTTAATGCATAGCCTCATTCTAGTAGGGGAGCTACCGGACTTAACTGAGCGGGTGGCAACGTTTTGATTTGTGATTCCATCTCAGCAAATATTTTTTTTTTCAGGAAATCCATTTCTTGCAAAAGGGAAAATGTAATTCTTTGCTTTTTTCCGTTTTTAAGCAAGAAAAACTAGAAAATTGCCATTTTAAAAATGTTTTCACCATCAGTCAACTTAATATATCTCAAGTGTAGTAAAAATCATTAATATGTATTGATAGGTTAAAACCAAACAAAGTTAACGCAATCATATTTTTTTATGAGAAAATCCCATATTTTTTAGCTCGAACATGCAAAAATCGACTGTAATATTACTATGACCATAATCTGTTTATACCTTAAAAATCTCCTTCTACGTTATATCTGGGTAAAGGATATAATAACAAAATAGCTAAAATAATATGTTTTAGGCATAATGGAGAGATTTACATAAATTTGGCCTTCCATACATATATATTTTTTTCTATCTTTATTTTGTTCAGCTCGTTTATTCATTTATTTATTCTTTTTTTTACATTTATTCATCTATCGATGCATTCATTATCAACTTATCATGCTTATTTGTTCTATTATTTAATCATTCATGTTTACAATAATGTATGAATTGCTTTAAATAGTAATCTATACTAAAGTTATTTAATTAAATGTGTGATGGGAAAAGGAGGTAACTATATTTTGTACTTGGATATTTCTACATAAATTGTTAAATGGTACCGTCGCATATTGATCATACGCACTGTTTTGTCTGAATTGAAGGAAGGAAGAATGGAAAGGAAAATATAACAGAATATCTACAGAGTGAGTTTTATAACTGATAATAATATTTGCCATGACGTTGATGTTTTTTGAAGATTACAGATATATTTCCAACTTGATATTGTGAACAAGTAGTTTCCAGTTGATATTGTGAGCCAGTTGTTAGAATATGCCTGGTTCTGCAGTACGTAATAATTATTTTCACCTAAGATCGAGTTGAGAGAGCTCTTTAATTGAATGTACATGTATTTCTCGGTGGCTCATTCGGATTTTGCTTGGTTGTGGATTTGTAATCTGGGTTCAAATCCTTGATGCTGGTCATCGTCGCTATGAAAACGGAGCGTCAAGCCCTTGGAAGATTTTAAAAAGAAGGGCCCGAACTCGATTATTGCGATACATAATAAACTTGTATGACTTCAGCTATATTATCATGCCGATATTTATATATAAATGCTTATTTATGTTTTTGCAGATATTCCAAACTAAATGAAGAAAATACCAAACTTTCAAACGAGTACGTAAAAAAACACTTATCCATTATCTCTTATGATTAATTGTATCATAGCCACATTATTAATAATGACTAAGAGGTCTTGTTAAGTTATAAAAAAATCCAAAAATCCGAGAAAAACTCTAATTTTTGTGTGTGTTCTGTGTTTGTTTTTTGTTTATGTTCGCCCCCTCCTCCCCAAGGGGGGGGGGATGTAGGTGGTGTCTGGCAAATCCGAGTTTTTCTCGGATTTTCGGCTTTTTTAACTTGACAAGACCCTCAACTTACAATTATTTAGGCTTTCGGTGCTGCCAGATAATAGCAACTACCAGATCGTTTAAGGGAAACTATAACACTACTGTCAAAAGGGGGTCGGGAACGCAGGAGCATGAGACCCCCTGTTGAAATGGAACAGCCCTGCTTATTCAAAGGGGCCATAAAAGTAAAGGCGGACATTGGTACACAATCGCCCTATTAAGCTAAACTTTTACACCATTTCGAATCCATATATATATATATATATATATATATATATATATATATATATATATATATATATATATATATATATACGCGTTAACTCGTAGAAAATTATAAAATGCTCATCTGCAAACTATCAAACTTTGTACTTTTAATCCACTGTGACGATCATATCAGTTTCGGCAACATGATGGCGAGGCCATGGCATGCAAACTTGGTCTATTTACATATAATTGGCTACTCGTTCGTAATACAATCTGGTCAAGGTAGTGGCCATTTATAAATTTTTGTACATTTGCCTGAACAATATGGATGAACATATCCTTGATCGACCGGATTACAGCATGATATGCAGTAAATACCGGTCGATCAAGGATATGATCATTAATATTGTTCAGGCAAATGTACAACAATTTATAAATGGCTACTATCATAGTATATCATGGTACGTAGTATTTATTATTAAATGCATTGATGCATCTATTCAACGGATTACATTGTAACATCACACTTTTATTGATATAAGTATTAACTAGGTACCGATAACTCCCGATAACTCCTATCACTGAAATAATTAATAACTCCCATCACTGATATAATTACCATTTCAATGGAAACTAGTACATTTCATCAAAATTTCAAAGAAGCTCGTGTACGACCAGTACTTAAAAGCCATCTCTTCCCAAAAGGGAACAGAAAAAATACAGGCCTGGATCCAACTTGGATTTCATTTCCAACATCTTGGAAAAGGTAGTAGCCAATCGGCTGCAAGCTCATAAAAAAATAACCCATCCATCTAATCCATTACAATCAGCCTACAGGAAACATCAATCTACAGAATCAGCTCTACGCAAAGTACATAGTGATATCCTTATTAGTATGTACAAGAGTGAAGTTACAGCTCTGACCTTGCTTGATTTGTCGGCCGCATTCGACACCATTTAATAACCAAAATTGGTTTTCGTCTAACCTGCAAAGTGGGCACCAAGCCATACAAATTAAAGACACTTTGTCAGATATGGAGTTCCACGGGACTCTGTGCTAGGACCAGTGCTTTTCACCCTATGCACTACATCACTCAGAACTAGTATCTCCAATTTTGGCACGAACCACCATCTTTATGGCGATGATACTCATATTTACATATCCCTATATGTTTCCAACGCTAAGGAATCTCCTAATAAGTTGCAACACTGTGTAATGGCCATGACGGCCTGGATCCCACTGTCTAAGCTTAAGCTTAATGCTAGTAAGACAAAATTTCTTCTCATTGGGACCAAAGTACAGCGAAAAAAATTCTTGCATCAATCAAAAATGTTGGTATAGTTTTCGGTAGTAGCTTGAATATCCGAAAACACATATACCGAACTTGTAGGGCATTCTTCTATCATATCTTTGACCTACTTCTAATTCGAAATTATTTTTATTGTAACTCAATTTTTCACAATATGCCAGAAAAGGATATCGCTAGATTACACGAGTTCAGAACAGACTTGCGAGAGTTGCAGCCAAGTCCCTACGTTTCAGTCGTTCCGCTCCTATTAAAAAACGATTACATTGTCAAGTTTCGCATTTATTTTAAAATATGCACAATAACTTTCCGAACCCTAAAAGACAACCAACCTGCATATGAGGCTGACTTACTTGCTCACAATATCTACGCTCCACAAATTTCAATAGATTTGTTGTTCATGACAACATGACAACAATGACAAATAAGTATGGATTGACTTTCTTTCTGTCAATAAAATATCTGTCTGTCTGTCTGTTCCTCGTATGCAAAGTAAGACTGGGTCAAGAGCCTTTCTATATCTGGCCCAGCCTTATGGAACGCCCTGCCTGTGTCAATACGAAAGGCCGAAACAATTTTAAGATTCCAGAAATTACCTAGATCGAACCTATTTGATCTGGCTTTTCCACCCTGGCTCCTCAGCAGCCCATCTCCCTGCTGACGAACCTGCTCTGGCCTCGATTGTGACATATGATCACCCTGATGATTTGTGCGCCTCTCAGCTCGGTCCTCTGAGGATATAGGCGCTATGGTATTTCCACCCTAAATGAACCCAAATCCAAGGGGGTGGCTACTGACTAGAGAGTCCCTACCCAAATTACTGCTTTAAATGGTTGTTTCCGCTTCTGGTGAATTAAGAAAGATACAGGAATGTTGTGATTATGTGGATAAATTGTAAGCACACACTGTTTTCTGTGATATGATATATAACTGTTTTGTGAGATTTTCGAATGGACACATGGGGAGAGAAGGATTTTGGTCTTTTCTGGGAATGGGCGCAAAAATATTTAAAGAGATCTGGGCAATCTGGATCCTTTTCCACATATGTGCCTAGGTCAAAATCTAACAGGTGAGCATACCATTTTCGGAGCTGTTTTTCAATAAGGACACCTTATAATGTTGGCATTATACATGTATTTCAATGTGACTGGCATTTGGGGTGGTGAGACCCTATAGAAGTTTTATTGACTGCTTTCTTGCTTGCCTGCTTGCTTTCTTGCATGGTTGCTTGCTTGCTTGCTTGCTTGCTTGCTTGCTTGCTTGCTTGCTTGCTTGCTTGCTTGCTTGCTTGATTGATTGATTGATTGATTGATTGATTGATTGATTGATTGATTGATTGATTGATTGATTGATTGATTGATTGATTGATTGATTGATTGATTGATTGATTGATTGATTGATTGATTGATTGATTGATTGATTGATTGATTGATTGATTGATTGATTGATTGATTGATTGATTGATCGATCGATCGATCGATCGATCGATCGATCGATCGATCGATCGATTGATTGATTGATTGATTGATTGATTGATTGATTGTTTGATCGATTGATTGATTGATTGATTTATTGATTGATTGATTGATTGATTGGTGATTGATTGATTGATTGATTGATTGATTGATTGATTGATTGATTGATTGATTGATTGATTCATTGATTCATTGATTCATTGATTCATTGATTGATTGATTGATTGATTGATTGACTGATTGATTGATTGATTGATTGATTGATTGATTGATTGATTGATTGATTGATTGATTGATTGATTGATTGATTGGTTGATAGATTGTTTGTTTGTTTGTTTGTTTGTTTGTTTGTTTGTTTGATTGATTGATTGATTGATTGATTGATTGATTGATTGATTGATTGATTGATTGATTGATTGATTGATTGATTGATTGATTGATTGATTGATTGATTGATTGATTGATTGATTGATTGGAACTACATGTACATGTATTTTCACAATCTCGTAAAAATTGTAAAGTTTGACCAGCTCGTTGGCAATAATCTTTAAAGGTGACATTGGGTAATGGTGTTAAAGGTATAGCACTGGTGAGAGTTACATTCAACTGTGTGCCAATCCATGTCCATATTACTGCTTCTTTTCAACAGGGGCCTCATGCCCCTGCGGTCAGGGGCCCATCCCACTACACATCATGACAGTATACGTTTAGATGCTCTTATTCTTTTATAATGGAGGTTAAAATCATCTTAATTAAAGATTTTCAGTGAGGTGAGCCCTACATGCTTTGGAGATACCGGCCCAAGATAGATCACTGATATTTCAGCCGTGGGGCAGGATGATTTTAAACTTGTCGTGTAAATAACAACAACGGATGCACACATAATACCCAAGATTGTGAATGTATGCAAAAATGATAAACCGCTTTTTTTGTATTTACTATCAAGGAGAGATCTGTGGGAATCGTCATGCAATACATCATATAAAGAGTAAGTATTTAAACCATGCACATGATAATAACTTAAAACATGTTAGCAGATAATGGTCTTGCTCTGACTTACTCGCCTACATATGGATTATTGTAATGCGACCAGTCTCACTAGCCGTTGATATGACTGGGCTAAGTGGTTTATTGCCAAACCACTTACTATTAAAAATAACATATTAAATAATATTAAAATAACTATTTTATCACGCTATTTATTAATCCTTTCACTCCCACGTTTTTTAATGATTTTAAAACAAAAATGATAACGCAATACAAATATTCGGATATATTTTAAACTTTTACCCCAATACACGTGAAACTTCCCATGGACATGGGCAACAGTAGGGACGTCAACATAAATTTGTTACCATACTTTTTTAAAACACCCCTTTACTCCTTAGAAACGGTTTCCATGGCAACAGTAGAAAAAAAATAATTTGTATATATCCATGGGAAATGATTTTAAGATGTCCGAAAAAGCATACTATTATACAAATGATCGTAAATACAAAACAAAAACCGTTGTCGCTAAGGGCATAGATGGCAAAGATTATTGTCACATTTTAGAAATACAACGAGTTTGCAAACCTGCAGTGGAAATGTACTAGGGCCTATGTAACTTTTGGTATGCGAAAAATCGATGTGAACCGTGTATATACAGTCGTTTAGCATTGCATTATTTTATGTATCCAAGATACACATCCTCATTATAGATAACTGCCACCCTGCACCATGTTGCACACGGGCACCTGTTTTTTGTGTCATGTTGTGTGAGTGTGTTATTTTTGCCGACACAAAAGCCCTATGGTTCATTTCAATAACTTCATTAGAATAAGTATCATCAAACATTATTATAAACCTGTATAGCTGAATGTGTTATCTTCTTGAATACAAGCCGGGTCTACATGCAGTCATAGTGACAGAAAAATGGCCACCAATAAAAAAGCCCAACACAAAGAAATCATATCCGCACATGGTCCGTTATTTTTATTGCTTACAAGTGTCACATGATTTAGTTGTCACGTGACTCTTGCAATTACAATATTTTCTACTGAAGTATACAGGGATGGTGTAGACTTGGATAGCATTACAAAATAACATCATTTATCTCATTACACCTTGCATAATATATAGGAATGGTAGCTTTTTAAACACATTATATGCATCTAAAGGCAATGTGAACAGCAAGTGAGTGTGAATGATAATGTATGTCAAAAATAACGTCATAATTGACCGACGAGTGGTGGCCGTATGGGTGTGACAGGGACAAGCCAATATTTGCCTGATATCACCTACTTATTGATTGCTGTTGCATTTTGAAGTTTGCCTCTCACATTAGTGGGTCGTACCTTCTAACATTTCGACGTTGTGTTCATTTTTATTTCAGATTTTCATAAACTGATAATGAGTCCTACTTTTTTATGAATTCATAAACACTATATTAAATATTTACAGGAACGAAGAATTGCGCAAAGACAACACCAGACATGATAATCGGTATGTACAAGATCACTGAGGGATCACTATTATCTCAATATGCTACACTGCAACAGCCAATGATACAGTTTACCTTATTACTCATCTACATTATTAATTATATTAAATGCACGGGCTAAATCCAGATTCGTATCCATTTCGTCTTTAATATGTTTATTGATTTTAGTGACATTCACTTTAAAATGCCCAGCTAAAAATAGCTAACAAGTCAACATTATGAGCCATTACGATATTGAACACAGTAAGAAACAGCCTACATGGCAATCCTAACCAATTGTATATATGGTCCGGGTATAGATGAAGCAATGTTGAGCTGACAACCCCATTTCACTGAATGTGCGTAATTAGTAGGCCTACATCATGTGGGAATAACATTTGCAATATATATATCTTTATTATTCAAAATTATCCATTTCCAAACAAGTTAAAATTATTTGCTAGTTACATGATATAAAAATATCTACAGCTTATTAACTATTTTAAAATGCAGTTTATTTACCGGGCACATGGGAGTGGCATACTTTTTTTATATAAATAGCGCAACCTTTTTCAAGTTTTATATACCCGATTCAGTATGGATATTGAAGGCATAGTATGTAACAGCGAGAGTGATAATATTAAAGATTCATACAGCTGCAAAACGGGCATGCGTGGGACCGTCACGTGTAGGCCTACAGTAGCATATATAGAGTACAGTGCTGTAGGCATACAGTAACCTACTGTACAGGGTGACGGCATTAATATCATCAACTAAACTGATTACAAGATACTACTTAAACGATACATTGCCCCAGTGCTGTTTTAATGTTGGTACAACGTCTGTGACGCTTGTCCAGCATTGAACCAACATTGGACAAATGTACTATGTTTGAGAAAAAGTCCACCTGCCCAGCAAACACAACACATCAGTATAACATTTATACAACGTCGACCCAATGTCTTCGACGTTGGTCCAACATTGTATAAAGTCATACAAATGTTTTGTTTTCACTGGGTGTAAATACAATCTTGGGGTCAACCAGTTTCGAAATCCCCACAGTAATACAATCAGTTTGTTTGCAACCCAGCGACCAAGTGGGGACCAGGGCTAAGGGCTTTGAATTATTAACTCATAGATGTCGCTCAAGTATATATGAAATTGCTGTGATTTGAGAACTTGCTCTTAATGAGGCTTTGGGTATGAAACGTATATTTGGTATTATTATGGAATAGGGCCTGGGCCTACCCACGGGTACTATTACATTCTGGGGGACCCTTGTCTTGCGAATTTTGACAGTTGACCATACCTTTAATGGTGTAGCAAGTGCTAATTAATTATAAGTGATTATAATTGCGTTGAACTATTTTGCTTGTAAAGGCTTTGTTGCAATAATCACGCAATTTGCGTAGCCTATCATAAACTTGTTGTTACATTTGTGATCGCCTTTAGTTATTAGGGTTAATAAGGCTCCCCACCGACCGCTGGTATATATTTATTTTTACATGAGTTCTATATCTGCGTATCCTGACTTGACTATTATTGCCGAACTGCTGAACATTTTTATACGCCCAACACCAACATGCCACTCTCTTCATACCTCTGAGACGTTGTGTTGATAAGTGAACAAAATACAAGACGCAGTAGAGAGCCAGTGTCTCTACTGCTCATACATCAAATAAAGAGTTATAATTAACTGAATTAGGCCCACATTGACTATATACTAGTTGTTCAAGTATAGGAATGGACAATATGATGTTACAATTATGACTGAAAATAAATTACGGCGATACAAGGCATTACCGTTAAATGTGACAATAATATTAAGCTAATAGAGCTACACATTAAACTAACATACATTAAATTACATCTTTGAGACAGTATAATTTATCAACCACTGACCTGGAAATGCAACAAACGTCGAGTTGACGAGTGAACAAAAAATGCAAGACACAGTGGCGAGCCAGCGACTCTACTGTACAAACAACATATAAACAGTAAAAATTAACTGACCGAAAGCGCGCAGAGAGTGGCTGACGCGATTTTATGCACCAGTGAAGAGTAAAATAACGCGACACGCATTTATATGAGTAGCATTTCTAGTATGTGTATGAAGATTAATGCACGAGTTCCACATTATGTAGTGGACGAGTATTTTAGGTTTCCTTACCTCCACGGTCTGGCAATCTGTATAATCTTGATCTTTCAAACCAGCTCCTCTTATCAGCATGGTTAGGAGATATGATTCAATCTCCGGTGGGTGGGGGTCTATTGTTTTTTTCAAATAAATATTTTTCAGCATACTCTGCATGAAATAAAAACTATATTTCAGTTCTATAGGTGGCCCACTTATCATGCTATTGAGGTTTGGTATGACAGTGTTGTTCTGGCAGTCAGAGCGAAATGATCCTCTCAAGTTGAACCCACAAGAGCGAAATATGTAATTTCAGACAATTATGGAAGCTTTTGTCAAAATTAGTGCATTTCCTTCATAGTCAAAATTCGCAGCCTGCTTCAACATTAAGTCGCAGGCCTCAAACACAAGCATTGATTGCATCTTCTCTGTCACTTTGGTCTTTCGCATAAATGGAAAGCACTTGTAAGATCAGCAATACCACTTTAATAGAGATGACGGAGGGAAGTAAACTTGAAAAAAATATCATCTTGTGATGAGCTCAGCAAATGCTCTTGTTCAGATATTTTTCTCCTCTGTGTGAACACCTTTAAGATTATCTCTGTTCCAGATTTGGGACCGATAACGGTTTCGCAAGCCCACAAGGTAGACAAGGTGATATTTCGCTTTTAGTGCAATGAAATCACCGACGCCTTCAATTCCGTTTAATAGATCCAACTCTCACGATATTAACATAGCATTGTCATCTATCCCTAGGGTTTTGAACTCCAATATTATTTCTTGTTTGGAGCAAATTATGCAGCTGTCTTGTTAAACACTTACGTGGACGACGGCGTCACTCTACCTTTGGAGTTCTTTTGGGGGTGTATGGTGACCTTTTTACACACTAGGGGACCCACATCAAAATCTGTATGGGTAGCAAGCCCATATCGGAGAAAAAAACAGTCCAGGCTGCATTATGATATGCGGCACTAGATGGGGTGGAGGGCAAAAAGAAGTAAAATCGGCCCGTGGAATTGAGGCATTTTATATGTATTTCAATGGGATAGAATACTGTGGTCTCGTCACCCCAAATGTCAGTCCCATTAAAACACATGCAAAATGCATTAATTCCGCATGCCGAATTCACTATTTTTCGACCTATTAAAACTTTAGTGAAACATATCAGGATAAAGCTTAAAATATCCTTATGAAAAACAGGCCCGCATTTGGTATGCTTACCAGACATATTTTGAGCCATGCCCCCTAGTGTGTAAAAAAGTGTCAGCACAGTTCAAATTGGGCTTAAATCCGTACCCTCTTTCATAGACCAGACACACATCATTTTAACCCATCGTATTCCTGCGATATTATCACGAAACAGTTATGTCTGATGTCCTTCACAAAGGAGATAACATGTGTTTATTAAATATTCACAAAATTATAACTTCTCTGTATTATATTTTTTTCACTAGAGGTTGGAACAGCCGAATTAGAAATATTTTGTGTGATGATTCCATTATTATAGTCTGTCCGACGGTGGAGGATGGTCCAAAATGAAAGTTAGCTTTTTGGTATCCAGTCAGTCAATTCTCCAGCGATTGTCACGAAATTCTGCAACCATTATTATCTGATCATTTGGCAACAATCCTGAAAAGTCCAATATTTTTTTACGAAATTTTCAGGATAGATGCCAAATGACTAGAAAATAGGGTTTACAAAATTGCATAAAAATCGCTTGAGAATTGTATGACAGGATACTGAAAAGCTAACTTTAATTTTGGACCATCCTCCACCGTCGGACAGACTATAGTAGACACCTCACTGGATTTCGGCTTACTAAGGCTGCCTTTCCATTGACGTGATTAAATGGCCGCGCGGGCGAATGCGCGCGTTCCGCCGCGCGGCAGAAACCTTTCCATTGGCGCGTCGAGAATTGTGTAACATGTATATTATAGTAGACTGTTTTTACTAGCATTAATGCTTAAATTAACTATATTTCCTTTTTATTTAGGTCCGTATCACAATCAAATCACCAACCAAGCATTTCATCCATGACATACCATTAAAACACGGCTTCTTCAGATCTGTAGTATCTATCTGTTTCAAGTTTTTCTGGGACGTATTACAAAATAAAATATCGGCATATTCCAGAATACTACGGACATACGAAAAATACATTGTTTCTAGTTATTTTCTGCTAAGTTTGTGGGACACACTATTTAAAATGTCCAAGCGTTTACTTGCTTTCTTACATATATATTAGATATGGCTGTTCCAGCTGAGATTAGATGGAATAATGACCCCTAAGTGTTTATATTCAGATACATTATCTAAATCGTGATTATTAAAAATAAGTTTATCATCTGTATTACCTTGATATCTAACAAACATAGATTTTGTTTTTTCGACACTAAATTTGATTAACCATTGGTCAGCCCACGTTTTCATTATTCCAAGTCACTGTTAAGGATATTTGTGTTAGTTTCGTCGCTGTTGGACGAAATGTGCATTAAGTTGTCGTCTGCGAATAAACTAAGGCTATTTTGTAAATCGTCTTTCATGTCGTTTATATATACCAAAAACATTATAGGACCTAGCACTGAATCTTATTTATTCACAATAGATAGTCAGGGTGACCGTTTATCATCAAGCATTGTGAATAATAATAATAATTTATCAAGCTGTAGTTTCCGTATTACACATAGTTCCCCGTAACTACATTTTAATACGGTAGTTAGAGCTTATTGCTGTTCTCTAATCTGGTATTATATTTCTTGGTATAAAAACCTATGTATAGGCACCTAAAACAAATTTCTATGACATTTACAAAAGGTTATGGTACTTTCTGTATTATTAACGGCCATCTTGGATTTCCCCCCCTAACGGGAAAAGCACAAGAATGATTACAGGGCACTGTTAGTATGTTTTCCAGAAAAGACCGAGGAACCAATATCCAAAATTGCATCTCTCCCCTATTTGTTTCCGATCTTTGTCAAAATGTTATCCTATTATGTGGCTGTATTAAGAGTGTATCCCCGCGCAATAAACATACATACACTTATAAGTGAAAATCGCCTACTTTAGGCATGGTTTCAAAAATATTCTTTAAAAATTGTTCTTTTATAATAAAGTGCATGTACAGGTATCGCTGAATAATTCACCCATGCACTGCAGGTGACAATAGTTTTGATATGTATTGGCTTACACAAACCCTCAATATAGCATACGTCCATAATAATTAAATATGATGCTGATCGTAAACAAGCTGCATTTGTTAAACATTTCATCATCTGTCTTTTCGTATTGTCTGTTTTATTGTACACAAAGTACAAATAAATATATTATTAATAAACATTAATTATTTTATTTTATTATTTATTTAATTATTTTATTTAATAAATAATTAAATTACTATTTTAAATCATTTGTACGGAATTTAAAATGTTGTTATTTTTATTTTCGAATATTTAAAAAATTTCAAAAATAAGTTCATGCACGATAATGTGCGGAGATACGGTTTGAATTTAACGGGTATTTTTGTTAATTGTATTAATCAGATTGCACTAATTGCTATTTTTCGTTTTTTTGTTTTGGCTACTCCCACCGATGCTATTTACACTTCATTACATAGTAAGTTGTCCCTTATTTAAAAACACACCACTAAATTATTTTCTTTGTTCGACCAATACATTCTAACCCGGGAATGGAGAGTTATTATTCATCAAGTACAGACCAATTACATGGTAGGCCTATGGTACTAGAATCAATGAGGTGTGACCGAGCTGTTGATTATGAGGGGTCCTAATTATGTTTTGTGTTTTAAGTCAGGTTAAACCCTCGGAGTTCTATATTCTTAGCTGTGAAAAAGGCCTCGGACTTCGGCCTCAGACTTTTTTCACAGCTAAGAGTGTAGAGCTTCTCGGGCTTTATCCTATACTTACATCACCAATCAGTACATGTAGTTGTTGTGTATTATTACAGTTATTCTATAAACCCCTTTTGTATTGACACTTTTTCAGCCGCAATGTGTTCACATCATGTATATGTTAATTTGTTTGGTTGCTGGTATTGTTTGTTAGAAGAAGGCATGAATGACCAGCTGACATAAACTAATGTATATTATATATGGTAATTGTTGGTCAGTATAAAATAAAATAAGTATTATTATCCTAAAGGCCCATTCCCTGGCAAATTACATGTTTTGTTTTACCGCTGTTATATCTTTTTGCGTGTTTGAATGAGTGAAGGCAACATTCCGATAGATTACAACTTTTAGAAACATCCGTTTAAAACGTAAGTAGGTTTCGAAAAACAACGCATTATGACAAAATTTCGGTTATAACGTTTTCGTCTTTTAGATCGACCTGTTCTATTATGTGCTTGTCATATTGTCTTTTTGAGTGTTTGAATGAGTGAAGGCAACATTCCGATAGCTTACAACTTTTACAAACATCCGTTTGAAACGTAGGTGGGTTTCGAAAAACAACGCATTATGACAAAAAGTCGGTCATAACGTTTTCGTTTTTTAGATCGACCTGTTCTGTTATGTGCTTGTCATATTGGACAGGAAAAGGAAATGAGTCACCAATTTTATTAGTTCATTCTACATTTCTTTTTTTTATAATTTACCAGCCGTAATGTATGACAAAAAAGTTCTTAACTCGTATTATGGGAAGTATGTAAGGTCTCAGATGTATCACATCGTCAAAGACGTTGCGGGTCTAATTACAACATCATCGGAAAATCACCGCTTTCCTAACGGGTCACATATTTCAAAACGGGAAGGGACAATACAGCTAAACTCGGCTGATTGATATGTTTTAAATCATTGCTGGACATCGTGAGCATCACCAAAATACACAGGCGATATTCACGGGATGTTCGTGGCTGGTGCAGTGACAAAAAAGGAAGGGATTTTCCCCAGTGTTGACCCTTTCAAAGAAAAATCAAATCAACATCGGGCCCTTCATCTAAACCCTTAGCGGGCAGGTTTTATGGTCAATCCCAATGGAAATAATGTCATGGTTGGTCGAAATTGTATGAACTTTCCGAAATATACACTTATCGGTTACATATCTCTTTCAAATGGAGGGTGGAGAAAGATAATATAGATTTACGATGATGTAAGCCTAAATAACACAATTTCAAACTTTGAAACCTTTTAAGTTTAAGGCACTTGGGAATGGGCATTTAAAAGTGTCCCCCACTTTTTATCTCACATACTGGTGATAATAACACATTAACTGTTCTTTATTTATTGAAGGAAGGACTACTGGGAACAGCAATATACCGCATCAGATATAAAGTGAGTATGTACACAGATATATTTGATATCAGACATATTTGTGTTATCATGTGATATAATCAATATGTTACTTGCTATGTCCAACAAAACTATACTGGTGGATTAAAGTGTGTGAACCAAAAGCGCACATATGATTATTATGTCACTCTTGCCATCTATCAATATGTATCAGTGTAATATTTTGCTGAATTTTGTAGCCTAGAGTGACTTTTTTGCTAGCCTATGCCTGTATTTGAACAATTATGACTATAATTTACAGACTGTTAACATGCTATAATTGCAGTCAACTTCCACCAGCGTTGGGTGTTTTTCGCTGATTTTTCAGTCAATTCTTGATCAATTTTCATGAAATATTGCAATCACTTTTTGCAAGCATTCCCTGCAAATTTTGTGAAATTTAAGTGAGTAATTCAAATGTTAGACCATATAACATGTAGTAGCATTTTGAGATTAAAGCTGAATAAAATCAATGGGTTTATAGAGGAACGTCATAATTTAAAATTACTACATGGCAAATGGTCTAACTTTTAAACTACATAAAAAAAATTCTTGACATTTTCAGGAAAGTTGCTGTAAGACTAGAAAATAATGCTTGCCAAATTTCATGACAATAGGATGAAAATTGTGCGAGTGATTAGCGAAAAGCATGCAACGCAAAAGTGACAGATTTAAAGTGACTTTTACTTTGGGCGCAATGTATTATTTATTCCTATTCCCCCCCCCCCCCTAAAGGAGGAAGCAGTTGGAACAGTCGTACGCCACAGCAGCAACAACGTGAGTATTTGAACTTATATTTATTAATCTAAGATATAATCTGAATTATTTTGAAAAAACGTGATTTTACCAAAAAATGTAAAACTCCGTAAATATTTACTCTTTTTCAAATCTCCGAGGCAAAGCCCATGGTCGACACCCGTCACGACCTTTCTATCACCGTTTTAAAACTAGAGACAATCGAAAATGACGATTTTCGCGAAAATGTAAAATATCTTAGATCTCAAAAACTACTTGACATATATGCAATCTGATGACTTCTGCGGACTCAAAAAGTAGAAGTTAAACTATGATTACCAAAACACTGTATCTCCAACCGTTAAGAAGTTGACTTTGTGACGTCATAACTTCTAAACTAGACTATACGGTCTCACCACCCCAAATGCCAGACCCATTGAAAAACATGTAAAATGCCTCAATTCCACGGGCCGATTTTACTTCTTTTTGCCCTCTCCCCTATCTAGTTCCGCATATCATAATGAAGCCTGGACTGTGCATTTTCAAAAAAACAGCTCCGATAAGGGGTTGCTACCCAGACAGATTTTGAGCTAGGCCCCCTAGTGTGCAAAAAAGTCACTATAGTTCAAATTACGCTTAAATTCATACCCTCTTTCACAGACCAGACACACATCGTTTTAACCCACTGTATCCCTGTCAGATTATCACAAAACAGTTATATCTGATATCCGGGATGAAGGAGACATCATTTACTTATTAAATATTCACAGAAATATAACTTCTTTGTATTTGTTTTTAATTCAACAGAGGTTGAAATAGCCGCATTGAAAATATTTTGTGTGATGATTCCAACATTAGTATACACCTGCCGTGATTTCGGCTTATTTAGGGTGGTGATACCATATATAGAAATGTATATGTAGTTAATAAAAAAATTTTCAGCCTGGGATGAAGCTTCAAGTTGTTCTGAGCAATATATTTTTTGAATTAAGTAGATCTTGTAAAAACTGTTGCCCTGGCAGCACTTTGAAAAATCATAGATGTACTGAAAATCAGTCTGTTTTTCGTAAATGTCGCGGTGCATACAAAATTTAAATAGAGTGACTATTCCCGCCACTATTTCGTCATAAAAAGTTGTCATGGTTACTTTTTATTTAAAAAATTGTTGATGAAAGCGGACATATACTTTAGGGTTAACTGTTTTTATTAATATGTGCTCTCAAATTTGTTATATTTGATTTTTTATTTGCTCCCATATGACTCTCAAATTACAAATCAAGTATTTCATTTATGAATTATCCTCAAAACACGACCTTCACAGATCTCTTTTAGGCTTAGTTATTCCACCATATTCTCAATTATACACTTTCTAATCAAAATTGTGAATTTTTTAATTGCAGCGACGATAAACATCCATTAAATATAGGTTTAAAGCTCCATTTTTTTATTAACCAGTCAGAATATGTCAATTAAACCAAGAAAACCTGAATGGCCTTCTGCATACTCATGGTCTCACCACCCCAAATGTCAGTCCCATTGAAATACGTGTAAAATGCATCAATTCCACGGGCCGATTTTACTTCTTTTTGCCCTCCCCCCTATCTAGTGCCGCATATCATAATGAAGCCTGGACTGTGCATTTTCAAAAACAGCTCCGATAAGGGGTTGCTACCGAGACAGATTTTGAGCTAGGCCCCCTAGTGTGCAAAAAAGTCACTATAGTTCAAATTACGCTTAAATTCATACCCTCTTTCACAGACCAGACACACATCCTTTTAACCCACTGTATCCCTGTCAGATTATCACGAAACAGTTATATCTGATATCCGTGATGAAGGAGACAATATGTACTTATTAATTATTCACAGAAATATAACTTCTTTGTATTTGTTTTTAATTCAACAGAGGTTGAAACAGCCGCATTGAAAATATTTTGTGTGGTGATTCCAACATTAGTATACACCTGCCGTGATTTCGGCTTATTTAGGGTGGTGAGACCATACATCTAAAATCCATGTAGCTCACTGAAATCCTTGAGAAAATGTCTCTAATAACCTACAACTACAAAAACGTCATATGTCTTACCGTTGCCAAGATATCACACAAAGTCATTTATCACTATGACGTCATATCACAGAAACTGTTGCACCAATCATTACAATTTGGCAATTGTAATGTTAGGACAACAGGCATACCTAATAAAACAGTTCAGATGTTTTCATATTCAACTATTGCGGACTTTAGACGCTGTATTTGCTGACAAACGTGACGATGACGTCATAAAATCTAAAATATAGAAGCTACATAGATGACGTCACCATTTTTGGAAAGCTCGTGAAAAATTAAGTAGGGTATCAAAGGTCAAGACATATCTAGCGTCAGCCGTTCTCGAGTTATTGTTATTAAGTTGGGCGAAGGCCCAAATTATTCCTCTAACTCAGAAGACTGTCTTCTTATTAATTTGGGCGAAGGCCCAAATTATTCCTCTAACTCAGAAGACTGTCTACTTATTATTATTCTTGTTCTACATAAATTTAAGAGCCCTATTTGGGTCAATATTAGCTAAGGTGTAATAAAGTGTAACAGACACAGTTAAATTATAACATATTTTTAGGACAAAAAACACTATTTCCCATCGAAGTGATTGATGAGAGCTAACATTATCTACCATTAAAAAGATAGTTGTCTTACACAGATTTCGACACGATCACAGGCCCAAGTTATTTCTCCAACTCAGAAGACTGTCTACTTATTAATTTGGGCGAAGGCCCAAATTATCCCTCTAACTTAGAAGACTGTCTACTTATTATTATTCTTGTTCTACATAAATTTGAGAACCCTATTTCTCCTACAGTTGTTCAGCTATCCCCATGAAACTTTACAGTAATGTTTGATCTATTGCAACACTGTATCTCCACAATTTATGAGCATTTCAAAAGAAATAATCTGTCCACATTGGCGCAGCATTGGGCCAACTTCGTCAGCCAGTGCACAGCAGTGGACAGTAACCTGGAAGGTCTAAGGCTCTAGCCCCATGGCCTGTAGGCTAAAATGGTCACGTTAAGTCAATCAACTCAACTCAACTCAACTCAACAAGACTGTCTAATGATATTATTAGTCTTGACAAGGGATTCTAAAATTTTTACAAGCTTATCTCTTTTGGACATGATGAAAAAAAGCTTCATGACATGGGATTTTGTACTGTAAAAAAAGATATTTCTCCCTCACAGATTCACACAAAAATGAACAAAGAACTGAAAACAATTTTACTTTAAGATATTATATAATCTGTGTAACCCACAAAGTCTAAATTTGAAAGTCTTTTGCTAAATATTCACTTAATTGGCTATTACGTAATGAACACCATACTCGCTAGGGTGATTAGAAAGGTTCTCTCTAAGTAAAATTTCTAAAGCCCATAACTTTGCGAGTTTTTCACCAATCGATCTGCAATTTTCAGTGCAGCTTCCCTTAAGCACTTTCTAATAACTTGATTTTTTTTTAGAACGATAGGGATCGGTAATCCGGAATAGGATCCATATAACGTGATTTCACTATTTTGCGTCGTTTCTCCATCAATTTTTGACCTTTTTGCAGTCTGTTCTTTTCTCGTGATACTTAATAGCACGGCACTTCTAATAATATATGCCTGTCTATGCCTATCTGCCACTGTTTAACCGCTAGAAAATTAAATAGGTTAAATTGCGCTAAAAATCATAACTTTTGAACCGAGCGACGCAATGATGTCTAGGTGGGCTCGTTGGAAAGCTCGTGAAAATTTAGAACATAAAGTGTCGCAAGTAAAACGCCGTATCTATAAAAGTCACCGAGTTATCGGCCCCTGAATATTTACGAATTAAATTGATGACGTCACAGGACTCGAATCAAGCGTCGCAGGGCTGTCTGGGTGGCCTCGTTAAAAAGCTTGTAAAAGACGCAAGTCCAACCTTTTTTCCGTTTGAATTAACTCTCAAGTCACCAGCAAATTATTCGCCCAAATTCCCTGTCGCTTTAGCTACAGGTACCTAGATATATTATGTAGTAGCTATTAAACCTGTGATACCACTGCAGAAGTGAAATGCGCTGAGAGTGATTTTCCGAGGTATCATCATATACTTTTGTAAAATAATTTCTAGAAAACGACTTTCAGCGTGATAGCTATAGCATGTATGATGCAACACCCCTCAGTGGGTCGTCGAGGTATCGCATCCTAAATTGTGGAAATAGGCCTGTAGAAATCGTTTTACACACACAAATGTATATGACGATACCTCAGAGAATTACCAACTGTTTTTTCGTGATATCTATGGCGCTGTGCTTTGTGTATCCCTCTTGTCCCTCGTATAATTATACTATAGCGTGTGTTTGGAGGTAATTATGTTCATGTGAGAACCGACTTGTGAGAGTTGATCACGACCAGAGTGATTTGAAAACCGAGCCGAAGGCGGGGTTTTCAAATCACCTGGGAGTGATCAACTCTCACAAGAAGGTTCTCAAATTAACATAATTGCCGACAAAACACACGCTATTACTATTATTGCCATCATATACAATGTCCACGTAGACCTAGGCCTATAAGCTGATAATTAACAAAAAAGATGAAATTAGTAGACTAAACCTACCAGTCGGATGGTTATAAATAGGACCATCTGGATGGCCCTACTGATCTCCATCCCCTTCATGATGTTGATTCTGCGACTATAGCCTTACAATATAATATGAGGTGACTGATGCAGTCAATGACGATAAATAGAACTTTGCCGTGTAATCATGGGCCTAGCCTATGTTACCTGCAGGCCACGCGTGTGTACACGCAGTGTACAGATGTACGCGCTGCTACTGCTGAGTGGCCTGATCAGAGCTCGGAGGCCGACGTGACACCCGTTTGATACCTGCCTTTAGACCACAGGTTTCAAATGTAATTTGTTTCAAATGTAATTTGAAACCTCTGATTTTCATTTGATACCCTTGCTACGTTATTAGCACATGGCTAAATTAGTGTTATGAGAGCACTACAACCGAGAATGTGGTAATAATGAACAGTGGATATTCGCTTTATATTTATCTGCTACAGTTCCATGATAATAATGATTGACCAGGCTTGGAAGACAATGAATTGCCTTGCCTCACCTGGTGTATGTCCTACTAGTGTCCCACAAGTCAATCTGTACCGGCAGATAAGTGTAAGTTCATTAGTGCATGTCAATCCAAGAGCATAGTGACTTATTAAAAAAACACACATACCCCGTCATCATCAGCCAGGAGCCTATTAAGTTTATTGCAATAATGTTTGTGTCCTAATTTGTGTGAAAAGAGGTGCCGTGCGTGGGAAACTTTTGATATTTCTGAGAAACAGTCCTTATGAACATTTCAAATATAACGTTTGAGGTCGCTAGGTCAAGTAGTTGCGTTTTTAAAAAGTGTTAAGAACAAATATATTCGTGATTAAAAGCTCAAAGTGTCTTGGCTGGAATAATGTTGGCATGGGGTGCTGCCTCTACGTATACAGCAGACATACTGTTGGAGTAGTGTGGGGCCAGTGTCGTAGACGATTTGTCAGCATTGAACCAGCCATGGGCTGCGACGCTGGCCCAACATTGAAACGGAACTGGGTGGGTACTACCTGCCGTAGACTACATCTTGTGTACGAACTACCGTAGAGACACACGCCGCTCAAATGAAAACAATACATTTGTTGTGACGATTTAAAAAGCACATACCAATTCGAATACTTAATATAAACTACACCAACCATCTCATGATACTGAATACTATGTGTTATAATCAATAACAGAGCATGTTGGCTATTTCATCTTGCACCCATGATTAACTCATTGAAACCTAATTTAAAACACAGCCGTTTAATGGAAAATAATTTTTTTTTTTTTTTAATTGTAAGACGCTTATATCTAATCGATTCTGAAAGTTATTTCTTAGACTGGTAAATTAGGTTAAAGGCGGTATTTAAATTCATGTGTTTCATTTACTTACATGCAAAGTTAAAGTCGACAATGCTAATTGATAAGTCATGTTAAGTAGTCATATAAGTTATGGGAAGTTTATTGTATTACGTACGTTTATTCAGTTACGTAGAAAATGACTGAGCTATTTTTGTCGTGGCAACATCTGTTCGACGGTGTAATTCGGTCCAAAATGAAAGTAAGCTTTTCGGGTATTGCTCAGTCAATTATCGAGTGATTTTCACGTAATTTTGAAACCATTTTTATGTAGTCATTTTGCAACAGCCCTGCAAATTTCCAGTATGCAAACGTTAGACCATTTGACATGTAACATAATTCCGAGAATAAACCGGAATGAAGTTAATGACTACATAGAGAGGTGTCATAATTATAAATTCACTACATGTCAATTATTATAATTTTTGGAATTTCCGACTAAAAAATAATGTTTGCAAAATTTTATAAAAATCACTTGAGAATAGAGTAATGAACGAAAACTTTCATTTTGGACAATCCTCGACCATGCTGGACAAACAATAGTGTTGCATGTTCCTACAACGTGTGCATGTATGTCGTTCAAACAGCTCACGTGAGTAGCTTCCACGACTTAATCTAATTGGTGTAATGTTTAATTAAAAGACGGAATCATTGTCTCCATCAAGGTATCATAGAATTAAATGAAAGCGAATTTGAGCTTCTATAATATTATTGCGTTTTCAGATTTGTTTGACAATGCGGGCTAAATTTACTAAACAATGAAAAAAGTGGCTGTCACATTGTATTATATTTAATATTGGATTATGGCAAAACAATTCCATGGTATGTATGTGGACTGTTTTATAAGTGACCTGATATGTTTATTGCTTCCAGTGGACTTCAATGGATTTGTCACATAGCAGTCGGTCGCACTTTGCAGTAACTGTAACATAAGGGTTTGTCGGGTTTGCAGTAACTGTCACATAAAACGGTCGGTCGGACCAAGTACATTGCATTAGCTCTCACATAGAGGTTGTTCAGACCTTCAGTAACTGTAACATGGCGATCGGTCGGACCTTGCAGTAGCTGTTGCATAATCGGTCGGACCTTGTAACCTCTATCGCATAATCGATCGGACGTTGCAGTAGCTGTCACATCTAATTGTTGGTCGGATCTGCAGTAGGTGTCACATGTAACTGTCGGTTGGATTTTGCAGTAGCTGTCACATGTAACTGTCGGACTGATTTTGCAGTAGCTGTCACATGTAACTGTTGGTTGGATCTTGCAGTAGCTGTCAATGTAACTGTCGGTCGAATCTTGCAGTAGCTGCCACTTGTAACTCTAAGTCGGATCTTGCAGTAGCTGTCACATGTAACTGTCGGTCGGATCTTGTAGTAGCTGTCACTTGTAACTCTAGGTCGGATCTTGCAGTAGCTGTCACATGTAACTGTCGGTCTGATCTTGCAGTAGCTGTCACTTGTAACTTTAGGTCGGATCTTGCAGTAGCTGTCACATGTAACTGCCGGTCGGATCTTGCAGTAGCTGTCACATGTAACTGTCGGTCGGATCTTGCAGTAGCTGTCACGTGTAACTCTAGGTCGGATCTTGCAGTAGCTGTCACATGTAACTGTCGGTCTGATCTTACAGTAGCTGTCACTTGTAACTTTAGGTCGGATCTTGCAGTAGCTGTCACATGTAACTTTAGGTCGGATCTTGCAGTAGCTGTCACATGTAACTGTCGGACTGATTTTGCAGTAGCTGTCACATGAAACTGTCGGTCGGATCTTGCAGTAGCTGTCACTTGTAACTCTAGGTCGGATCTTGCAGTAGCTGTCACATGTAACTGTCGGTTGGATCTTGCAGTAGCTGTCACGTGTAACTGTCGGCCGGATCTTGCAGTAGCTGTCACATGTAACTGTCGGTCGGATCTTGCAGTAGCTGTCACATGTAACTGCCGGTCGGATCTTGCAGTAGCTGTCACATGTGACTGTCGGTTGAATCTTGCAGTAGCTGTCACGTGTAACTGCCGGTCGGATCTTGCAGTAGCTGTCACATGTAACTGTCGGTTGGATCTTGCAGTAGCTGTCACGTGTAACTGTCGGTTAGATTTTGCAGTAGCTGTCACGTGTAACTGTCGGTCGGATCTTGCAGTAGCTGTCACATGTAACTGTCGGTCGAATCTTGCAGTAGCTGTCACATGAAACTGTCGGTTGAATCTTGCAGTAGCTGTCACATGTAACTGTCGGTCGGATCTTGCAGTAGCTGTCACATGTAACTGCCGGTCGGATCTTGCAGTAGCTGTCACATGTAACTGTCGGTCGGATCTTGCAGTAGCTGTCACATGTAACTGTCGGTTGAATCTTGCAGTAGCTGTCACATGTAACTGTCGGTCGGATCTTGCAGTAGCTGTCACGTGTAACTGTCCGTTGGATCTTGCAGTAGCTGTCACGTGTAACTGTCGGACGGATCTTGCAGTAGCTGTCACATGTAACTGTCGGTCGGACCTTGCAGTAGCTGTCGATTGTAACTTTAGGTCGGATCTTGCAGTAGCTGTCACATGTAACTGTCGGACGGATCTTGCAGTAGCTGTCACGTGAAACTGTCGGTTGGATCTTGCAGTAGCTGTCACGTGTTACAGTCGGTCGGATCTTGCAGTAGCTGTCACATGTAACTGTCGGTTGGATCTTGCAGTAGCTGTCACATGTAACTGTCGGTTGAATCTTGCAGTAGCTGTCACATGTAACTGTCGGTCGGATCTTGCAGTAGCTGTCACATGTGACTGTCGGTCGGATCTTGCAGTAGCTGTCACGTGTAACTGTCGGTTGAATCTTGCAGTAGCTGTCACATGTAACTGTCGGTCGGATCTTGCAGTAGCTGTCACATGTAACTGTCGGTCGGATCTTGCAGTAGCTGTCACGTGTAACTGTCGGTCGAATCTTGCAGTAGCTGTCACTTGTAACTTTAGGTCGGATCTTGCAGTAGCTGTCACATGTAACTGTCGGTCTGATCTTGCAGTAGCTGTCACATGCAACTGTCGGTTGAATCTTGAAGTAGCTCTCACATGTAACTGTCGGTTGGATCTTGCAGTAGCTGTCACGTGTAACTGTCGGTCGGATCTTGCAGTAGCTGTCACATGTAACTGTCGGTCGGATCTTGCAGTAGCTGTCACATGTAACTGTCGGCTGGATCTTGCAGTAGCTGTCACATCTAACTGTCAGTTGAATCTTGCAGCAGCTCTCACATGTAACTGTCGGTTGGATCTTGCAGTAGCTGTCACATGTAACTGTCGGTCGGATCTTGCAGTAGCTGTCACATGTAACTGTCGGTTGGATCTTGCAGTAGCTGTCACATGTAACTGTCGGTTGGATCTTGCAGTAGCTGTCACATCTAACTGTCGGTCGGATCTTGCAGTAGCTGTCACATGTAACTGTCTGTCGGATCTTGCAGTAGCTCTCACTTGTAACTTTAGGTCAGATCTTGCAGTAGCTGTCACATGTAACTGTCTTTTGAATCTTGCAGTAGCTGTCACGTGTAACTGTCGGTTGAATCTTGCAGTATCTGTCACATGTAACTGTCAGTCGGATCTTGCAGTAGCTGTCACTTGTAACTCTAGGTCGGATCTTGCAGTAGCTGTCACATGTAACTGTCGGTTTGATCTTGCAGTAGCTGTCACTTGTCACTTTAGATCGGATCTTGCAGTAGCTGTCACATGTAACTGCCGGTCGGATCTTGCAGTGGCTGTCACATGTAGCTGTCGGACTGATTTTGCAGTAGCTGTCACTTGTAACTCTAGGTCGGATCTTGCAGTGGCTGTCACATGTAACTGTCGGTCGGATCTTGCAGTAGCTGTCACTTGTAACTCTAGGTCGGATCTTGCAGTAGCTGTCACATGTAACTGCCGGTCGGATCTTGCAGTAGCTGTCACATGTAACTGTCAGTCGGATCTTGCAGTAGCTGTCACATGTAGCTGTCGGACTGATTTTGCAGTAGCTGTCACATGTAACTGTCGGACTGATTTTGCAGTAGCTGTCACATGTAACTGTTGGTTGGATCTTGCAGTAGCTGTCACGTGTAACTGTCGGTCAGATCTTGTAGTAGCTGTCACTTGTAACTCTAGGTCTGATCTTGCAGTAGCTGTCAATGTAACTATCGGTCGAATCTTGCAGTAGCTGCCACTTGTAACTCTAGGTCGGATCTTGCAGTAGCTGTCACATGTAACTGTCGGTCGGATCTTGTAGTAGCTGTCACTTGTAACTCTAGGTCGGATCTTGCAGTAGCTGTCACATGTAACTGTCGGTCTCATCTTGCAGTAGCTGTCACTTGTAACTTTAGGTCGGATCTTGCAGTAGCTGTCACATGTAACTGCCGGTCGGATCTTGCAGTAGCTGTCACATGTAACTGTCGGACTGATTTTGCAGTAGCTGTCACATGTAACTGTTGGTTGGATCTTGCAGTAGCTGTCAATGTAACTGTCGGTCGAATCTTGCAGTAGCTGCCACTTGTAACTCTAGGTCGGATCTTGCAGTAGCTGTCACATGTAACTGTCGGTCGGATCTTGTAGTAGCTGTCACTTGTAACTCTAGGTCGGATCTTGCAGTAGCTGTCACATGTAACTGTCGGTCTGATCTTGCAGTAGCTGTCACTTGTAACTTTAGGTCGGATCTTGCAGTAGCTGTCACATGTAACTGCCGGTCGGATCTTGCAGTAGCTGTCACATGTAACTGTCGGTCGGATCTTGCAGTAGCTGTCACTTGTAACTCTAGGTCGGATCTTGCAGTAGCTGTCACATGTAACTGTCGGTCTGATCTTACAGTAGCTGTCACTTGTAACTTTAGGTCGGATCTTGCAGTAGCTGTCACATGTAACTTTAGGTCGGATCTTGCAGTAGCTGTCACATGTAACTGTCGGACTGATTTTGCAGTAGCTGTCACATGAAACTGTCGGTCGGATCTTGCAGTAGCTGTCACTTGTAACTCTAGGTCGGATCTTGCAGTAGCTGTCACATGTAACTGTCGGTTGGATCTTGCAGTAGCTGTCACGTGTAACTGTCGGCCGGATCTTGCAGTAGCTGTCACATGTAACTGTCGGTCGGATCTTGCAGTAGCTGTCACATGTAACTGCCGGTCGGATCTTGCAGTAGCTGTCACATGTGACTGTCGGTTGAATCTTGCAGTAGCTGTCACGTGTAACTGCCGGTCGGATCTTGCAGTAGCTGTCACATGTAACTGTTGGTTAGATCTTGCAGTAGCTGTCACGTGTAACTGTCGGTTAGATTTTGCAGTAGCTGTCACGTGTAACTGTCGGTCGGATCTTGCAGTAGCTGTCACATGTAACTGTCGGTCGAATCTTGCAGTAGCTGTCACATGTAACTGTCGGTTGAATCTTGCAGTAGCTGTCAGATGTAACTGTCGGTCGGATCTTGCAGTAGTTGTCACATGTAACTGCCGGTCGGATCTTGCAGTAGCTGTCACATGTAACTGTCGGTCGGATCTTGCAGTAGCTGTCACATGTAACTGTCGGTTGAATCTTGCAGTAGCTGTCACATGTAACTGTCGGTCGGATCTTGCAGTAGCTGTCACGTGTAACTGTCGGTTGGATCTTGCAGTAGCTGTCACGTGTAACTGTCGGACGGATCTTGCAGTAGCTGTCACATGTAACTGTCGGTCGGACCTTGCAGTAGCTGTCGATTGTAACTTTAGGTCGGATCTTGCAGTAGCTGTCACATGTAACTGGCGGACGGATCTTGCAGTAGCTGTCACGTGAAACTGTCGGTTGGATCTTGCAGTAGCTGTCACGTGTTACAGTCAGTTGGATCTTGCAGTAGCTGTCACATGTAACTGTCGGTCGGATCTTGCAGTGGCTCTCACATGTAACTGTCGGTCTGATCTTGCAGTAGCTGTCACTCGTAACTTTAGGTCGGATCTTGCAGTAGCTGTCACATGTAACTGCCGGTCGGATCTTGCAGTAGCTGTCACATGTAGCTGTCGGACTGATTTTGCAGTAGCTGTCACATGTAACTGTCGGTCGGATCTTGCAGTAGCTGTCACTTGTAACTCTAGGTCGGATTTTGCAGTAGCTGTCACATGTAACTTTAGGTTGGATCTTGCAGTAGCTGTCACTTGTAACTCTAGGTCGGATCTTGCAGTAGCTCTCACATGTAACTGTCGGTCTGATCTTGCAGTAGCTGTCACATGTAACTGTCGGACGGATCTTGCAGTAGCTGTCACTTGTAACTCTAGGTCGGATCTTGCAGTAGCTGTCACATGTAGCTGTCGGACTGATTTTGCAGTAGCTGTCACATGTAACTGTCGGACGGATCTTGCAGTAGCTGTCACGTGAAACTGTCGGTTGGATCTTGCAGTAGCTGTCACGTGTTACAGTCGGTTGGATCTTGCAGTAGCTGTCACATGTAACTGTCGGTCGGATCTTGCAGTAGCTGTCACATGTAACTGTCGGTTGGATCTTGCAGTAGCTGTCACATGTAACTGTCGGTTGGATCTTGCAGTAGCTGTCACATGTAACTGTCGGTTGAATCTTGCAGTAGCTGTCACATGTAACTGTCGGTCGGATCTTGCAGTAGCTGTCACATGTGACTGTCGGTCGGATCTTGCAGTAGCTGTCACGTGTAACTGTCGGTTGAATCTTGCAGTAGCTGTCACATGTAACTGTCGGACGGATCTTGCAGTAGCTGTCACATGTAACTGTCGGTCGGATCTTGCAGTAGCTGTCACGTGTATCTGTCGGTCGAATCTTGCAGTAGCTGTCACTTGTAACTTTAGGTCGGATCTTGCAGTAGCTTTCACATGTAACTGTCGGTCGGATCTTGCAGTTGCTGTCACATGTAACTGTCGGTTGAATCTTGAAGTAGCTCTCACATGTAACTGTCGGTTGGATCTTGCAGTAGCTGTCACGTGTAACTGTCGGTCGGATCTTGCAGTAGCTGTCACATGTAACTGTCGGTCGGATCTTGCAGTAGCTGTCACATGTAACTGTCGGCTGGATCTTGCAGTAGCTGTCACATCTAACTTTCAGTTGAATCTTGCAGCAGCTCTCACATGTAACTGTCGGTTGGATCTTGCAGTAGCTGTCACATCTAACTGTCGGTCGGATCTTGCAGTAGCTGTCACATGTAACTGTCGGTCGGATCTTGCAGTAGCTGTCACATGTAACTGTCGGTTGGATCTTGCAGTAGCTGTCACATGTAACTGTCGGTTGGATCTTGCAGTAGCTGTCACATCTAACTGTCGGTCGGATCTTGCAGTAGCTGTCACATGTAACTGTCGGTCAGATCTTGCAGTAGCTCTCACTTGTAACTTTAGGTCGGATCTTGCAGTAGCTGTCACATATAACTGTCGGTTGGATCTTGCAGTAGCTGTCACGTGTAACTGTCGGTTGAATCTTGCAGTAGCTGTCACATGTAACTGTCAGTCGGATCTTGCAGTAGCTGTCACTTGTAACTCTAGGTCGGATCTTGCAGTAGCTGTCACATGTAACTGTCGGTTTGATCTTGCAGTAGCTGTCACTTGTCACTTTAGGTCGGATCTTGCAGTAGCTGTCACATGTAACTGCCGGTCGGATCTTGCAGTAGCTGTCACATGTAACTGTCGGGCGGATCTTGCAGTAGCTGTCACTTGTAACTCTAGGTCGGATCTTGCAGTAGCTGTCACATGTAACTGCCGGTCGGATCTTGCACTAGCTGTCACTTGTAACTCTAGGTCGGATTTTGCAGTAGCTGTCACATGTAACTTTAGGTTGGATCTTGCAGTAGCTGTCACTTGTAACTCTAGGTCGGATCTTGCAGTAGCTCTCACATGTAACTGTCGGTCTGATCTTGCAGTAGCTGTCACTTGTAACTTTAGGTCGGATCTTGCAGTAGCTGTCACATGTAACTGCCGGTCGGAACTTGCAGTAGCTGTCACATCTAAGTGTCGGTTGGATCTTGCAGTAGCTGTCACTTGTAACTCTAGGTTGGATCTTGCAGTAGCTGTCACATGTAACTGTCGGTCTGATCTTGCAGTAGCTGTCACTTGTAACTTTAGGTTGGATCTTGCAGTAGCTGTCACTTGTAACTCTAGGTCGGATCTTGCAGTAGCTCTCACATGTAACTCTAGTTCGGATCTTGCAGTAGCTGTCACTTGTAACTTTAGGTCGGATCTTGCAGTAGCTGTCACATGTAACTGCCGGTCGGATCTTGCAGTAGCTGTCACATGTAACTGTCGGTTGGATCTTGCAGTAGCTGTCACTTGTAACTCTAGGTCGATCTTGCATTAGCTCTCACATCTAACTGTCGGTCTGATCTTGCAGTAGCTGTCACTTGTAACTTTAGGTCGGATCTTGCAGTAGCTGTCACATGTAACTGTCGGTCTGATCTTGCAGTAGCTGTCACTTGTAACTTTAGGTTGGATCTTGCAGTAGCTGTCACATGTAACTGTCGGTTGGATCTTGCAGTAGCTGTCACATGTAACTGTCGGTCGGATCTTGCAGTAGCTGTCACATGTAACTGTTGGTCGGATCTTGCAGTAGCTGTCACATGTAACTGTCGTTCGAATCTTGCAGTAGCTGTAACATGTAACTGTCGGTCGGATCTTGCAGTAGCAGTCACATATAACTGCCTGTCGGATCTTGCAGTAGCTGTCACATGTAACTGTCGGTCGGATTTTGCAGTAGCTGTCACATGTAACTGTCGGTTGAATCTTGCAGTAGCTGTCACATGTAACTGTCGGTCGGACCTTGCAGTAGCTGTCACATGTAACTGCCGGTCGGATATTGCAGTAGCTGTCACATGTAACTGTCGGTCGGATCTTGCAGTAGCTGTCACATGTAACTGTCGGTTGAATCTTGCAGTAGCTGTCACTTGTAACTCTAGGTCGGATCTTGCAGTAGCTGTCACTTGTAACTCTAGGTCGGATTTTGCAGTAGCTGTCACATGTAACTTTAGGTTGGATCTTGCAGTAGCTGTCACTTGTAACTCTAGGTCGGATCTTGCAGTAGCTCTCACATGTAATTGTCGGTCTGATCTTGCAGTAGCTGTCACTTGTAACTTCAGGTCGGATCTTGCAGTAGCTGTCACATGTAACTGCCGGTCGGATCTTGCAGTAGCTGTCACATCTAAGTGTCGGTTGGATCTTGCAGTAGCTGTCACTTGTAACTCTAGGTTGGATCTTGCAGTAGCTGTCACATGTAACTGTCGGTCTGATCTTGCAGTAGCTGTCACTCGTAACTTTAGGTTGGATCTTGCAGTAGCTGTCACTTGTAACTCTAGGTCGGATCTTGCAGTAGCTCTCACATGTATCTCTAGGTCGGATCTTGCAGTAGCTGTCACTTGTAACTTTAGGTCGCATCTTGCAGTAGCTGTCACATGTAACTGCCGGTCGGATCTTGCAGTAGCTGTCACATGTAACTGTCGGTTGAATCTTGCAGTAGATCTCACATGTAACTGTCGGTCGGATCTTGCAGTAGCTGTCACGTGTAACTGTTGGTTGGATCTTGCAGTAGCTGTCACGTGTAACTGTCGGACGGATCTTGCAGTAGCTGTCACATGTAACTGTCGGTCTGATCTTGCAGTAGCTGTCACTTGTAACTTTAGGTCGGATCTTGCAGTAGCTGTCACATGTAACTGCCGGTTGGATCTTACAGTAGCTGTCACATGTAACTATCGGTCGGATCTTGCAGTAGCTGTCACTTGTAACTCTAGGTCGGATCTTGCAGTAGCTGTCACATGTAACTGTCGGTCTGATCTTGCAGTAGCTGTCACTTGTAACTTTAGGTCGGATCTTGCAGTAGCTGTCACATGTAACTGCCGGTCGGATCTTGCAGTAGCTGTCACATGTAACTGTCGGACTGATTTTGCAGCAGCTGTCACATGTAACTGCCGGTCGGATATTGCAGTAGCTGTCACTTGTAACTCTAGGTCGGGTCTTGCAGTAGCTGTCACATGTAACTGTCGGTCTGATCTTGCAGTAGCTGTCACTTGTAACTTTAGGTTGGATCTTGCAGTAGCTGTCACTTGTAACTCTAGGTCGGATCTTGCAGTAGCTCTCACATGTAACTGTCGGTCTGATCCTGCAGTAGCTGTCACTTGTAACTTTCGGTCGGATCTTGCAGTAGCTGTCACATGTAACTGCCGGTCGGATCTTGCAGTAGCTGTCACATGTAACTGTCGGTTGGATCTTGCAGTAGCTGTCACTTGTAACTCTAGGTCGGATCTTGCAGTAGCTCTCACATGTAACTGTCGGTCTGATCTTGCAGTAGCTGTCACTTGTAACTTTAGGTCGGATCTTGCAGTAGCTGTCACATGTAACTGTCGGTCTGATCTTGCAGTAGCTGTCACTTGTAACTTTAGGTTGGATCTTGCAGTAGCTGTCACATGTAACTGTCGGTTGGATCTTGCAGTAGCTGTCACATGTAACTGTTGGTCGGATCTTGCAGTAGCTGTCACATGTAACTGTCGGTCGGATCTTGCAGTAGCTGTCACTTGTAACTCTAGGTCGGATCTTGCAGTAGCTGTCACATGTAACTGCCGGTCGGATCTTGCAGTAGCTGTCACATGTGACTGTCGGTCGGATCTTGCAGTAGCTGTCACATGTAACTGTCGGTTGAATCTTGCAGTAGCTGTCACATGTAGCTGTCGGTCGGATCTTGCAGTAGCTGTCACATGTAACTGCCGGTCGGATCTTGCAGTAGCTGTCACATGTAACTGTCGGTCGGATCTTGCAGTACCTGTCACATGTAACTGTCGGTTGAATCTTGCAGTAGCTCTCACATGTAACTGTTGGTCGGATCTTGCAGTAGCTGTCACGTGTAACTGTCGGTTGGATCTTGCAGTAGCCGTCAAGTGTAACTGTCGGACGGATCTTGCAGTAGCTGTCACATGTAACTGTCGGTCGGATCTTGCAGTAGCTGTCACTTGTAACTTTAGGTCGGATCTTGCAGTAGATGTCACATGTAACTGTCGGTCAGATCTTGCAGTAGCTGTCACATGTAACTGTCGGTCGGATCTTGCAGTAGCTGTCACATGTAACTGTCGGTTGGATCTTGCAGTAGCTGTCACGTGTAACTGTCGGTTGGATCTTGCAGTAGCTGTTACATGTTACTGTCGGTTGGATCTTGCAGTAGCTGTCACATGTAACTGTTGGTCGGATCTTGCAGTAGCTGTCACTTGTAACTGTCGGTTGGATCTTGCAGTAGCAGTCACATGTGACTGTCGGTTGGATCTTGCAGTAGCTGTCACATCTAACTGTCGGTTGAATTATGCAGTAGCTCTCACATGTAACTGTCAGTTGAATCTTGCAGTAGCTGTCACATGTAACTTTCGGTTGGATCTTGCAGTAGCTGTCACATCTAACTGTTGGTCGGATCTTGCAGTAGCTGTCACATGTAACTGTCGGTTGGATCTTGCAGTAGCTGTCACATGTAACTGTCGATTGGATCTTGCAGTAGCTGTCACATCTAACTGTCGGTCGGATCTTGCAGTAGCTGTCACATGTAACTGTCGGTCGGATCTTGCAGTAGCTGTCACTTGTAACTTTAGGTCGGATCTTGCAGTAGCTGTCACATGTAACTGCCGGTCGGATCTTGCAGTAGCTGTCACATGTAACTGTCGGTCGGATCTTGCAGTAGCTGTCACTTGTGACTAGGTCTGATCTTGCAGTAGCTGTCACATGTAACTGTCGGTCTGATCTTGCAGTAGCTGTCACTTGTAACTTTAGGTCAGTTCTTGCAGTAGCTGTCACATGTTACTGCCGGTCCAATCTTGCAGTAGCTGTCACATGTAACGGTCGGTCTGATCTTGCAGTAACTGTCACTTGTAACTTTAGGTCGGATCTTGCAGTAGCTGTCACATGTAACTGCCGGTCGGATCTTGCAGTAGCTGTCACTTGTAACTCTAGGTCGGATCTTGCAGTAGCTGTCACATGTAACTGTCGGTCTGATCTTGCGGTAGCTGTCACTTGTAACTTTAGGTCGGATCTTGCAGTAGCTGTCACATGTAACTGCCGGTCGGATCTTGCAGTAGCTGTCGCATGTAACTGTCGGACTGATTTTGCAGTAGCTGGCACATGTAACTGTCGGTCGGATCTTGCAGTAGCTGTCACTTGTAACTCTAGGTCGGATCTTGCAGTAGCTGTCACATGTAACTGTCGGTCTAATCTTGCAGTAGCTGTCACTTGTAACTTTAGGTTGGATCTTGCAGTAGCTGTCACTTGTAACTCTAGGTCGGATCTTGCAGTAGCATTCACATGTAACTGTCGGTCTGATCTTGCAGTAGCTGTCACTTGTAACTTTAGGTCGGATCTTGCAGTAGCTGTCACATGTAACTGCCGGTCGGATCTTGCAGTAGCTGTCACATGTAATTGTCGGTTGGATCTTGCAGTAGCTGTCACTTGTAACTCTAGGTCGGATCTTGCAGTAGCTGTTCCATGTAACTGTCGGTCTGATCTTGCAGTAGCTGTCACTTGTAACTTTAGGTCGGATCTTGCAGTAGCTGTCACTTGTAACTTTAGGTTGGATCTTGCAGTAGCTGTCACATGTAACTGTCGGTTGGATCTTGCAGTAGCTGTCACATGTAACTGTCGGTCGAATCTTGCAGTAGCTGTCACATGTAACTGTCGGTCGGATCTTGCAGTAG
This sequence comes from Flabesymbios commensalis, assembly GCA_964017125.1. NCBI lineage: Eukaryota > Metazoa > Annelida > Polychaeta > Terebellida > Flabelligeridae > Flabesymbios > Flabesymbios commensalis. Next base: position 126,501,998 of record OZ024902.1, on the reverse strand, counting down.
CTGTCACATATAACTGTCGGTTGGATCTTGCAGTAGCTGTCACATGTAACTGTCGGTCGGATCTTGCAGTAGCTCTCACATGTAACTGTCGGTCTAATCTTGCAGTAGCTGTCACATGTAACAGTCGGTCGGATCTTGCAGTAGCTGTCACATGTAACTGCAGGTCGGATCTTGCAGTAGCTGTCACATGTAACTGTCGGTCGGATCTTGCAGTAGCTGTCACGTGTAACTGTCGGTTAGATCTTGCAGTAGCTGTCTCATGTAACTTTAGGTTGGATCTTGCAGTAGCTGTCACATGTAACTGTCGGTTGGATCTTGCAGTAGCTGTCACATGTAACTGTCGGTCGAATCTTGCAGTAGCTGTCACATGTAACTGTCGGTCGGATCTTGCAGTAGCTGTCACATATAACTGTCGGTTGGATCTTGCAGTAGCTGTCACATGTAACTGTCGGTCGGATCTTGCAGTAGCTCTCACATGTAACTGTCGGTCTAATCTTGCAGTAGCTGTCACATGTAACAGTCGGTCGGATCTTGCAGTAGCTGTCACATGTAACTGCAGGTCGGATCTTGCAGTAGCTGTCACATGTAACTGTCGGTCGGATCTTGCAGTAGCTGTCACGTGTAACTGTCGGTTAGATCTTGCAGTAGCTGTCTCATGTAACTGTCGGTTGGATCTTGCAGAAGCTGTCACATGTAACTGTCGGTCGGATCTTGCATTAGCTGTCACATGTAACTGTCGGTTGGATCTTGCAGTAGCTGTCACATGTAACTGTCGGTTGAATCTTGCAGTAGCTGTCACGTGTAACTGTCGGTTGGATCTTGCAGTAGCTGTCACATCTAACTGTCGGTTGAATCTTGCAGTAGCTGTCACGTGTAACTGTCGGTTAGATCTTGCAGTAGCTGTCACGTGTAACTGTCGGTTAGATCTTGCAGTAGCTGTCTCATGTAACTGTCGGTCGGATCTTGCATTAGCTGTTACATGTTACTGTCGGTTGGATCTTGCAGTAGCTGTCACTTGTAACTGTCGGTTGGATCTTGCAGTAGCTGTCACATGTAACTGTCGGTTGGATCTTGCAGTAGCTGTCACATGTGACTGTCGGTTGGATCTTGCAGTAGCTGTCACATCTAACTGTCGGTTGAATCTTGCAGTAGCTCTCACATGTAACTGTCGGTTGGATCTTGCAGTAGCTGTCACATGTAACTGTCGGTCGGATCTTGCAGTAGCTGTCACATGTAACTGTCGGTTGGATCTTGCAGTAGCTGTCACTTGTAACTCTAGGTCGGATATTGCAGTAGCTGTCACATGTAACTGTCGGTCTGATCTTGCAGTAGCTGTCACTCGTAACTTTAATTTGGATCTTGCAGTAGCTGTCACTTGTAACTCTAGGTCGGATCTTGAAGTAGCTGTCACATGTAACTGTCGGTTGGATCTTGCAGTAGCTGTTACTTGTAACATTAGGTCGGATTTTGCAGTTGCTGTCACATGTAACTGCCGGTCGGATCTTGCAGTAGCTGTCACATGTAACTGTCGGTTGGATCTTGCAGTAGCTGTCACTTGTAACCCTAGGTCGGATCTTGCAGTAGCTCTCACATGTAACTGTCGGTCTGATCTTGCAGTAGCTGTCACTTGTAACTTTAGGTCGGATCTTGCTATAGCTGTCACATGTAACTGTCGGTCTGATCTTGCAGTAGCTGTCACTTGTAACTTTAGGTTGGATCTTGCAGTAGCTGTCACATGTAACTGCCGGTCGGATCTTGCAGTAGCTGTCGCATGTAACTGTCGGACTGATTTTGCAGTAGCTGGCACATGTAACTGTCGGTCGGATCTTGCAGTAGCTGTCACTTGTAACTCTAGGTCGGATCTTGCAGTAGCTGTCACATGTAACTGTCGGTCTAATCTTGCAGTAGCTGTCACTTGTAACTTTAGGTTGGATCTTGCAGTAGCTGTCACTTGTAACTCTAGGTCGGATTTTGCAGTAGCATTCACATGTAACTGTCGGTCGGATCTTGCAGTAGCTGTCACTTGTAACTTTAGGTCGGATCTTGCAGTAGCTGTCACATGTAACTGCCGGTCGGATCTTGCAGTAGCTGTCACATGTAATTGTCGGTTGGATCTTGCAGTAGCTGTCACTTGTAACTCTAGGTCGGATCTTGCAGTAGCTGTTCCATGTAACTGTCGGTCTGATCTTGCAGTAGCTGTCACTCGTAAATTTAGGTTGGATCTTGCAGTAGCTGTCACTTGTAACTCTAGGTCGGATCTTGCAGTAGCTTTCACATGTAACTGTCGGTCGGAGCTTGCAGTAGCTGTCACTTGTAACTTTAGGTCGGATTTTGCAGTAGCTGTCACATGTATCTGCCGGTCGGATCTTGCAGTAGCTGTCACATGTAACTGTCGGTTGGATCTTGCAGTAGCTGTCACTTGTAACTCTAGGTCGGATCTTGCAGAAGCTCTCACATGTAACTGTCGGTCTGATCTTGCAGTAGCTGTCACTTGTAACTTTAGGTCGGATCTTGCAGTAGCTGTCACTTGTAACTTTAGGTTGGATCTTGCAGTAGCTGTCACATGTAACTGTCGGTTGGATCTTGCAGTAGCTGTCACATGTAACTGTCGGTCGAATCTTGCAGTAGCTGTCACATGTAACTGTCGGTCGGATCTTGCAGTAGCTGTCACATATAACTGTCGGTTGGATCTTGCAGTAGCTGTCACATGTAACTGTCGGTCGGATCTTGCAGTAGCTCTCACATGTAACGGTCGGTCTAATCTTGCAGTAGCTGTCACATGTAACAGTCGGTCGGATCTTGCAGTAGCTGTCACATGTAACTGCAGGTCGGATCTTGCAGTAGCTGTCACATGTAACTGTCGGTCGGATCTTGCAGTAGCTGTCACGTGTAACTGTCGGTTAGATCTTGCAGTAGCTGTCTCATGTAACTGTCGGTTGGATCTTGCAGAAGCTGTCACATGTAACAGTCGGTCGGATCTTGCATTAGCTGTCACATGTAACTGTCGGTTGGATCTTGCAGTAGCTGTCACATGTAACTGTCGGTTGAATCTTGCAGTAGCTGTCACGTGTAACTGTCGGTTGGATCTTGCAGTAGCTGTTACATGTTACTGTCGGTTGGATCTTGCAGTAGCTGTCACTTGTAACTGTCGGTTGGATCTTGCAGTAGCTGTCACATGTAACTGTCGGTTGGATCTTGCAGTAGCTGTCACATGTGACTGTCGGTTGGATCTTGCAGTAGCTGTCACATCTAACTGTCGGTTGAATCTTGCAGTAGCTCTCACATGTAACTGTCGGTTGGATCTTGCAGTAGCTGTCACATGTAACTGTCGGTCGGATCTTGCAGTAGCTGTCACATGTAACTGTCGGTTGGATCTTGCAGTAGCTGTCACTTGTAACTCTAGGTCGGATATTGCAGTAGCTGTCACATGTAACTGTCGGTCTGATCTTGCAGTAGCTGTCACTCGTAACTTTAGGTTGGATCTTGCAGTAGCTGTCACTTGTAACTCTAGGTCGGATCTTGAAGTAGCTGTCACATGTAACTGTCGGTCGGATCTTGCAGTAGCTGTTACTTGTAACATTAGGTCGGATTTTGCAGTAGCTGTCACATGTAACTGCCGGTCGGATCTTGCAGTAGCTGTCACATGTAACTGTCGGTTGGATCTTGCAGTAGCTGTCACTTGTAACCCTAGGTCGGATCTTGCAGTAGCTCTCACATGTAACTGTCGGTCTGATCTTGCAGTAGCTGTCACTTGTAACTTTAGGTCGGATCTTGCTATAGCTGTCACATGTAACTGTCGGTCTGATCTTGCAGTAGCTGTCACTTGTAACTTTAGGTTGGATCTTGCAGTAGCTGTGACATGTAACTGTCGGTTGGATCTTGCAGTAGCTGTCACATGTAACTGTCGGTCGAATCTTGCAGTAGCTGTCACATGTATCTGTCGGTTGGATCTTGCAGTAGCTGTCACATGTAACTGTCGGTTGGATCTTGCAGTAGCTGTCACATGTAACTGTCGGTCGGATCTTGCAGTAGCTCTCACATGTAACTGTCGGTCGAATCTTGCAGTAGCTGTCACATGTAACTGTCGGTCGGATCTTGCAGTTGCTGTCACATGTAACTGCCGGTCGGATCTTGCAGTAGCTGTCACATGTAAGTGTCGGTCGGATCTTGCAGTAGCTGTCACATGTAACTGTCGGTTAGATCTTGCAGTAGCTGTCTCATGTAACTGTCGGTTGGATCTTGCAGTAGCTGTCACATGTAACTGTCGGTCGGATCTTGCATTACCGGTCACATGTAACTGTCGGTTGGATCTTGCAGTAGCTGTCACATGTAACTGTCGGCTGAATCTTGCAGTAGCTGTCACATGTAACTGTCGGTTGGATCTTGCAGTAGCTGTCACATGTAACTGTCGGTCGGATCTTGCAGTAGCTGTCACATGTAGCTGTCGGTCTGATCTTGCAGTAGCTGTCGCTTGTAACTTAAGGTCGGATCTTGCAGTAGCTGTCACATGTAACTGCCGGTCGGATCTTGCAGTAGCTGTCACATGTAACTGTCGGTCGGATCTTGCAGTAGCTGTCACTTGTAACTCTAGGTCGGATCTTGCAGTAGCTGTCACATGTAACTGTCGGTCTGATCTTGCAGTAGCTGTCACTTGTAACTTTAGGTCGGATCTTGCAGTAGCTGTCACATGTAACTGCCGGTCGGATCTTGCAGTAGCTGTCACATGTAACTGTCGGACTGATTTTGCAGTAGCTGTCACATGTAACTGTCGGTCGGATCTTGCAGTAGCTGTCACTTGTAACTCTAGGTCGGATCTTGCAGTAGCTGTCACATGTAACTGTCGGTCTGATCTTGCAGTAGCTGTCACTTGTAACTTTAGGTCGGATCTTGCAGTAGCTGTCACATGTAACTGTCGGTCTGATCTTGCAGTAGCTGTCACTTGTAACTTTAGGTCGGATCTTGCAGTAGCTGTCACATGTTACTGTCGGTCTGATCTTGCAGTAGCTGTCACTTGTAACTTTAGGTCGGATCTTGCAGTAGCTGTCACATGTAACTGCCGGTCGGATCTTGCTGTAGGTGTCACATGTAACTGTCGGTCGGATCTTGCAGTAGCTGTCACATGTAACTGTCGGTCGAATCTTGCAGTAGCTGTCACATGTAACTGTCGGTCGGATCTTGCAGTAGCTGTCACATGTAACTGCCGGTCGGATCTTGCAGTAGCTGTCACATGTAACTGTCGGTCGAATCTTGCAGTAGCTGTCACATGTAACTGTCGGTCGGATCTTGCAGTAGCTGTCACATGTAACTGTCGGTCGGATCTTGCAGTAGCTGTCACATGTAACTGTCGGTCGGATCTTGCAGTAGCTGTCACATGTAACTGTCGGTTAGATCTTGCAGTAGCTGTCTCATGTAACTGTCGGTTGAATCTTGCAGTAGCTGTCACATGTAACTGTCGGTCGGATCTTGCAGTAGCTGTCACATGTAACTGTCGGTCGGATCTTGCAGTAGCTGTCACATGTAACTGTCAGTTGGATCTTGCAGTAGCTGTCACATGTAACTGTCGGTCGGATTTTGCAGTAGGTGTCACATGTAAATGTCGGTTGGATCTTGCAGTAGCTGTCACATGTAACTGTCGGTCGGATCTTGCAGTAGCTGTCACTTGTAACTCTAGGTCGAATATTGCAGTAGCTGTCACATGTAACTGTCGGTCGGATCTTGCAGTAGCTGTCAAATGTAACTGTCGGTCAGATCTTGCAGTAGCTGTCTCATGTAACTGTCGGTTGGATCTTGCAGTAGCTGTCACATGTAACTGTCGGTCGGATCTTGCATTACCGGTCACATGTAACTGTCGGTTGGATCTTGCAGTAGCTGTCACATGTAACTGTCGGCTGAATCTTGCAGTAGCTGTCACATGTAACTGTCGGTCGGATCTTGCAGTAGCTGTCACATGTAACTGTCGGTCGGATCTTGCAGTAGCTGTCACATGTAGCTGTCGGTCTGATCTTGCAGTAGCTGTCGCTTGTAACTTAAGGTCGGATCTTGCAGTAGCTGTCACATGTAACTGCCGGTCGGATCTTGCAGTAGCTGTCACATGTAACTGTCGGTCGGATCTTGCAGTAGCTGTCACTTGTAACTCTAGGTCGGATCTTGCAGTAGCTGTCACATGTAACTGTCGGTCTGATCTTGCAGTAGCTGTCACTTGTAACTTTAGGTCGGATCTTGCAGTAGCTGTCACATGTAACTGCCGGTCGGATCTTGCAGTAGCTGTCACATGTAACTGTCGGACTGATTTTGCAGTAGCTGTCACATGTAACTGTCGGTCGGATCTTGCAGTAGCTGTCACTTGTAACTCTAGGTCGGATCTTGCAGTAGCTGTCACATGTAACTGTCGGTCTGATCTTGCAGTAGCTGTCACTTGTAACTTTAGGTCGGATCTTGCAGTAGCTGTCACATGTAACTGTCGGTCTGATCTTGCAGTAGCTGTCACTTGTAACTTTAGGTCGGATCTTGCAGTAGCTGTCACATGTTACTGTCGGTCTGATCTTGCAGTAGCTGTCACTTGTAACTTTAGGTCGGATCTTGCAGTAGCTGTCACATGTAACTGCCGGTCGGATCTTGCTGTAGGTGTCACATGTAACTGTCGGTCGGATCTTGCAGTAGCTGTCACATGTAACTGTCGGTCGAATCTTGCAGTAGCTGTCACATGTAACTGTCGGTCGGATCTTGCAGTAGCTGTCACATGTAACTGCCGGTCGGATCTTGCAGTAGCTGTCACATGTAACTGTCGGTCGAATCTTGCAGTAGCTGTCACATGTAACTGTCGGTCGGATCTTGCAGTAGCTGTCACATGTAACTGCCGGTCGGATCTTGCAGTAGCTGTCACATGTAACTGTCGGTCGGATCTTGCAGTAGCTGTCACATGTAACTGTCGGTTAGATCTTGCAGTAGCTGTCTCATGTAACTGTCGGTTGAATCTTGCAGTAGCTGTCACATGTAACTGTCGGTCGGATCTTGCAGTAGCTGTCACATGTAACTGTCGGTCGGATCTTGCAGTAGCTGTCACATGTAACTGTCGGTTGGATCTTGCAGTAGCTGTCACATGTAACTGTCGGTCGGATTTTGCAGTAGGTGTCACATGTAAATGTCGGTTGGATCTTGCAGTAGCTGTCACATGTAACTGTCGGTCGGATCTTGCAGTAGCTGTCACTTGTAACTCTAGGTCGAATATTGCAGTAGCTGTCACATGTAACTGTCGGTCGGATCTTGCAGTAGCTGTCAAATGTAACTGTCGGTCAGATCTTGCAGTAGCTGTCACATGTAACTGTCGGTCGGATCTTGCAGTAGCTGTCACATGTAACTGTCGGTCGGATCTTGCATTAGCTGTCACATGTAACTGTCGGTTGGATCTTGCAGTAGCTGTCACATGTAACTGTCGGTCTGATCTTGCAGTAGCTGTCACTTGTAACTTTAGGTCGGATCTTGCAGAAGCTGTCACATGTAACTCTAGGTCGGATCTTGCAGTAGCTGTCACATGTAGTTGTCGGTCGGATCTTCCAGTAGCTGTCACTTGATTATTATTAGCATTGCCTCTAATGTGAATATCTCACATGGTATCAATAATTATTTTATACTTTTCTAACTGCAAATGTCGACTTTGCACCACTTTTTCAGAATTTGTTTTTTCTCGGCAGCAAATATTACTGAGACAGAAGATACGAATTAGAAAATATATGTCTGAAATCGAACAATTGGATTATTTTAACTAAACGTTGCCGAACTGATACATCTACATATTAGCTTGCCGATCAAGTAAACAATTTTCATTCGGCGAGCCGACATAAAGGAGATATAAGAAAAAACATTCAATGACAGCATTATAAACAGTAAAACAGGCATACTTAGGATTTGAAACTTTTCCCCAGATATTTTGCTAACATAAAGTTAATGCTATACGTTTACTGTAGAATGACCTGGGTCACTATCACAGTCAAGAGACCACCACAGCTGATATGACTGGTATGGGTCAAGTACACACATTTTGGTGACCAAATCTTCAAATTCACTTTCTGAGCAGTATATGTCACTAATTGACCCACCGAATGCTGCGTCTCCACACCCAGGGAGTCACTCAGAAATATTTCAAAGCAAACTGAAAAACAAAAACTTTTGTTGCCAGAGCACATTTTTTAATCTCAAAATTTAGACCTTTATATTATTTAGTCAATAGCAACAATGCAACAATGATAAGAAGGACCTCTCGTGTATTAGTATGATCGGGAAATAATCTGCATAATTATATAAGATATAACTAGTTTTCTGGACATAATTTCAGTCCGTCTTCCAATCCCGCAGAAAATAAGTTATTGTATTATTCCACTTACAACCTTTGGTGCAATTAAATTTACTTAATTGTATGTACATATATTATTTTCAGCGATCAATTACACGCTGAAGACCTAGGCACAGTAACACTGGCATTGTTGGTGGATTAGGCCTATAACTAATTTGCGACTAAAATCGGCTGCGAAATTCTACGATTTCAATTGTATAACTTTAATATCTAATTCGTCTTACAAAGTTCTGTCTGCGAGTTATTTGCAATAATTGGAGACAATTCGAATAGATAAAATAGTTAAAATTGGGGCGGGACTAATTGTTGGCGATTACTCGCCGTTTTTGTATAAATCGTGTGAAATAACCAATAGTTAAACTACGGTAATATGTGTTATGTTTTGAAAGATTGAAGATCTTCAAGAGAAGAACAAAAAAATAACAAACGAGTGAGTATCAAAAATAAATTAGGTGTTAGTATTGATGGATGGATTTAGAGATGGATGAACGAATAGGTGTATGGATGGACTGATGGTTGGTGGAATAGATGTGCGGCGTATGGTGGAATAATACATATAATATTATGCATATATATTGTGCATTTAAGTACTGAATATAGTTATTTTCTTCCCAAATTGTATTAATTTGTTGCGTTCATTAATTGTGATGCAATTTATTTCTGATTAAATAGATTGCTAAAAGCAAAGAGCAGCAAATTAATCGATATTATATTGAGATTGAGATTGTTTATTCTGTTTAATAGAAAACACAGATGTAATTTACATAACAAATATATGCCTTTGAACATCATGAAAAAAATAGGTGGCAACAGAAGCAAACCATGCATCGAACTGGTGATTAACAATGGCAATGACAGATTCAAACTTTTAAACTTAGATATACATATTATCATGTTGAAAGTGGCCTAGTGCATCTGGTCATTTTAAAATATAACTTTTAAAAATGGCATTACCAATATTATTTGAACGTTACAAATGTATGATAGTGCTCAATTTCATAATGCTACTAGATATTGTTTTAATTAATATTTACATACGTGTATACCAGCACTCCTTATATTCACTAGGCTAAACTTTGAATAACGTAGTATTATAGTTTAGGGGAATAGAATAATCTGATAAATAATTATCTTCACCTCCACTCCCATGTTTCACCACTCCATAGCGCGATTAATATGAATTGGTAAATAATAATGTTGGTATAATGTATCGTTACTCACTGATTAACCTGGTATCTGACAAACCCAGTGTATGCTTATAGTTAGGACAACTATACACAAATAAGGACCGCCCAAATATGTTAGACTATCACATCCTACTGTTGCAACTTCAAGTAGTACTATGTTCACCTTTATTGTCGAATCTACATTCGACTTTATCTGAGATGCTGAAACAATTGGGCTAATGATTGCTGCGTGGCTGGAGTGAAAATGAAATAACATTGTCTAAAAATCAGTTGTAGGCGTTTATTTAACGTTTTTTTTTTCATTGACTGCAGACCTACAATTAAAGGTCATGTAGTCACGAAGAACTCAATGTCACACCTCCCATGTCCAATTTTGATCTTTGTTCGTGGCTTTTGTGACGGCCAGATGTTACGTTTTATAGTACCGGTAGTTCATGTGTAGATGATACATATACAAATATATATTCCAAACGTTTTCTGGGATTACCCGATAAGCAACACTAGATTGTAGTTGTGAATCGAATAGACGCTGAATTAATATGCACATGAAACGTGTGTTAAAACAACTACGTCAAATACCATGTATACATATGATAGAAAAGTAGATTAGTCCGTACAGTCACATATATTAAAATCGTTTTTGTTTAATTAATTGATATATGCATACCAAACTGAAAATTTCGTAACTTCATAATTGATTCCAGCAGATATAATATTTCAATTGTGCAAAATCCGCCATCAATTGTGGTCTATTCCTGTTTCTTTATCATGATTATAGGAAATAATATAGTTATGTTTATGTTAACTACATGCTTTAATGTATTGAATATATTTATTCTCCCATAGTTTTGGCAAAGCTCTGGCCTCAGAAATTGCTATGGACGACAGCAAATCTGAAAATATTAGTACTCAGTGCCGACCTTCAGTTATTCGTGAGAAATATGTTAAACTTACAACTGAGGATGCCAGTAACATTAAATCATTGATCCAGTTACAAAGAGACGAAATCAATAAAGAACACCGGACTGCTTATGTAGACCAACTTTTCTGTATGCTTTATATGGTAAGTGATTTGTTTAGAGAATATTGGTTGGATTTGACATACATTTAATTTCATGACAGGAACAATTAACCGTATTATGCATGTATTTGTATATTGAACGAGAAGCGATGTTAATAACTAGCACAAATAAAATAACCGGCGACTGGATAATAATAGTTATTAATATCAAGTATTGACATTTAATCATTTGATTAGGATGATAAGCCAGCTTAGAACTGATGTTTGCCTTCACCATATTATATATTTTAGTTCAAGAAGTAGTAATTATGCGTTTATGTATGTTATTCTTTGCTTTTGGTTTGTCGTAAACATGAAATCAATATACTCTTCGTCTTTTAGACCTTAATAATCTTATCAAACTTTGTATTTCATGTTCTTCACATATTGTTCAATAAATTGTGCAGACAACATTCAGTGAAATGATTGGTCTACACAAAAAGCAGTTGTATTGGTTATCACAGCCGGCAAAAGCTCAATATTATCAACAGTCATCAGACCTTGAAGAACGTGAGGTAAGCACAAACTGAAATTGCGAATTTGACAAAAAATGTGTTGGCCTATTCATGTCCAGCTAGTAGATTGATTGTTGTTTTACTGTTGAAAGAAGGATGTAAATGATATATGATATTGAAATGTTGGCTGAAATTCTTATTTTTTTCTTCAGCAGTGTCACACAGACGAAGACACTTTCCCACCTTATATACTACAATCATTATCAAAATATTCAAAAAACGTTTGTGATAATGTTGCTATGGATTCGGCTATACAGGTAAATATAATCAAGCTCAAGCAAAACATGCATTCCCCATATACAATAATTTGTGCTTAGAAAAAAACATGTGTCCATGGTCACCTGTAATATATTACATGTATGACTTAAATTTCATTGTTTATTTAGCACCACACAGAATCAACCCTATGTGGTTAAACTAAGTGAAACGAGACTACTACAATTTAGTACAATATAAATAAAATGAGTGTATATCTAACTATACTGCTGCTACATTGCAGACAATACTCCGAACAAGTTTCCAAATGACAGTGGATCAATTACCAGAAAGAGGACGCGGCGATAATAACACATTATTGATAAGAACAAAATTGGAAAATGCCCTATCTGATCAATCACACCCGAAAGAAGGATGGTGTCACGATCTGACTGAATGGATTCGTTCGCTGTGTAGCTTAGCTTGGCAAATGACTTTACAAAATCCACCGATGACTCTAGAAACTCCGAGGATTGGCGAGAAGGTTGACATGTATAATGATAAAATCATACCACAAAGAAACATGGATTTCAGTCGTATGTATGAGTATGTAATTGACTATTACTTGGAGCCCCATTTAATGCACGGAACACAAATACTAGAAGCTGGACGAGTTAAAGTACGACTTGATATCATCACTCCTACTCTAAAGAAAATCAATGATGAATATCGTGAGAGCCAAGCTTCACAATCTACAGTAACACCAACGTCTGAAGTAAACAATAAAGATGATGACAATACTCCAGGAAATCAGTCTGTTGTACGTAGCCAGGTGAATGTATTCAAATTGATACAGATACCTACCGGTATTTAGTTTTACCGGCATTTCATTAACCCTTAAAGCGCTGAATATTTATGTAAAACACATAGGGACCAAAGGTTTTTTCAACTTGAAATCATCATAAATGTCTTAGTTAGCTCTTTCTGATTCATTTAAATACCTATGTTATGGGTATACGATCATTATAAATATGTCTATTCTTACAGTGCGGGGATCGACTTTAGACGTCATAATCTGACGTCTACAGACGTCAGATTCTGACGTCTAAAGTCAATCTTCGCGCTGTAAGGGTTAATAATGTTTCATCAAACTATCCAATACATAGTTCATTGTAATGGTTTTCATATCGCCTTGTTTTCGTCCGTTTTCAGAGTCGATCATCACCTTGCTGGACCGAGCCACCGGGAAATCAATTAATCATTGAAGATGATGACAGTGATGATGACAGCGCTCCTGGGAATGAACTTGTTGTACCTGACCAGGTACATGTGTTTACATTTGTGACATCCGAATGTCTCATTTAGCTTGAACCATCATGATATATAATTATCATCTACTGAATATAACATTTGTATACTATCCATACTATACAGTATGTCATGTTTTGTCTTGCAGGACCGACCATACCCTTTTGACGCACCAGCAACAGAAAGTGACTTACATATGGAAGACGATGATGACACTCCGGGAAATCAACTCGTTGAACGTAGACAGTGTTAATCTGAATTTGATAGCACATGCTTATAATAACCATATCTATATTCTATTTTTTGAAAAAAATATTACAAGAGAACAATGGTCCGAGTATAGTACTCTACTTCAACCAGTCACAGGCGGCATTTAGTCACTCTACCTTATGATGCAGCCCTACTAACTGAATAGGCGTGTGCTGGAGTAGAGTACCATACGTTTAAATTAAAAACGAATATTAGTTTGTCATCATATAAACATAGTTTAAAATATTACAGTGTAGCTAATGTTTCTCATATTACATAGTTATCTTGTAGAAGAGTTATACGTGGTTAAAAAGCAGCTATATAGTAGTAATATTAATCAATATTCACCATATTTTCACCATATTATTCACCGTAAGGGTCATGATTGGATGAAGATTGTATTTAAAAAAATAGTTATCATAAATGTGATTATGTAGTAGACTAGTGTGGCTTTTAGTTGCATGTCCTGTTTCACTGCTTATATGTGAATGTTACATATATGCGCTCTATATGCAAACAATATATTGATTATATTATATGTACTATTTAAATTATCCAGGCCCAAGTAAGGCATTCTACCTCTAGTTTAAAAACATCTAAATGAAGACGGCGGTAGCTGATCTGGGCTGGAGTCGAGTACTGTACTGCTGACATGTGCCATGTAAAACTTAAAGTGCATTGATTGAAATGCGCCTATGAAAATAACGCTGATCATTAAACATAATTCAATAATGATAGATAAATGTGTGAAAAAGTCAGTTAAGGTAGATGGGTCGTCACGATTTACTGAACACATGTGGGCCAGCCCGCATGCACAGCATGCATGGTGAGCGCTCTGGGCAGTGGGGCCTTCACGAGATGAATATTATATGAAGCGAAACGACCCAACTGATTTAAGATATGTCTACAATATACATATAATGGCTGTGGTATCTGAATTACTTGTTGATGTTGTGATATCAGAGTTATTTGTGACAACTTTAAAAATAAAGGGCAGTCGATATATGGTTCGTCATTATCCAAAATACGAACACATTTTGCATTGGATTTGCCCAAAGACCCAACCACCTACTCTTAAACGCAAGGACGAGACATGAGAAATTTGATAGCAAATCCATTGCGCTTCTGATGAAAAATTTGAAACCTATATACATATACCAACTGATGTTTTCATAAATTTACTAGAAAATGAGAAAAATCAGCTTTTTTATATATCATAGTACAAAAAGTGCACTTGAAAAAATCGTAAAACGTAAATACGAAAGGGGTAGTGAACCACCCACTATTACGAACCGTGTTCGTATCTTGGAACATTGCGCAGTTTTTGGACGGCCCCTTTTAAGCGATGCTGGTCTTAATGAATTAGGCTTAAATTGATGCTAGAATTGAAGAATTAGGTTGATTTCTATGTAGTGATTATTGCAACACGAAAGTAATCTTATTTGTAGAAAATATGAAGATAATTGCTCTGAATATTTTTTTTTCAAAATAAATTATTTGAAGAATGTGAATACATTTTGTTCAATGCATTTTATGTTTCGTATATAAGGGAGTAATCATGTGTAAAAGTTCACGTGCCCGAATGTGGATGGGACGAAGCTTTCTTTTATAAAAAAACATTTAAACTATTGTTAAAATGTACATTTATTGCAGATAAATAAAACATATGCATTTATATCCTTACATGTAATGAACATGTAGGTGGTGAAATTATTATAATAAATGCGGGTGGAGAATAAATATAGTTGACGTCATAGACAAATCAAGGATGTTCGTGTGCAAAATATATGTGAAGTTAATCATATTTGTCTTGGTCGCTTGTGCTCATAATAAATAATATACGTTATTGTATAATACCACATGATAGAACGCAGTTAATAAGATGCTGATCCTGATAATACCGACCTAATAAATGACAAGCTACGACGGATGTTTACAAGACTCACTCACATCCGGGTCATGATTGCCAGGGGGATTGAGATTTGTCAGATTATTTTAAAGTTAATTTCAGAGGTCACAATTATGTAGATTGTCGCCTGCAGGAAATATCCAACTCCAGCGCCGGTTTACCAATAGGCCATTAGTTCCCAGGCTGTCCCCACCTTATTTTTGGGAGTCCACTGAAACCAGCATGCAATCAGTAAACAATTGTTTTATCCTCCCCCCCCCCCCCATGTGATATTCTGATAATTTTTATAAAATTCATCAGTTTGCCTGTTATGCTCCTTGCAACCTGTGTTTGGTGAAACTGGTTGTGCCCCCCCCCCCCTGTGCTATACAGCTGATCTTTTTCATGAAATTTATCACACTAAGCCCGGAAGCCTTAATACCATGTTATTACTTTATCACATAACTTTAGTCATATGAGACACTGAAGAAATATTTTACAGATTTCATTTTTGAAAAGTAATAACACTGAGACATTTTTGAGTGATACAGGTATATTGAGTTAATTAGATCAAGTTGGGAGAATGATCACAATTTGTAAAAATATAAATGTGGGATAATTACAATGTGTCACTAGTTAACAGATTTAGTAGCCATACTTGGCTCACACCCCATGAGTCAGTTGTCACATCACCCTCAATGACCCTAATTTAGAGTTGTGGCGGTAAATCACGGGTGATCACTTCACAATTGTCATAAGATCAGTTTCATGTGAGGTATATATTACTGTGTAGATACTGTAACAGATTAATAAGTTGGTGTTATCACATCAACATGATTATTATCATTGTTAGGATTTAAAGATCGACACTTGAAGACTTCGGTCAGGTCACAACGGTTCACTCTTTTATCCGACACAACTCAGAACTAAGACATTGATTTTTTATTTGAATAGTGTAGTTAGCATTTGGAATAGTTTAACAAAGTATTTGCGCCAGGAGCTTTGTACAGCTTTGTACGTCAACTGAATAGTTTTTATCATTCAAAGGACAGTTTCAGCTGCGACAAGGTTTTCTCTTGGACAAGCACTTGTGTATGTCAGGCGTAATTATCATAATCACCATGTTTTATTACCATATTCTTCGAGAAAGCTTTTCGCTATGTGGCAGCCGGGTTGACGGAGGGTTTCTATGTTGATACTCATGTGTTGACAGACGATGAGTCGATTTTATTGTAGTATGTTCAATATTTATCCAGGTCGAGTATTTTCGATGTGCGACGGCTTCACAACCTCATTCCAGCCGATGTTCAGAATTTCAATATATTATTAGCTTTACATGTTTTTAAAAGTGTTTTTAAAGGTCTCTGCGCTTTCCAGTGTGTCTTGTTTGGTACTACTATAGTATTTATAATACTATCTAGCCATTTAATTTAGCACTGGTTTTGGTGCGGAAAACATATAGCATATTTTACACTTTAACTGAACTTTAAGTATAATCAGATAATTATCGCGAAAATAGATTTTATCTCTGGTGCTGGTCACCTGTATTTGCACCCAATTGTATTTACAATTGTATCATTATACAATTCTTTGTGTATAGTTGTGCATATAAAGCATAATAACTGAAAGTTAAGAAAAACTGGGCCGTATTAGCCATTTTGACATAGGCTACTCTGAATACATTTCTAACAAACTAGCAAAATAATACAAATGCGCGAAAAATTAGGAAATATTTTTTTACGATTTTGCCCGTATGCATTTTACGAAAGTGAAATTTGTCATATTGAAAATTATAACATAAACGTATCTGTGATTTTGTCAGTTTGTATGTGCTGAGAGTTAATTTTCTTTACATTTCCATAGCGTTTTCAACCAATTCGGCATATGCTGAATTCATTAAATTTGAATATTTAAGTTAGATTTATCGTGTATATCACAGCTCTCACAAAGATTGTGCCATTGCTTGCGTGACTTGAAAGGTATGCTTTGATCAAGACAGTTTACAATATAAATTACCAATGTGTGATTATTTTCAAAATAAATGTTATGATGAATTTGACTATTAAGATAATGCAGAGAAAAAAATTGTGACAACCGATTTATCATTAAGCATGTTAAGCAACAAATCATTCAAAAGTAAACAATATGCGTGATATGCATATCATTTCATTTATTACATTGTGAATATATACTTTGAAAAGTGGTACTACACATCGCGTTCTGTTAAAATAAAATAAACAATATATTTTACAATATGGCGGTGGCGGCCGTCTTGCATTTATGCATGAACAATACATCAAAATCTAAAATAGTGTCAGAAATGACTTTAGCATACTAAATTCACATTGAAAAGTGGTATTACACATCGTTTTCTGTCCAAAAAAAAAAGTATATTTTACAGGATGCCGACGTCATTGTCTGACGAAAAGTGAAAATATGTATTTTCCAAGATGTCAGTGGCAGCCATCTTGGATTTATGCACGAACAATATCGCAAAATGAAAAAAATGTGTTAAAAATGACTTTCGCATTCTAAATTTACATTGAAAAGTGGTACTACTATATGTATTTTCCAAGATGACAGTGGGGATCATCTTGGATTTATGCACTAACAATATTTAAAAATGAAAAAATCGTGTCAGAAATTAGTTTAGCATGCCGAATACAAATAGTTAAAAGTTACCGCCCTATTGGTATAATTTCAGACTGATAAAAATTAAAATGGCCGCCAAATGTTAAATTTTGAAAAAAACAGTCGGAAACATTTGAAAATTGGATATATCGACGAAAAAGAATATGTGATCAAATCGCTTGTACCCATCCAAAAATACCTAGCCCGTTTCGTTGACCATGACCACCATGAGTCGCCATGACCAAAACCGTGAAATAAAAACCATGTGGACGTGTGTCACTACATTACTAATATTGTGAAGGTTATTGCGAGAATATTCTCGTTTTACAAAAATAAATCATAAGCAAGACATTATACTCATTTTCTTATGTTTAGGTCATATAACCAAATTTCCCAACACACAGCACACGACCCATTGAACAAAGGTTGGCTCTAGGTGTCCCAAATTTAAGCCAACATTGGTTCACCTTCAAAAAATTTAATTGTACAAGGTATACATGTATTTACATTTAACATGGGCATTGGTGAGTTTTGGACTGGTGAGATTCCCCTCCCTCATCGACATGTAACATCGAGTGTCCATACATACCTAGCTAATAACCAGCAGTGCACAAGCTGATAACCACTATTTTACCCTGCAAAGCTAAAATGTAATATCTGCTTACTTGAAGAGTAAGCAGATACTGCCTTTTGGCTTCGCATGGCAGTATAATGTATAAAGGTATTCCGGAACGTTCCAGTTCCCATTAGCAATTCCCGATAGTTTAGTATGTTTTTTTCTGTTTATTCACCTTGTTTACTCGCACAGATAATGCAAATAATTGCAAACGACCATTATTAACATGCTTTAGTAAAAACACATGTCCTAACTTGTGTGTGCAAACACCAGAGAATAATGTTGCAGCATTACTATTTATTTCAACCCGGCCCAGTGGCGCTCTGAAAATGTCAATTTTTATTACATGTTTATATAGTACAGCTCTTTGAATAAATTATTTATGTCATGCAGAGTCTGCCCTAATTATTTCTTCCAAAAAATACTCCAACCCCTCCCCTCTGCAGATTGAATGATGGCCCCCTCATTATTTGTAGCATTTGTGCAGCAAACTACACAGCTAAACCATGCAGACAAACTAGAAGGGTCACCGTTTTCTGCAACCAAAAAACTGGAGATGTCTCCCCTCCCTCGGCATCAACACTGCTAAAGGTTAATAGCTAATAGATGTATTGTCAAAGGATTTTGTAATTAATGTTAATAAAGGGCTCTGACCTTACATGTGATTTATATTTGCCATTGCAGAAATAGTGTCCGTCCCAATCTGTAGGGCTTTGTTT
This sequence comes from Flabesymbios commensalis, assembly GCA_964017125.1. NCBI lineage: Eukaryota > Metazoa > Annelida > Polychaeta > Terebellida > Flabelligeridae > Flabesymbios > Flabesymbios commensalis. Next base: position 126,483,280 of record OZ024902.1, on the reverse strand, counting down.
TTAAAAAGCTGTTCAAGTTCGTGAATTTCCATCTAAATAGCCATCATTTGGCCAGCATTTTGGGGCATTTGAGGCCTGCTTCCCAGACAGGTCGAGAAATGTTGCACCCTAACTAACGTCAGTCACTCTTTGAATCTCAGGTGATTTTTTAACAAGGACATTGCCATTCCAGCCATACAAAGAGGAAAGATTCCAATATCTAACACTAACTGGTCTAACCAGTTTAAAAGTGCAATATCTGCTAAATGTTGGGCCAGCGTCCCGGTGCTGGCATCCATTTAGTCCTAGGCAGGGCTTCATGCTCGCTACACGCTCACATTGTTCCAATGTCGTTAAAATGTTGGCCAGCGTTGTAGACAAAGGCCCGACATGCACGGACTAGTGCACACGACACCGACACATTGCCTGTTCAATAGTGAGCTGGGTAGCATAGTAGAACCAGCACGATGCCTTGATCCAAAGCTGGGTTAATGCTGGTCCGCCGTCTGTGACACTGGGCCACATTCAACATAGCGCCAAACAGGACATGGTAACCCAATTCTAGAATAATGTTGGCTCAGCTGCATAGATGGTGGGCCAACATCAGCCCAGCATTGGGTTAACGTCTCATGGTAGCTGGGGCAGCCTCCGACTGCACGATAGAAACCGTTGGGATATCCCCTCACTAACGGGACGTAGACACACTGAGTGGACAGAGGTAAACCAATATGTCACCCACTCTGTCTACAGAGGAGGGGGAGACATAATGATTCCATGAAAAACACTGGAGGGCAGTATCATCTCATTCTTCTCACTATCCTCAGAAGGTTATCCTGGCCCAGTTTAGCCGATATGTGCACAAAGGTGGCCTAAAACCATATTCATTTCTTTTCATTTATTAGTGGCGGTTTAATCGAGTTTACACATATTGTCAATGGTCTAATACATGTAAATACAATTTGATGAAGTTGTTAACAAACTAACCACAAACATGATATATCGACGCAAAGTTGGGTGAATATATCGTGTACGAAAAGTTGGCTTAATGGCGGTCCAATGTCTACTACGCTGACCCAGCGTTAAACCAACATTGGCTGAATATATGGTGATTGATAGTTACCTCACTGTGAGATCAGATTATAACCATCAGTTTACAATATGCTCAGTATAGCAGTTATACAACGTCGGTTCAACATCTTCAACGTTGCTCCAACATTGTATAAATGTTATACAAATGTTGTCTGTTTACTGGTGCGATAACCACATAACGTAGCATCCATACGTTACATGTATAGGAGCTATATCTAGATTTGAAGTGGCCTCAACAAACACGGTTAATCCACATATTTACGTGGTTATTACGTGTAAGGTTGATACAATCATACTAGTTCCTGACATTATTTTTAGTATCAGTCACTGTACGAAGATCACAGGAATTTTAATACGTTGGATCGGACGCTGCTTAAATCTAGGTAAGCCAATTATGTTATATTTTAAATTTTCAACATCAGTATAATAATACTGTACTGTCAAATTGAAGGTATCAGATTATTCCAGACGAGGTAAACAAACTTACGACTAAACATTGTTATAAATTATATCTGACATCCTGTTGCGGTGATATAAATGTCGTCTTGATCACCTCGCAGCCCAGTATTCTCATCACTGATAAACTGGGTTTTCAGTGTTCTGGCTGTTTCAGTAGGCCTACTGTGGTCGTGGGTTTTAGTACGGGACAGCCTCATTGCTCCGACGATCATTGCTCCGACGATCATTGCTCCGACAATCATCGCTCCGACAATCATTGCTCCGACAATCATTGCTCCGACAATCATTGCTCCGACAATCATTGCTCCGACAATCATTGCTCCGACAATCGTTTTTTCACTGATTTGTGAGAGATAACAGTTCAACTTCACACCCATTTCAATATAATTACGATCGTAACACCTTATTACGTTTATCCTTTTGAAGTATTCATTGCTAGCGCAGATATACCACCTGCAAAATAAATAATCAAGGGGGTTATGCAGATAACCGAAAGAACCAAAGACATAAAATGTCTTGATACACGCTTAAGCCTGATATAACAAATAAAATATTTTCCGCTTTTTATAGAGCTACACAGATCCGAAAAAATAAACATTGGCAAAATCAACTACAGTAAAACCTGTAGTGTATATACCGGAATGATTTAGGGACAAAGTTTATTCCGGTTTGGACAGGTCCCGGTTTGGACAGGGTTTTTTGCTTTTGCGTGGAGAGGAACTATAACTTGTAGGCTACAATTGACATGAGGCTTGTAATCAAGGGTGCGTCGTTGGTAGGCCTATAAATGATAGGTGGCTGTATGCAAATTAAATTGATATGATAAAAGACCTATTTTTTAAGGTGTTTAGCAATTTTATTTTGGTTTTAATATCAATTTCCTTTCTAGCTTGCTTTTTATGTGGTTGAGACATGTTGATTATATGGATCAAAGAAACAAACTGATCAATTTACCGGTATTGTGGTTTTGATAAGAATTGCCTATTTAACACCTAAATTTTTGTAATTGTATGTCACATATACCACACACGGAGCGCAATTATCATTTTCTAAACATTGACTTTTTATCGCCTAAACTAAAATAACATTAAATTCTTGTAATCGTCCGTCACGCATTTCAGACACGGAGCACATTAATTTTGTTTAGAACGGCATAAGCTCGTTTAAATATTAAAGCAATAGGAGCTGTGTTTTTGATACGGAGTTAATCATAGAATGTTGCAGCAGTTTTATTTTTTAACTGTTTCAATGTGGATGACGACTACACTCGTTTGTTATATATTTCTCGAAATGTATGACGCTAGAAAAATGCTACGAAACAGTATAATTATGTAAAAAAAAATGCATTGACTAAAAATGAAAACCAATATAGAAATAATCCAGTGATGAAAGAATTATTCAAATATACTTATATTTTATCTATGTATTTATTTATTCATTGGGTCATTAAGTATCACAAACAGAATCAATTTAACCAGTTTAATTTCCTTGATAATTATTTGTGTTTAGTGCACTGATATGTTTATGAATTGATACGAACTTTTAATATTTTTTTTATATTTTATTAAATAATGATTTGGAATATTTTATTGACCAATTCTTAATCCGTTATGTTGTTAATATAGCTTACCGATCTCAAAGTAAAGGTGGTGACAAGTTTTCTAACTCTAAAACTATATTAACAACACTTAACTTCGCACCTTTACCATTGCTTAAAGGCCCCATGTAGTTCCCAGACCTATCTGCACAATGTCATATCTCATACTATTTTAGATGACTTTTTAAATATTAGAATGCTCAGCTCCCATTTTTAAACCACTGGGAACGATTCTCCCAAAGGCAAAAGTAGGGGGCGGAGCTAATTCGTGACGTCAAAAGGTGGAGACATGCTTAGCTGGTTATAATACATGTTCATGTACATGTATAGCTGATAATGCATTGCATGATTTAAAAAAAACTGACACGGAACGCGGGGCCAACGCTGCCTGAATGCATGAGCAGCACCAGAATTGATGGCCATCACCGCGACCGCTCCTGGCCATCGTCTAGCATTCACTCGCCCCTTGTTCACCCTGTCGACGAGGGCATATTGAAATGAATAGAAATCTAGTTCAGCTCATGTACAAATACAAGAAACATGAAATAGGCCTATATACCCGATGCAGTTTCAATGGTAATTCAGATTCAATAATGGGCGGTTTTTGTGTGTGAAGTCATGAGGAGGGAGATCCGCCCATCCCAAGAAATGTGCACATTTTCAGTTTTTCTTTTTGAAAATAACTGATAATTAGTGGACTAAAATAATCTGCTAAGTTATGAGATTGTGATATACATGTATACTTTAATTATATTTATGAACTGAAATCACTTCACAGGGCCTTTAACGAGCAGGATGTTGCGGTACATCACCTTGTCGCCGCTCTGTTTAACTCTTATAGTGCACCACATGCAAAATATTTTTTAAATTTCAAAAAAAAAATCAAAAGGTAAAATACAAAACAATTTATCCATTTGGGTTTTCAGAGTAGACAGGTTCCGATTTAGAAAGGGTTAATTAGTAGGCCCTATTGTTTCGAGTGTTATACTGTCATTAATTCGGGACCAAATAATCATTACGGTTTAGAAAGGATTCCGGTTTGTACAGGGTGCGGTATGTGCAGGTTGCACTGTATTACATTGTGAATGGTAAACATTTTTTTTTAACATTTTCTCGACTTTTCTCTGGAGTCGACTCTAAGTCATTTTAAAACTAAATTGATAACGTTGTTTAGATCAATGATGAAAAACCGTGTTTTGTAAACTATGCAAACACTATCTTTTCGAAAGATAATTATGTTGATCATCATAGGCCTACAATTAAGCCCAGGCCTATTGAATATCAAATATCTCATTTTCGGCGTCGGAGCAATGATCGTCAGAACAATAGTTGTCGGAGCAATGATTGTCGGAGCAATGATTGTCGGAGCAATGACCGTCGGAGCAATGATTGTTGGAACAATGGTTGTCGGAGCAATGATTGTCGGAGCAATGATTGTCGGAGCAATGAGAAGACCCCTTTAGTACTACCCCGTGATACATTGTCCATATCAATATTTAATATTATATTACATTACTATTACATTACTATCGGTGTCCCAGCGCTACCTCGATATAAGGGATGCGTTCACCTGTTCCAAATCCATAATTTTAAATTATTTTTATTTTCTAATGACAGTAACAAAGCTAACATAATAACCTAGTATGAATAATCTTGTGACGCTGTCCCAACATTAAAATAAAATTGCGCCAACGTCTGATGCGTGCTGGGCTTGTAGATCCGCCCTTACAACGTCTCAATGTGTAAGATATGATTTTTTTTCTTTTTGTACAAAGAAATTTGTAACTTGCTTCTAATAAACTGACGTGTTAACACAATTATTACTGTCATATAATGATTCAAATCAATATTCACAGTGGTGACTGGTGAATCTTATCATTAGCCTAGGCGTATTGGAAATGAGCAACCATGCATCATTGCCTATTATATATTACTCTTTACTACTATCTTGGTATATTTTATTTTATTAATACAACAATGTATTGTCCTTGAATATGTATGATGCTAGCATTTAAAATGCTCAATCAGGTATACTTAAAGGCCCGTTTACACGAAGCAATTTCGTCTGTTGAGTTGGACTCATCAGACGAAATCGCAAATAAATCATAAATAGCTCACTATCCAGAAGCATACACCTACAAAACACAATAACGTGGGCCGCTTTTGACTCAATCTTGGGCATCGTCTGCAACGCCGGACTAACATACGCTACGTCTTTGCTTGGCAGGTAGTTAAAAATATTATTGAAGTAGTCTTTACACACATGGTTGCTCAATATGTTAACCTGGTATTAACATGATTAAGCCTAAGGTTGATAGAATACTTCTAGTTCCCGACAATAAATGTGTTCGGTCAGTATTAGACCTGAAGTAAAATCTGAATAATTTTATCAACATTTTTTTTGCGTGGCTAGAACCAAGGTACATATTATTTCATTCAATATATTGTATTCTCAAAAGTGATTTTTGAAAGTGGTGGATCTGCTGAACTAACTCTGCAATGTTGACGATGTTTAGCACTGGACATTTTCAAAAAGTCAACAAATGGCACTGCAATGCTGGCGAAATATTCAAACAGTTTATGTACAACATATATATAGTGTAGTATATAGTGTAATAAGTACTAGAATGCATAATATTGTACAGCACTACTTTAATGCATGACACTCTACACTACCAAGTTATCGATTCGATACTATTTGAGAGTTGTGATCCACAAATAATTATACACAGCATATTAAATATGAAAGATTGTTAACTTAGTTGATTAAATATATGTGTTGTTACAAGCGGTGCAAATATCATATAATATGAACGTAGCTAGAGTGTTGTGAAGCTTTGAGCGACAAATAGCTTATTCACATTTATAAGAGCATCTTCAACGTGTGTCGTACATACTATTTCAAGCGTATGTTTTTAATAAAATACTTCCTATATGGAATTCTTTACCATTTAATGTCCGTCATATTACTAATTAGTCATTTTTTATATGCAACTTAATGCAACGAATGTTTGAAAAAAATAATACCAGTTTAGTTAGTAGCGATTGTTGTTCGTTATTTTTGTTCTTAAACTCGTTTATCAAAATTATACAAGGCTGGTGGAATTAGAGATGTGGTAATATGTGTGTGTGGGACCTATTTGAAAAGGTTCTAATGAATTATGTTTAGTTTCTCTCCCAGGTGTACATATATTGCTTTATAGGATTACTTATAAATTATGTAACTTGTATATAGTATCATGTTATTGTTATCAAATTGTTATAAACACAGTGCACTGAATAAATGAATTGAATCAACTGGCTGATATACCTTTCTCATTGGTCGATATCACTTTTTCATTGGCTCAGATCACTTTTTATTGTCCGAAATCATTTTGTCAATGACATATTTCACATTTTATTGGCAGATTGCACCTTTTCAACGGTTTAGATCACTTTGTGTTGGCTGAGATCACTTTGTCAATGACCGAGATCACGTTTCCATTGGCTTGAATCACTTTTTACTGGACGATATCACTTTCTCAGGCACAGATATTTTGTTCACTGGTCGCAAAAAATTTAGTACTAGCCGTAATAAAACGTTTCAGTGATCGTCATGTTTCTTGTCTGAAAACACTTAATTACTAGCTGAGATTACTTTTTGACTGACTTTTTTCACTGCTTGAGATCACTTTTTCGGTTATTTAAATTAGGGGGTAGAATAAGAAACTTGGGCCACTTTTTCTGTGGCCGAGATCATTGTGGGATCACTTTGTCAGAGACAAAATTCATTTTTTAATGACTAATACCACTTTGTCGTCAGCTGAAGTAACTTTTTACTGGTAGACATAACTTTTCAATTGTGATTTTTTTAAAAGCTGAAATCACTTTTTACTGGCGAAAAATCGTGATCACATTAGACTGACTGAGATCATTTGTTACTGGCCGATAACACTTTCTCAGTGACGACTTCACAGTTTCGATGAAGTCAGTTTACAACTGACAGAGATCATTTTTTCACAGGCCGAGATCACATTGTCAGTGTTAAATCATTTTTTGACCGACTGAGATAACTTTGTCACTAACTGATATTATTTTCTCCCTGGCCGAGATCAATTGTTTACTTTTCAAAATAACAGTTTTACCGAGTGAGGTCACATATTCACTAGCTGAGATTACTAGTCCGTGATAACTTTTCGTTAACTAAACATACAGTCAACATCTAGATTTAGCAAAAGTTGACATATCTGCCTGCCTAATAGCGTTCTTTTTTTGTTAACAGATTATTCGGATATAAGAGTCTCTGTCACATATAATGGCGGGCCATAAAGAGTTAGATGTGGTGGAGTCGATGTTAAAGTGCAATATTTGTCTGAAAGAAGTTTTTGACAACAGACAACTACAATGTCAGCATGTATTCTGTCTGGAATGTCTGGAAAGCAACATTGAAAATGACGCAGTACAATGTCCAGATTGCGGGAAGCAGTGTCCGCTTCCTGGTCAGAAAGTTTCCAATTTGCCGATCAGTTTACTTCATAGTCAGGTGAAAAAAGCAAAGAGCAAGTATTATAATGGCGAAAGTGGTGCTGATGTCACTCATAATACTTTATGTTGTTCTGCTGGGTGTAGTCAACAAGCTGTGATGTTCTGCAAAGTTTGTAAATATATTTGTTCTGAGTGTGAAAATAGTCACAAGAGGGAGTCTATATTTAACGACCACACACTAATACCTTTGCACGAGGGAATACATTGTCAGAGAAAGGAATTCCCAGCTTGTTCCATGCATACAGATAAGGTACGTCCGCTGGGCATGTATTGTACAAAATGTGTAATGCCAATTTGTTCAGCGTGCTATATGGAGAGTCATACTGGCGATAGTCATAAAATAACAAGACATGACAAAATCGCATGTGAAGCAGCAGATGAACTAGAAAATACTACAAAAAACATCCAATCGTTTCTTGTAAAAACACAAAAAATTCAAGACAACGTGAAATACTATGCCGGTAAACTGATAGCTTCCGCTGATTACACTAAAATGAAAGCCACTCAAAAAATGCTGAAAATAAAGAAAGAAGTGCTATATCTAAAGCATGAAATCGAGAAAATTGTCCATGAAAGTTATGTCATCGGAAACAACAAATTACAAGACGTTACAAGAGAATTAGATACACTACTGATAAATCTGAGAAGTATAGATTTCTACACCAACCAGTTGCTTATCTATGGCACGCCATGTGATTACACTACACATATTAAGACAATTGAAAGATTACAGACAAATGTGCCCAATAATATAACATATGACTTACCAGAGCTCGATACAACAGATGCAGATAAACTACTACATGATTTCAAGGTAGTTGAATTAAATGTATTCTGTTTTTAATTTTGGTGTTATTTTGATTCGTAAAGACACATTATTCTTATCCACAGATGTATGAAGAACTGAAGCAAGATTTGAATGACAAGAACTGTATAATTGAACAACAAACGACCGATTTTTGTGATGAAATGAAAAATCTCCAAAAGGTTAGTTTATTACGAAAAAACTGACCACAAATAAATGAGTTATGTTATCTGAATTCACATTATATGCATTATTAAGCACCATGTAGTCTGTAGACCTACTCTGAGCAAGTCATCGTTTATGCTTATGATTATTTATATATATGTTCGCGGAAATGTCAAGTGATAGTTCAATGTGCCCCCCCCCCTCCCCCCCGAGATGTCTCTCTTCAAATATAACGGCTGTATAACCTTTAATACATTTGAAATATAATGATATGTACACTGCGCATCATGGTACAATTTCATTTTAATTTGCTTTCAATTAAAATGACCTTTATCAGTTTATAGCGTCGAACTGCTCGGAAGATCACACGTGGAGGTGCGAGTCAATGTTGTTACTGTAGCTGAGAATATTTCAATAAATTTCAGGGTTCCCGAAAACATGTCCTTTATTCTTAATAACCAACATTCGTTATCATTTTAATTTTACTTCTCTTGTTTATTATTTGCCTTATTATTACAAAACGTAGATGTAAGATGCCTCATTGATCAAGCTATGACAAAAATAATTGTTATTATGTTGTCAGAAAGTATTAGAATATGCTGAAATATTGGCGCTGCAGGTCAATTTGTCTCCGTACAATCCCCACAAATAAAAGGTCGCGCTATCAATTAGTTTGAAGGTCATCCAATCAGATTGATAAAATTACTGAAACCTAGAAGGACATTATGAATACCAAAAATAGACTATGCATATAAAAGTTAGTCAGAAACGACATATCGCATGTGACTATTGAACCACTCATCAAATGTTGTATTTTTCATGTGACCGCTGGTGGTCATTTTTAGCTTTATGTGGAGATTGGATGTTACAGAATAAAGATTTTAATGCCTAGAATGATTTTTTTATACCAAAAATCAATTCTGAGGAATGGATTTTGTCAATAATTACATATCACTATCGTGCATAGCACTATTATGTATATCTCTATCATGTCTGAGACAACTAGTGAACATCTTCTACATGTATGTGGTCTTTGTAAGTCACAGAAGGAAATACAGATAATTTGGGGTCCAGAAATGAAGTAAACACCACCAAATTATTCAGAAATTAAAATTCTTCTATTTTTTAAATATTTTTTTGCCGTTTTTGAACAAAAATGCAACACAGGATTCATGGAGATTTTTCGGGGAACAATAAGTAGGCCCATGGCAGGAGAAAATGGTCCACGGGCTTAAGGTGGATTAACTGAGCTTGAGCGTATGTGGTGAGACGACTACTTATTTCAGTGCAATGTGTGGTATATCATTAGAACGGGAATTTTTTTGTTAGTATGGTATATCGCAGGTGTAGATTGGTTATTCAGAACATCAACGACAGACGTTTGCGTAACCATACCACCTATTTTTAGACAGGTTCGGGGGTACCCCCATATAAGCGCTCAAAAAAACCCATGGGGTAAGTTTCGAGCTGTTATCATCAAAATATGTTTTCTAGGCACCACAAGGGTTTTAAAAATGTAGGTTATAAAAGTTACCCACCCTGTGCTCGTGGACCATTGTCTCCTGCCATACTAAATGTATGGAGGGATATTCTTGTCAATTTTGAATTCTTGCACTCAAATTTCTACCACAAACCCCAACATGACGATCAGTCTATTGATATATTGTAACTTTTTTAGACATAAATTTGTTTACTAAAAAAATACAAAATTATTCGACTCGAATCATGTTTAAATATATCGAACTCAGATTATATGAAATATATGTTAACATCATTAAATTTGAACCGTTGGTTACAAATTATTAAAGGTATTGTTGGTGAGTGGCGGCCATTTAATGTCCATAAAAATTGAGAATTTTTAAGGTGTAGAGAGATGTGCAAATGTATTTATTAATTGGACATTATAGTTCACCAAGATATCGTTGTCTAATGTATCACAGCCAGCAACACATATGTACCAAACATACATTTTGTTGAATACAAATATTTTGTGTAATAATAGTAGCATTGTTTAATTCATCGGCTGTGTTTTAGGTAATTGAGGATTTAAAGGAGGACAACAAAGTCATGAAAATGCAAGTATTATACAATTTAGGTATTCATTTAAAATCAAATACAATTTTATTCAACAGGTTCAAATTATATTTTGTATTATAGTATTGCTATTGATCATTCAAAAAATTAGATTATGTGATATCTTCATTTAAGAGTAGGTTGTATACCCAATATAATTAATGAATTTGAAAAGTTGTGCGTATTTTATTCAGCTGATATTATAAAATTTTTTTTACACTCACGAAACATTTTCTAAGAAATATGTAATCTAAGAAATCTGAAACTGTCACTTCAAATACACATATCATACATGCTGATTTGAAACTGTTTTAATAAATTGTAAAATGGGTTCGCGTTTAGATTGATTAAAATAAGCTTTTCAAGTACTTGTCGCAATTGACATGGACAGTACATGATTTGTGATACATTAAAACTACATCAGGGAAATTGTTTTCAAATCAATTTCAATAAACAATCCGATTGATGGAATGTTAAATAAAAAAAAGATTATTGTAGTTGGCTTCTGATATAATAAAGGTTATTGAATAATAGTTATTATTATTGGTATAGTACATAGTCCGGAAGATAAACACTTATTTTGGGCTTGATCTCTGTTTGGAGCATAAGGGTTTTTTGTTGATTACTGATAGTAAGGGTATATGTACTCTGATAATAACCACTGACATATTTGCAAAATTTGCACTTTGAAATTGAAATGTATTTCAAGGCCAGATGTGATTTTTTTTAAACAAATTGAGGTAGGAACTAGTGTAGTTCCTTTTTTGTGTAATTTGGAGTGGATAATCCATTCTTTGTATTATTTTTAGATTATAGATTCAAGGTCAGAAAGTCAATTTCAATGTCAAGTACCGGTAAGCAAAAATATGTATATGTCTTTCTCCTTTAGAGCAGCACCATCTACAGATGACTGCCGTGGGCATAGTCGTGTAAATTATTGATTTGATAGTTTAAATTACACATAGTTGCAAAATGGCACATGAACATATAGCTGAGTACACTCGTGTTTGCCAGTCGTACACATATACTGAATTCGCCTTTGTTATGTAATCTTATGACACAACGTGTTGATGGCGTCGTTGGTCGAGACAATAAAATTCATTTATATTTTTTTACATAATTCAACCAATTATGATATATATAATGCATGTATTTCCTCTTTGGTCAGAAGCGTGGTTGTAAAATATGTATCAGGTCAGTACATCATAACTAATTTCCGTAAGCAATATCTTTAATCTGTCCAGTAGAAACGGCTTATTTTGTGTCTCAGAAAAATGTAAATTATATGTTGTTTTCAGGAAACGTCGTGACCGATTATATAATATACCCTACCTTTGTCAATTCCGACAAATTAATGGAACTTTTGATATAAAATAAATAACAGGTAGGGTTAGACGCACGTGCTTCAGCCACTCTTTCGGTCATGCTTTGGCTACTTTATGCTTACGCTTTCTGGAAAATCTATGAATGAATATGATGTTAGTTATATTGCTCTATCAGACTAAAATATATATCCACAATGATATGCGTGCATGCTACAAGCGGAATTTTAATCTTCGAAAATAGTTTACCATTTAGCATGTTTATGACGTGAATAAGTATATTAATCTTTACGTTGTATGTTCTGTCAGTACTGATGATGAAGGGACGAAAACAATACAGAAAGTACAGTTGGAAAATGCTCGCCTGACTAAAGAGTATGATAAGTTCGAGAGTTATTATCTATGCAGAGTCTGAATGAATAATTACTTCTCACTTTCAATTCATATTTGTAATATAGACAAAATATAGAAACGGACATACATTGAATAATTATGTCACATGGCCGATTTAAATTTTATCACATATAGATTTTACTAAAACGCATACGAAGCAACAATAATGTATTTCACATTTGCTGATTATTGTTTGTAATTCATGTGCTGTTGATATCTGCAGGTCTGCCATGGCGGAAGACACAATTGAGGCACTTCGACTTAATAAGGAAGAGTTAGAGAATGAGTAAGTTATTATTACAAAATACACGATTGAACATGTTAACTTGTGCATGTCCCCCACCAAGAACACACATTATTGACATGAAAATCACATACTAAATTATTAAAATAACAAGGCAGGCGATTTATAAAACCATACAGAGTCGACTGCTATTTATATTATGTGGATGGACATAACATTCTATTTAATTGGAATTAAAAGGACACCGACTGTAGAGTAGTGTTTAAAGTTTAAATTATACTGCACAAGTAAGATGTAACAATTGCAGGAGCTCTGTAAGAGAACATTGTATCGATTCTATCATTCTGTAACATCTGGATTCTAATGTATTTATATGAGAATTCCATGACAAATCAATAGTAACTACAACACCACAATCCTTCGTACAGTATACCGTGCGAACTGCTATATTATTGATAGTATAAGCAAAATCAATAGTGATTTTCTTCCCAGAAGGATATCATATAGTACATTACTCAAAACTAAAGATTGATCCCACCGTATTCCATAATTATATAAATTTATTAGATCATTCTTTAGTAATAACCATAACACTTTCTTATAAAATTTTGCATTATCATCAAGTAAACTTTCTACATGCTTTTGTCCAAGCATGTTTTAAATATTTTTAGACGTCTAGCCTCAGAGTCAACCCAAGGTGGTGCTTTTTCTCGTAGTTTTAGGTACACACGTTTTAATCATCATCCTAGCACTGAAACCATAATTCTCAGGCCAAAAAAACATATATGTAATTATTCCTTGCAACTGTCTTAAACATTTTGACACCCAACACAGCTCCTAACTTACTCTAATCTACGTTGTTATGTAATCGTAAACCTTTCTATTAATTATCTTTTTATGTAACAGATTTGTATAAATGTTGAAAAATAATATTGTGTGGTCAGTTGGAAAATCTACTGAAACTGCCGACACTGGACTTATTTTATATCCATCTCTCGTAAACAGATGATCTAAAATATGATTATGTTTGTTAGAACGTACATTACTTGGAGGTGATGACATGAAAGAGCTACTATTTATGTACTTAGTTCTTCTATGTCATCACCTCAATCACAGTCGTTACCCCCTACTACAAATACCACTTCCATGTAGATATCTGCTGATTAGTCACATTTATTATTCTTACTTTTAATTTAAGCACATAAATTGACTTCTCTCGTGGTGTCTTCCATGTCCATCCTGATAGCTGCAGACTTAGTTGTTTCCACACTAACCCTGCCAGTAATGTGACTTTTTCACCTATTTGAATCCCTCTTCCACGAGGCTACACGTGGCCTTTTTAACGCTGTCTGTGCCCCCCTCCTCCCCCCCCCCTACATTTAACAACAAAGTCCAAACCCAGCTCCGGCAATGACAGACTCCCCCGGATATGCGGGAATCATGCGACTTGGTGGTATGGTGATCACAAATGCTGGAACTTGCCCAGCGACGTTTCAATGTGGTCATCATTCAATAATAGTATACGACTGTAATATACTGCGAAATATTGACAAATCTGATTACATATTGAGTAATTAGAACCTAAAACGGGGGATTATGTCAACTAGTATATTAAACACAGTTCCAGCAGTGGCTACATTTTTCAGTTTTGTATCGATGTAATCCCCCTAAGTATCTACTTATGAACGAAAATGCACGAAAGATATGCGGAGTCACTTAAAAAAATAATACATAACTAGAAAAGGAGTTCCCGAACACCAAGGCCCGGCTTTAGACTTGTTTGAATGCTATTGGCAAAAAATCAGTGTATTGGTCTTTCTCATGGGTCAAAATCCTAAATGTCCAGGATATCATTAGGGAAAGAACCAAGGAGACAAGTTAAAATATATCTTCGATGTGTATTCCTTCCACCACCATCGCTGGTGCTGGCTAACATTCATTCAATACTTGCCTACGATGTACCCGTACAGAGGATGTAGGCCTACCCACCAAATTCCCATTTTATGTTGGCAGCCCATTGCTGGTTCAATGGCGGTAAATCGTCTACGACGCTGGGCCAGCACTAATCTATCACCTGTTCTGTTGTATACTTTGCGCAAACACGTGGAATTCAACCAATGCTGGCCCGTCATTCAAACAGCACTGGGTGATTGTACCATGTTTTCTGACTGCTGCATTATGCTAGTGACGCTTTAACATCCCGGCGCCAGAAACACCAGATAACATGATACATTGGCCTAATGCTTATGTAATACTGGGCCGCCGTCTGCAAGGCTAGACCAACATTATTCCAGCCAAAACCTTTTAAGCTCTTAACCACAAGTATCATCGTGACTATTTTTTCTGAACACTTGTTAAAGACAAAAGTACTTAACCTGAGGACCTGAAACGTTGCCCATGTTCATAAGGACTGGTGTACAGAAATGTGAACCGTTCCCCCCACACAGCACCTGTCTTCCCCTAAATAGGACACAAACTCAGACAAAATAAACTTAATAGGATACCGGCCGTAGACCGGACCTAATTATTAGATTAAATGTGCTCATATCAAGTTTAAAAAAAAAATAACGGAGCGTCTACATTTATGGTAAAATATATATGCTATGATATAATTGAATTATAAATGTTTGATTAACTTATTACTTTCAATAAAACTATTTGTTTTACATGTATTACGTTCATAATTGTACGCCGAGCGTCGATTCAGGATTCAGTCAACGAATATCTCTGAAAACTGATCCTGGTCGGGACGGTCATTTGTGGTTGTGCATACAGTGCGGCAAACTGTTCAAAGGTATGGAGTGTACAGTGCTGCCTATGGTACTGTGCACTGTAAAGAACCATTGAAGTTATTAGATATAAGAGTAGGGCATAATCCCGGCGTCAGTCTCCCTTCTGTCGTGATATTGCCTCAATGTGCAGAAAGCCACGTAAAGCAATATATAACTAGGTTCACATTTGACTGGTTCCCGTTGCTGCTGATGACAAGGAGCTATCAGGTGACTCGTGTTATTGTTTCGCAATATCAGTATTTTGCTAACGTAGTTCATCACATTGAGCATTTTTCACAGCCAGTCAAGACGATCAAGATTAGAGTTTCCTAATGTCTTGCTGCAACCTCGCCATGTTTTGTGCTTCCCGGCTGTATCACTACAGACGTTAACAACGGTGTCTTTATTAAGTGGTTTCTAACGTTAGTGACTTCGAATATTATATATTTCACCGTTCTTGTCCTATATAAGAACAAAATGATTTAAAGACGGGATTTTCTGAAGATGCTTTGGTGGCCTTTAATTTCAATCAATGTTGGTATTGATATCTTCTCCGTGGATGCTCTCATTGTAGGAAATAAATGTGAGGGATGGGGGGGGGGGGTGAGTAGTATGTTTTTTATTCTATTCAACTTGAAATTAGGTTATCCAATCGATATAATTGGTATAAGTTACTTTCTCAAACTTTCTGATATACTTTCTTTAACTTTTTTAGGAACTATCGTTTGACAGATGACAACAGGAGATTCACAGAAGAGTAAGTATTACTATCAGACTGTCCAATTCGGCTCTAATTCTTTGTTTTCTTTGTTGGCCTACCCCAGATACATTTAATTAAATATCTAAACATGTCCCCCCCCCTAAAGTGTGCCTCACATACAAAAACTACGTTATGTTTCAGAGGAATATAAAAATAAACACCGACACTGCATAAATGTAGTCGTCTTTTTCTACCAATATTTTTCTCTGCACTTTATATTTAGATGTTTTTTTCTAAACAATAGGGAGAACGAGTTTAATATTAATAGTAAGTATTACTATCAGACTGTCCAATTAGGCTTTATTTCTTGATACTATGTTATTCTATGTACTTTCTATTTATCTGTTAAAATGTTTTGTATGGGGGATTAAGCAGTCTTGTGTTTTTATCATGTGATGTTTTTTTGTGAACAATAGGGAGAACGAGCTTCTTTATTACCTAATGATATTAGGGTCTGAAAAATGAATGATTCTAACTCTAGTCATGTGATTATCCGTCTCAATATAGTTTCTTGCGATTCGTAACATCAATGTCCTATTAAACATTAATTGGGATACAAGGTGATTTATGTGGGATGTTATACAGAAGAAAGGGGTTCTGGGTTTGTGTGCTTATCCCGACAAAAGAGCTCTGGATCCGCATCTGAATTGTAATATCCGAGAATTACTAATATACTCATTCATTAGATGGCATTGGAGAGCTCTATGTTGTATGCGCTGAAAGTGGTACAAGCAACCAGTTTAAATACATTATTTACCAATACGCCTGATTTTATTTATCAACCCATAATGTTGTCTATAGTAGGTCTCGTAATATGATAAGTGTTCTTCTTTTAAAGGAAGAATCAATGGCAAGAAGCGCTCACCAGCACAAGCAAAAAGTGAGTACCTACGTCAAATACAGGGTAACTCGTGGCGTGAATCGATTTATATTAACTGCTTGTCAACATTATATATTTTAGCCAAAATACTATTAATATGATTTCTAATAATGTATTTTATTGTACGCCGTTTTTATGACCAGCTTTGTTAAAAAGCGGTAATCATCGGAAAAAAATATGTTTAGACTGTGTTGGATTGTGCTGTCCATCAATCAGTTAATCCCAGAGATGAAACATGGTCTAGTAATAGCTAAGAAGCATGGTCTAGTAATAGCTAGGTCAGACGCTGCTCCTGGTTTGTACACAAGAAGTCCTGGAACATAGATTGAAGTTGTGTTGCTGGTACATGCACATAGATCTTGTTTATAGGGGAGACCCAGGATGATTTGAACATTGCCAGCTTTTTTCATTTTTCTCATGCTATGTTCATGTGATGAGGCTCATATTTTGCCCGAAGAAAAAAACTCGCTATGCCTATGGATAGTCCTGTGTGTTCTTAACATTTTATGCAGAAGAATAACATGAACAGAGATTCTAAAATTAAATGTATCTAAATATTATGCGTTTGTGCCATTACTGATTAGACTGGGTAATCAGTAATGCCCGGGGTGTTACAAACCCGGGCTAAGCCCGGGTTAAAAATAAATATCTCCCGTGGCATTTTATCTAGGTTAAACAAAATATATATATGGACAATTATAACCTCTGTGTGGTTGAATTTGGACATGGCTTGGGAACATTTGAACTTAATTAGAATCAATAAGAAGAATCTTGAAATTAAACGTTTTTATTCATTGAGAGTCATATTAGGCTCGATATAAAAAGGTAAAAAAAGTAAAGGTGCAGGATTTATAGTCTGATCGCAAATCTTTCATCGGACTTTTACATTTTTACACCCTGGTGCCTTGACCTGTTCATTAATGTGCCATTTCAACTCTACGGAGAGCATACAGTCCTGCAGCCATTTAGGCGCATTGAACTTATCATACACATTGCCATGTCTGTCCTACCAGGTACTTATTTCCACCTGAGTCAAGTGAAGCACTTGAGAATTAAGTACCTTGCACAAAGACACAACATGTTAACAATTTCCAATATTGAGAGGGGAGTAATATGATATGTCTGAGAAAATCCTACACCAAGCGGGATTGGAAACCGCAGGCAGCAACATTGGCACTGCTCCGCGCTCTAGCCATTCGCCAAATCCCTCTCTAAGATACTGGTGAAAGAATCTCCCTTATAGATTAATTTACTATCGGCCAGTTTACATTTGGTAATAATAATACCTTATCATTATATGCACAATAATAGTAAGTGGTGATATTATGACATAATTGAGGTCACGAACACTTTTTCTATGTTTTACAGGAAAGAAGAATGGCGAGAGGAATATAACAGAGCTGCTAAAGAGTGAGTATATTAACTGATCCAAGTACATATCATAAATTTGTTTATATTATAAAGCAGTAGACCTACAATACTGCCAGTCGAAAGTTGAAAACCTCGGGGCACTTGCCGTGGTAAGCGGGGTGTGGCAACTAACCCATCGCGAGCACGACCCGGGGCAGTGATAAAAGTGCCAGGTACAGTACTGCTATTCCAAAGTTGAACACCCCCTCGACCCGGGGTGTATCCCGCAGATTACACTGGGTTACCCCGTGTTACAACCCTGGCTAAGTCCAGGTTAAAAATAAATATCTCCCGTGGCATTTTATCTAGGTTAAAGTTAACAAACCAACAAAATGATGACCCGTAATTGCATGACCCGGGGCAATCTGTGGCGCAATGCCACGGGTCACTTCTCAGCGATGGATTTGACTCGAGGTGTGGTCATTACCCCGGGTTAAAGCTGCATAACTGATTTGCTTATTTTATTTAAAATATTTTTTAATTGAGAATGGTTATTATGTATTGATTGGTACCATGACATTTGTGAAGCCCCTGAATAACAGATATACTTGTCCATGATAGGAGCCGTAATTTGTTGTGCGTCTATCATGTCATGCATATTGCCAGGATGATCGGTATATAATTTTATAATGTTATTATCATAGCCCAGGCAATCTAAAACCAACCTAAAAGAACAGCACCAATTATTTTGTTTGTTTTTTAGTCATACTTTATTATTCAGGCAAATTATTCATTCATTTATTCATTCATTCATTCATTCATTCAATCATTCATTCATTTATCCATTCATTCATGCATTAATGTATTCATTCATTCATGCAATTATTCATTCATTCATTCATTCATTCATTCATTCATTCATTCATTCATTCATTCATTCATTGTATGAAATTCGCCACGGATTAAAGTTACCCGTCGCTAAAGTTTGTGTCTCAGTATTGCCCCGGGTTAACATGCGGGGCAAGACCCGAGCTAAGAGACTTACCCCACGAGCGGGTTGAACCACAACTGGAGTGTTAATACCGTGGTACTTTTAGCAGTCCCCCCCACATGAAACCAATGCCAGACGTTAGTACGCATGCGTGCCTACCATTTCTATATCACATTATTTATTTCTATGTCTCACATATTTTGTACAGCAAATCATGTTAACATTAGCCTCTCATATTCTCAATATCAGGTAAATGAACCTAAAATATACATTATCTTGTACAGAAACATATCGTTCGTATAAATCAACGTATTTGCATTGCAAGCAAGCTTTAGTTTTCAACCACTTATATTTAAACCACTTATAGTCAGGCAAGGTGTAATACACCTAATATTAAGCAAACAATCGTGGATGCACTCTACAAATCTTCTATAAAGTTTAAATCAATCAAATTGAATAAATAAGGATAAAATAAAGATTTGAGACAGTGATGCATAAATATTCAAAGGGGGGGGGGGATGGATAAACTCGCACGCCGACGTGACAGTTTTTTGCGTTTTCTTTCACCCGTGTGATTGTTTTCACTAATAAATGACCTTTTCAATACAACTTCGGATGTGTGTTTTCATGAATAGCGAGCTACGGGCTTTTCCGTGCTCAAATGTGTGTCTTAATTTTGCATTTGGTTATTATTATATGCAATGGCAACGCTTTAATGAGTCCAAAAAATATAGTATTAGAGAGGGACATGGCGCAATGGTTAGAGCGTGGCGCTCTGCCGATGTCGCTGCCTGCCGTGCGGTTTCGAATCCCGCTTGGCGCTGAACTTTCGGAGAAATATCATGTTTCTCCCCTCACATTTTTGGGACATTGTTAAGATGTTGTGTCCTTGGCCAAGTCACTTCACCCTCAAATGCTTCACTTGACTCAGGTAAAAATGAGTACCCGTTAGGACAGAAATGGCAATGTGTACGATAAGTTCAATGTGCCGAAACGGCTGCAAGACTATATGCTCTCCGTGGAGTTGAAATGGCACACGAATGAACAGGTCCAGTGACCAGGGGTAAGATGTAAAGTCGGTTGATAGGTCTTCAGACTTGATATCAGACTATAAACCTGTACCTTTACCTTCATAATTCGTGTTTAATTCAGCTATCATCAAGGTAATTTCCTTCACCTGAATATAGTCCAATAAGCATGTACTGTATTCTACTGTACATGTTGAGGTGAGTCATTGCATAAGGCTGTTAGCCCCATATATATATGCATTTAATTTACTGGTATGGTTACTGTTTCTTATTTGCACACAGCTAGCACATAATCACTGTCGATGCTGACATGTGAGTAAACACATTGTAATGGACATAGCTAAAATGCTAATTGTAGGGACTTGCCAGTGTTAATGTACAAACAGACGACGGAGTAACTAATAACTCAATAATAAAGAAGAAAAAGTGCAATAATTATGGCCTTTCAAATTAGCATTGCAACATTGCATTATCAACACATTACTATCTATAAGTGAGCGCATTTTATTGATGTTAGGGACTTAATATATTTTGATAAAATGTCAAAATATCATAAAATTCAATATATAGGGGGCTACGTCATTTTGGGGAGGGGGGGGGCAAGGATTTTTTTGGTCCATACATATCCACGAGTCTGTGTAAAGAATTTGCACTTTTTTCCGGGATTTGCTACCAAGTACATGAGTGATATTTAATATTATCTTCCCCTGATACATTCCACAAGTGATGCAAATATAACATAACTAAGTGATGTATGATCACATACAGTCACAGGCAGCAGTTTTAGTTCTATGTGTGTCCCATCTACCGCGCCGTCGATTTCAGCTCACCCTCGCCATGATTGACCTTCTAACTAATGAGCTCTGACTATTGGTGCAGTGCTCGGCATAGATAGTTAGACATTTCAACAGACACTCAGTACATAGCAATTCAACATCTGATGAAGATATGAAATATCCTATTGTCATTCTCAATAAATATTAGCTTACGCAATTATTATTTAAAAGAACACAACGCTTAACGCTATAGAAACATGTTTATATTGTCATATTTATCCTACTCAACGATGGAAACGTTATTTAATCTAGTAAATGAAGTTATTAATTGCCATTTTAATATACTCTAATCAAATATTTGTATGTTTTTTAAAGAAATAGAGAAATGAAGGAGAAACAGAACACATTAATAAAAGAGTGAGTATCGAAAACAGTTATCATATAATTTCTTAATGAACATACATACTATCCATAATGACACATACGTAAAAGTATATCTACAATTAACCAAGGGTCGTATCTGACGACCACATGACAAACTCAGACATGACTGCGGAACTCCAATTACAGCCTTCCATTCAATGTGCGATGCACCAGGAAATAAATTGTGTGAAAAAAACATAATGCGTGAAAAAAATGTCAGACATTTAAAAGTTCTAGATTTAACTAGACTACATAACAGGTGTGTCATTTTAAAAAGTGGCATAACGTCAGCTAGTTTAGTTAAGCAGCAAACCAATCCTGATTCAAATGATTAATTTAATATCAGCAAAAAATGGAAGTATTTGTAAAAGGTTTGTGCAAACAGTGCATATTTGACAACTCGGCCTGGTTATATACTTGAGTTTATGATAATGATGTAATCCCTACTTTTAATTTACATATGTTCTTCGTCCAATAGTCAGCGATCTTATTGTAATTGCGTATTGGTCCAATGAGATGATGAGACACCCATTTAATGACAATATATTCAAACTTAGTTAGATCAATAGTTTTTTTTATTCTGATGATATATCCTATCCGACCATCATGGTAATGTTATTATCGCGTTACATTTAAAACATCTTATTTACTTTGCCAGAATGAGAGCAGTTGTCAAAGAAATATCATTTGTTTCTGTTGACCGACATCTAAGGTACCTGCTGGCCTATAGTAATTTGTCATATGATAGATACATTGTTTAGATGTTTTGAATACAGTTAAGCTTTGCTTTGCGGGTTGTGTCATAAATAAAACAAACCTAATTTGTATTTTTTTAAAGGAAAACCTCTTTTGAGCAGGGATATAACGGACTGGATATAGAGTGAGTATTATAAATGATATGTTTTAATATATCATACTCTACTTGATAAACACTAAAACTTACTTTTGTAACTTAATAATAATGTAATGCATGTCAAACACGTAACTAGTAGATATGGTATTAAATGTATATGTTATGATATTACCATATTATGATATTAACAGAAGACTTAAGTTATTTCATTGCTTACACAACACTTATTTAGGTATCATTAATGGTCAGTGTGATAAATAATTTGTTTTACCAATTTTTTTCAAAAATACTTTCCGCTTAACCTATTTTGCCCTAAATTGAACTCACGGTAAATTGTATTAAAATTACGTAGCATTGTGAATATCATATTTTAAAACTTGCTGTACTGTAGGACGAAGAGATGGGAAGAACAGTACTCGACATTAAGTAGAGAGTGAGTATGATTTACACCATATTTCATGGTGTGTGTGTATATTAATAATACATTTAATTCGATTAAAAATATTGTTATTATTGGCAAAACTATTAATCGAACCAAAGGAAGAGGCTATCACTTTAGCAAAGCTGGGGTAAATTATGAGAATAGCCGTGTCTGTGGCTCCGGTGGACCGCCTGGATTATGAACAGTGGCTTTGCATTAACTTTGGCAGCACAGACACCACTCCAGTCTATGTTTACATGTATAAGCTCACATAGTAACTACACTGCATATCTACACAACAACGTATTTGACATTCAATTCCGGGTTTACCGGGCTCGAATTCCACCTTTTTTATCATTGCTGTTGTATTTATATTTAATTAAAAACATTGCTCTGTTGTATTAGCATATCGCCAAATGGGATCAAATGGTCGTATCAGCAACAAGCGGCAGATACGACCCTTTCGACTTCCAGCTTGCCGGATTTAGGCATGGCGATCTCGCGCATGTACATTGTTTCACAATTGGTATATGACTGTGGTGCTGTACAGCACAAAGAAGATTTTGATACATTGCCAAAATAGCTTGTTGTGGTCCAGACATCAGGCCTTGTGTTGATATTTAACTTTTCCAAATAGAAATAATGTAGGCCTACCCTATTATCATATCTATCACATTAAACTGTACTCTATGCATATATTATATGCATTATGCATACAAATCCTAACTATGTTATTATGTAGATAAATTAGGCTGTTAAGTAGTATTCTGGTATTATATGTTGCAGGTGTTCAAAATTACACGAAGAAAAGAAAACAGTTTCCAAAGCGTATGTAAAAGACAATCTATTTCATCAGCAGAATAAAAAAAACACTATCTACTATATATGTATTTCAGTGTAATCATAATATGTACAGTTGAATATGTTAAAATTCAGGCAGACGTGATGTAGGTGGATATCATATACCATAGTTTTGAAGTTCCCAGAATAGTTATTCATTCTATGTTAAGTTATAGTGTGCACGATATACATGTACGTTTTGGGATCGATTTTACAGAAACTAAAATAAGGCAGCAGCGACGGTTTTTGGTCTCATTATGTGGAATCATACCTGGCTAGTTTTAGCACATGACTCGTAGGTGGTGTTACACTAGGCCCTACATATTTCCAAAATGTCGACCTCGGCCAACACGAATGCCGCCGTAACCGCAACACACTTTGGTAATCATCGCACATTCCCATGATTAGTCAATTTTAATATGTCCTCTGTGTACAATCATACACAATCATGCAAACATGAGGCATGTGTATATATATATGTTATTAATAGTCAAACATTAGAAAAATGACATTAACTGTTCATAAATATGTTCAACCTTTGATATGATATTTTGATTTTTAGTATGTTATTTTGCACAATGTGTCATTTTAAATTAACTTGAAACATGAACTTTGATCTCAATCACCTTAAACCAACAAAAAGAAAATATTTAAAATTGATGTTAACATCATAACATTTGAGCCATATGTTTCAATGATATGGTAGTTTTCGAGTGGCGGCCATTTTGAATTTTGTCCAAAATGGTGGATGTTTTTAGATTGATTCCAACAAAATACAAAAGAGCTGTATATTGTGGGATTGTACACAATTTTTTACAATTTTAGCCAAATTAGCGAAATTATTACATTAAGGTCCCCCACTATATGTATGTTATAACTGGTCAGAGACAATTGTGAGTGTGTGACGCAGATCCGCCTAGGGCAAATAAATAAAAAATAAATAAATTGTATAAAATACATTTTAGAAAATTTTTTGCGAAAAATTCCCAAATAATATGCACAGTCTGCGACACCATCCCAACATCTGCGGAGTTGGCTCAAGCTTATCTCAACATTGGGTCATCATGGTGTTTTTCTTGGCAATACATTTAAACACAATGTTCGGTTCACATTGAAAAAGTGTCGTAAACAATGGCCCAATATTAAACTAACGTTGCTTTGCAATGATATCATAAATGCATTTCCCAGACCAAATTACATTAACGAGAGGTATTACAGTTGCTCCTAATATTATTTGTTAAAAAATATTATATTTGACGGTGAAATTATTTTTTTGACTCCTAGATGACGTCGAATCATTGAAATAATACCAGAAATAGTTTTCCAAATCCACATTACACAAACAAGAGGTATTACAGTTGTTCCTAGCTTTATTTGATCATGAAATTGGCGGCATATTTGGTCTTGATATTGGCGGCCATCTGAGATGCCATCTTGAATTTAAGGTTGTTTGCAACAAATTTTACAGAGCTCACCGACCAATTATTTTTATTAACATATTATCAAGCAAATGGACATGGTGAACTTAGTGTGTAGGATGGGTACAATGGGACTGCACAATTCCTGATATTAATATCGGCTTATATTATTAGTCCTACATAGAGCATATGAGGATAGGCCTATTCGTTCTATTCTTCTAGCCTCGAACGGTAAGCTAAGATTGACTAGCAATAATTGTAATATGTAGGCCTGATAACACATGTATACATGTCATACATACAAACACTGTCTTTATTATAAGTGCTACGTAGGCCCTATAAGGCTATGATTCATGACGATAGGCCTATGCATGCTATTTTCCTATGTGAGTGTTTCAATTATACCAGGGAGGCCTTATTAACAATGCCCTTTTTATCCAATTTTTACAAACGTATGCTTGATATCACAGAACTATCGTAATTTAAATAAATGTATGCTTCCCATTTACTATTCAGGAGGGACCAATGGGAATCAGCATGCAAGACATCATATAAAGAGTAAGTTTTAGTCGGCTAAAACATATTCATATTTATTTTAATCATTTTCACTTGTATGAACCTTTCTAAAAATGAAGATCAAGTCCTTCATAAATGTATAATTTGTAAAAGCCACAAGGTTGGTTCGCGTCATCTAGAAAAATGACTAAAACATACCACTTACAATATGGGTAAATATGTGTAAATATACTTTTTGTCGACCTCGAGAAATCCAAATTTATTAAATTAGCTTGACATTATTGTATACATGTGAAATGTGATAATTCATTAAAAGACAAATATATTTGGCAGGGTTTTTCACTTTTTGTGAGGGTACTCTGTGGAGGTGTTTTGCATGGGGAATTGGTCCCATAAAATACGCCTCCATTTTTTAACCTGGAGTGAATATTACGTATTAATTTCAATTTTTTTATGCTATGCATATTTATAAATACAGCTGTAGAAACCAAACGAATGTCAACATTATTATTCGTATTTATTATACTTATTAATTGTAATAACAGGTTACCAAGGTAAATATTATCAGCTGTGTTTTTTTTATGATATTGTATGACACTGGCGATCATCTTGATTTTAAAGTGAAAACTGTTCCATGATGTCTTGAAATCATAATTGACTTTATTGAGGTCGAATTATTTAAAAAGGTGTATTTACACATATCACCACATAGTTTGTATATGTTCAACGTTAATTTTGTATGGATGGATTCGGAAAAATGGATGGATGGATGGATGAATGGATGAATTAATGGATGGATGGATGGATGGATGGATGGATGGATGGATGGATGGATGAATGGATGGACGGACGGATGGACGGACGGATGGATGGATGGATGGATGGATGGATGGATGGATGGATGGATGGATGGATGGATGGATGGATGGATGGATGGATGGATTCATAGATGGTCGGACGGATGAATTGATCAGATTCATACATTTGTTATACAGTGACTAACATGATAAACATATATATCATCAGATGTAGCATAAAAAAGTATGTATGTACAAATATTTACCTTGCTAGGGGATCAAAACTGTTTGTCTTAATGAATAATGAAACTCAATCAATTAACACATTTTACAGGAACAAAGCATTACGCGCAGACAACACCAGACTTAATAATAGGTATGTACACGGCAAAACTTCATAATTATTAAGTCAATAAAATATACCAGGACACGTAAATTATCTGTCCGCGCACAAGCTGAATCCAGATTCATATCCCTTTTCAGTTTAATACTACATTTAAATTATTATACAGTGAAGACAAAAATATTTCTATTAACATTTCCACCCCTATTGTCTATAACTATTCGGTTTCGGATGATATATCCCCAACCACCCCGCGGATTCCTTAATTTACCACACCTAGTTACTGATCTTTATTCTACTTTTACAGCGGTAAGTTGACTAAGGTTAGCGTTTTTACTTTTCTTCCGGGTCATATATTAGAAAATATACGAAAGATTTTTACCAGTACACTTTTGGTATAAATGATCCTCGGAGTATATTTCCCGTATTGTACATATGATCCAGCTGTTTTTTGTTCCTGTCTGCATAATTATGTCTACTTTTCTCATATGTGTAAATTGTGTGCCCTTTATTTTGTGTCTACAATTTTAGTGAAAAAAATACATTTAAGATATGAAATCGATGGAAGATGGGGGAATAGGTAGCCATGCCTTGCAAATGTGTGATGTCCTGTATGGGCAGGGGTTATAACAGTTTTATTGAACTTCAATGTCTCGCATGAAGATTATATGTATATTGTTTTTAAATCTACTTTTCTCTTCATAAAGGATGATACATTGGAACCAATCACACACCACACTTAAGAGGGAGTAAGTATATTTACATAAAATTCACATAATGATCTAATTATGCTAGGTGTAAATGTATTGATGCGAAAATTGATTCAGCAGATGTAGCTCACTGGGCTGGATTCGAACCCGACATGTCCAGGAAGAGCCGATGTGCATTCGCATTTATCACCACATCCACTTTAGTATGTCATTGGTAATCTCCTGTAACATTTAAGATATCGTTATCATTATTATTCTTAATTATTTATTTCAGGAAAGACAAAGGAGATTTTACTTTTCAATTCTACGATGGCGATATTTTTATTTACTGGAGGTCAACTTTGAATATCTGGAATTAATACAACGGGTCCGTGACATATTTAAAAATAGATAAATAGCAAACCATATTTTGTCCCGTTGTATATGCCTGAGTCAATGTGTATATTAGTGAGGGGGGGGGGGGGCAGAGTATATAATAACGAGAATGCAGTATTGATGATATTAATGGTGTGACACACGCAATTAAAACATCATATGACCTCAAATTGAAAAAAAACCTTTGGTTGCGATGATATCATATTTGCTTTGCAATTCTAAAGACATTGCTATAGCAATCATCCACTTTACTAACCCTGTCATCAAGTTTCCGATACATAGTTTATACATTATCAATCAATATTTCACTTTCGCTGGTAAAGAACCGGTTGGGAACAATCACGACAATCAGAACAAAACTAGATTGCCTGTTGCTGAAGCAACATGAAGTGAGTTTGGACAGTTTAAATAGAGATTTTGTAGGCCCTTTTGGGGTATGTTTGCAAAGTAGTAATTTACCCCTCCGGGTACACATTTTACTCCTTTTCTCCCTCACTCTTTTTCTGCCGAGATATTTCATTTTCAAATTGCATAATGCAATCTCTGTCCATGGAATTTCCCCCGTGATCTCGGCAAGCGGGAGACAATACGGGATTTTATTGTACCCCAATGGAACCGCCCCGAGGTGGTGTCCTAGAGGTGAGTTTATACCCTAAGTCCCAAATTTCGCTCCTTTTTAGCCTCAGAGGCGCGGTTTTCGAGATATCGCAGTCTTAAATATAGCCAATTTGCTAATGTTATTCAATGGGATTTTTTCGAAATTTAACCTGGCGATACTCGCGCACTATTGTTTGGATCGCCTAGAAAAGCTACTGCAACCTGTTCGGCTACACTAAAATTATTGCGGTCAAATTTCAAGCCGATTGGATAGAGACTGAGGGTGAAATAGGGTGGCAAAATTTTGGCCAAAATCAAAATAGCAACAACAATAGTTTGGATTAAGTCATACGTCCAAACTAATTACAGATCATCGCTGTGCAACAAATGTTTAGGTGCCTGCGACAGCAATCCATGAACTGTTCAGCGACAGTAACTGTTCAACATATACATAATACTATTTTGATACTGCAATACTTATAAATAAAGAACAAGCATAATATATGTGGTGCGCCGTGAGGCAGCTCACAGAACAGCTTACCATCAAAGTGACTTTCTAGCAGGAAATCTGAGGAATTATGAACACAATTTTTGGATACCAACAATGTAACCTGGCATAGACTCTGTAGGTATACTTCTTCAGCCAGTAAAATATTGATAATCCGGCGAAATTACATGCCATGTGGGAAGCCTGGGTAAAATCTAAGATCTGGCTACACGACATAAGTAGCACAGGATTGTATGTACAGTCCCGTGTATGAAGCAGCTTACGCCCAACAGACGTGTACATACACACGAGCTTAGCTGTATCAAATCCGTGATAGCTCAGCCAAGGCCACAGCATTAGTGACAGCAGCGACAGGAGCAGTTACGACAACAGCTCATGGGTACTTACCTAATGACGTGCTGTTGCGCAGCAATGGTATCAAATTATGCTCAAAGAAAACAAGACGTGGCTGCCGTGCTGGAAGAAAGAAGAGGCTTAGAAAAGAGAAAACATTACGGTGCGTTGACACAACCATTGCCTCTAACACCCCTCATTTAAATATTACTCTCCTGAACGCACATTCAGTCAGGAATGACAAACCACTATGGTGTCAGAACATCTAGATGACTGCAACACTGACATTGCCTTGCTAACTGAGACCTGGCTTAAGGGGGGGGGGGAAGGGTGTCACCTCCGCGTGGTCCCCCCTGGGCAACTTCTTAGAAGGCCAAGCACACCCAGACCTTTCATCGAACCAGGTTTTTCTATTTATTTGACGTGAAGTTTTTTGTGTTTGCTTTCCGGTGGTACTGAGGTTGTTATGTTTATTTTCGAATAGTTTTCAGTTCAAATTCTTTATATATTCTCTATATATTCATATTTATATATTTTATAGCTGTGGGGGCATTGTAGGTCTACTCATAATTCCTCTATGATTTGTTTTTTTGTGTTTGCAGTGGTTTCTCTTTGGCATCCTGGCGATGGACGGGATGTCCGAAAGAAACCATTGCCATATAATTATTTTTTCACTTTATTGTTTTAAAGATTTCTCTGTGGCATCCTGGCGGATAATGCAGCATGTCATAGAGAAGCCATTGCCGTACAATTAGCCTGTGGTGACTTACGGTGTCCTCACGGTTTGTGATCGCTCTGTGATGTCCTCCAATATCACAGACCTTATTACCAACTGTGGGGGCACTGTAAGTCTTTAATTTTTGAGAATTTTTGTGGTTTTTTGTGGTTTCATGATTTCTCTGGCCATACTGGCCGAAAAGTGAAGTAAAGAAGACATTTACTTACTTACTTAATGGTGTCTCTGTTCATTGTTTATGTCATTCACATTTATGTCTAAATGGGTTTACTTTTTTTGATTCTAGTATATAGTATTATAGTATATATTATATATTTGTTTTGACAATGACACTGTTTTGACTTAGACTAGTAGTTTTTACACAATCACTCCAATTTCATGAAGATATAGCGAGCTGAAAAGTCGTTCATTTTATTATCACTTCATATTTTACATTATTTATACTGATATTTTTATACCCATTAAACTGTGTTGTAGTGCAGGCGCTTCAACATGTCATCAGACTCGTTACATATAGGTGCCAGGAGCATCGTCATCTTATCATATCAAGCACTTTAAACTGAATATTTTAGTACGAACATGCTTTTATTGGCTTTGTCTTTCCTTTACTACTATAACTATACAATATGGGATATTGTAATACCTGGAATTTTCACTTAAACGGCCATACTGGCCGAAAAGTGAAGTAAAGCAAATAGTTTACTTACTTACTTACTTACCTGGCTTAAGGATGAAGACCTAATCACACAAAATGAGCTGACACCTCCCGACTTTGATCTTAAAACAAAAAACAGAAAAGTAAAAATAGGAGGTGGTATAGCTTTGCTCCATCGGTCAAATTTGCCCTTCAAAACTCTCTCACATGATAATGACTATTCTCAATTTGAGTTTATCCAGGCTACATGCTCGAAACCACCATTTACGATTGCTTTAATCTACAGGCCCCAACTGGGTGTGGATGGAAAGCTTAACAGCATGTCTGCTTTCTTAGATGAATTCAACAGCCTTATGACACGTTTGGCTATTTTACCAGGCAACGTTATCGTAGCCGGTGATTTCAACTTCCACAATCACAAATACAACTGCCCAGCAGTTTGAACCGAGTAAAGCAGATTATACTAGAATCTGGGTTCCAGCAAATAGTTGATAAACCAACACATCGGCAGGGTAGTATTTTGGACTGGGTACTTACACGACCATCAGATAACATCTTGGTGGGTGATGTGAATGTAACACCAAATGTTATATCTGACCATCACACTGTGTTACTTAAAATATGTGGCTCCCAACAGCGGCCTACAAGGCAGAAAATAGCATATAGGAACTACAGACAGATTGATATAGATGCTTTTCAATCTGATCTGTCTGATAAATATGATGATGCCCTTAAAGTGGCTGCTGATGGTGAAGATTTGCTTGAGAAATACTACAAATGTACGACAACAGTGCTAGATCACCATGCTCCCATGATAGTTAGGAACACCCGGGCTAAAATGAGCCAGCCCTGGTTTGACAAGTAAATTCAAGATCTGAGGAGGAAGAGACGAGCACTAGAGAGTCTGTCCAATGCCGACATGAAGACAACATTTAAGATTCTTAATTCCCTCCAACATAAAGGTCAAAAAAATTTACCGAAACTAGATACAGATCAAGCCATTCGTGATGCATTATCAACTTTTTTTATCAGCAAAATTGATATTTTATTATGATAAAAATTCATGACACTGTTAAATCAGAATCCATCAGCTCTCCATCTCTGCCATTGCCAAGCTGCTTGCCACCACCTCTACAGCACTTTCAACCCACTGATGAAGCAGAACTGTCAAAAATTATCTTGACAGGACCCTCAAAGTCATGTTCATTGCATGCACTTCCAACATCACTGCTGAAAAAAACAATTACTGCTCAGCTTCCGATCCTCTGTGACATTATCAACAAGTACAATACAGGTGTATTTCCAAAACAGCAGACGTTACACCTCTGATAAAGAAAACATCACTTGACCAGGATGTGCTAAAAAACTACCGTCCTGTTTCCAATTTAGCATATACTGGGAAGCTTATTGAGAAAGTAGTACTCCGGAGACTGAACAAACACATGTCTGACCATAACCTGGGCGAGCCCTTCCAGTTAGCATATCGCCCCAATCATTCAACTGAGACAGCATTAATGAGGGTTCAGCATGATATCACCAAAGAGTTGGACCAAGACAGAGGCGTAGCACTTGTTTTACTGGACTTGAGTGCTGCATTTGACACCATTAACACACGTGGTGATATTGGCACTTTGCATCAACAAATTGGTGTCACTGGCGTTCCGCTGACATGGTTTAAAAGCTACCTGTCAAAGAGAAGTCAGCGAATAAGGATTGGTAGTACAACATCCAGACCTGCCACATTGTCTTGAGGTGTTCCTCAAGGGTCAGTACTGGGACCAGTTGTGTTCACTTCCTACACCATACCAATATCTTCTATCTGCAAGAAACATGGTGTGTATTATCACATATATGCAGACGACACTCAAATTTATGTTTCATTTGATCCAACAATACCAGGAGACCGTGAAAGTGCCGTGGCTAGATTGAAGAGCTGTATCGCCGAAATTAGAGCCTGGATGTTGACTCATGAGCTAAAGTTGAATGACGATAAAACTGAATTTATTATCTTCCAGTCACGTCACCATAACCAGAAATATGGCACATGTCACCTGGATCTGGGTGAATTTGTGTTCCAGCCTAGCAACGCAGTGAGAAATTTCGGTGCCTTCTTTGATGCGAACATGACAATGAACCGGCATGTGTCAGAGGTATGCCGTTCTGCATTTTTTCAAATAGGGCGTATTCGTAACTTCCTTACGAGGGATGCATGTAGTGACGCAGTGCGCTCGGCTATACTGAGCAGGCTGGATTACGCAAACGCCCTCCTTGGTGGTCTGAGACAGACTGATCTGGATCGTCTCCAACGCGTGCAGAACTGTGCAGCCCGAGTGATTTCTCACACCAAGATTAGAGAAAGAATCACACCTATACTCTGTGATCTACACTGGCTTCCTGTCCCATCCAGAATCCAGTTCAAGCTTTGTGTGTGCATGTATAAGGTGATACATGGAGCAGCTCCTGACTATATCTGCAGTGAGCTAACACTTTACAGGCCACTTTACAGCTCTGCGATCTAGCAACAATGGACAGCTACTCGACATCACTGTGGGACGAAAAGATGTAGCTGCATTTGATTTTATAGTAAATGGCCTTCAATTGTGGAATGATCTGCCAATTGACATTCGAAATTCCCCATCACTAACAACATTTAAGAGTCGGCTTAAGACCTTCCTGTTCAGAAGGCACTACTTCTAAGCGCTTAGACTAGTTGCAATTCAACTAATAAGCGCTCTACAAAAACTGACTATTCTTATTATTATTCTTATTATTCTTATTATTATTTTTATTATTATTATTATTATTATTATTATTATTATTATTATTATTATTATTATTATTATTATTATTATTATTATTATTATTATTATTATTATTATTATTATTAAAGAACAAACATGTCATGTATTAATTCATAAATAGTATGTGATATGTTCTGATGGATAAAGATATATTTATTGACGACGAGGGGAAGTCTATCCCTTAAAGCGCTGAATAAATTTGTGAAAACACATCGCAACCAAAGGGTTTTTTCAATTTGAAATCATCATACATGCCTTAGTCAGCTTTTTCTGATTCATTTGAATACCTATGTTATGGGTCTACGGCCAACATAAATATGTTTATTCTTACAGTGCGGAGATCGACTTTAGTCGTCAGAATCTGACGTCTACAGATGTCAGATTCTGGCGGCTAAAGTCTATCCCCGCGCTGAAGCCTCAAATCATTCACCCCTGTATTGTTGGGGACGTATACATATGCTATCAAGTAAGTTTATAGAAAAAGTCGCTCCCCGCGCTGTAAGGGTTAAGTAGACTTATGTGTCGTTAAAATGATCAGTATTTTATATGTACATGTATACACAACAGGGGTTAGTTCGCGAAACAAAAAAATAAATAAACATGATATGTAAACTAAAATCAAAGTTGCCATAATCATGATTATACTTGAACAAACACAGGGTATTAGCTAGTATTTAAAATATGCATCGTAACGATTTAAATACTTAAAATAAAGTTAATCAGCGTTGTCGTGATAGGTATGTTTCCTGCACTAAGGTCAGAGATCAAATAGCGACTGCATATTATTATACATGTTAGCAAATGATTATATACAAGTTTGCTTTTTTTAAAGCATGTGAAACAAATCAAGTATTATTTTGTACAGTATATTATACCATACACTCCAGCGAGACGTATGATTACACTGAATAAAACCTCTGGAAAATGTAAATACATAGAAAAACATTACATGATTGGTTTATAAGTTGTTATTTTAGCACTTGGAATCACGACATAGATATCACCACATAATCATTCAGCATTTACACCGGGAGCGAAAACCTCCCAGACCTCGAGGAAAGTGCCAGTTGATTAAGCAGCTCTGACAATTCCCTTACAGTCCCACCAGGTCCGATAACACAATAGTCGATAGGAAGGGTCCCCTAAACTTAAAACAATTAAACGAGCCCTGAATTTAAAAGAATAATTTCAGTTGAATATTATCACAGCTTGTGCCGATGCTCAGTACATATGCAGGTGTCAAAAACAACAGTTTTTTTATATTAAAGGAAAGAACAGCTGGAACAAAAATACGCCACGCTACAAAAATCGTGAGTATTCAGACTGAATGAGATATAATACTTATATATCTATCTGTGATTTTGTCTTGTGACCGGAATCACTTATGATCATTTCACTCGACGTGGTGTACTTTGATTACAGTTTAAAGCATGTACATTGTGAAACACGATAGCTGTCAGTTAAAATTTGCAATTGCATTGAGAAAAATATTTCTATATAATGTAATGTGTATGTTTTTATGGATCTTCGAAAAAAGGATATGGGTTGTGTCGCCCGCTTCATTGATCTTTTCCTGACTAGACGTAATAGGGCGACCCTGTACGAAAGCACAGTTCACACACAATAAAAAACAAAATATGTCTGTCCTGAACTGATATATTGAGTGAAATAGCAACTGACATGGATAATTGTACAGTTTAAGCTTATAGACACCAAAAATGTATCCGCATCTCGATAACAGTGTGCCGTATCACCACATGATGAATGTGATTCCGTTCCTCTTGAAGGGATGCTGTGGCAGTTACAACACTTTTTACTACACGATTGTGATTTCTCACCATTAGACCAAATATTACCTGAATGTTATCCATGTGGTTAGGGTCAGGACACATCACCTGTCACACTATCCACTGAATATGGTTGTCTTCCAGAGGTGCTGTGATGAACCTGGCTACGAACATTATCATCCATGAAAAAAAAACTGTCACTTATAAGGTTTCCCAGCGGCAGCTCATTGGCCTGGAGAACATTTCGAGGATAACAATAAGAGTTCATGTTTTCATCTGGACGATGTGCAAACCAGTTCACTCATATGCAGATTCCTGTCCATACTGTTACAGATCCTTCACCCCACAGGTTAATAGGCACTGTAAATAAAGGATTGTACCTTTGTCATGCATGTACCTGGATAAACATGTACACGTGGTACTCCAGAGTGAAGATCATCTTCTCGACACAGTTTGGGTGCTGACAGTGGCTTAATGTCTCACTCATGGTTCACTCATGCCATTCTCATTCATCAGATCCACTAGCCTTCGCTAGAGGCTCTGACTGATTGCACTGTAAAATGTGTTCTGTTGGAGATATTCATGAGCTTGGCCCAATTTGCCGGCTGGCCAATCACCAAAAGTCTAAAAGTATGTCCTTGACTTTGTAAAAAAAAATTAAACAATACACTGGCCCATCTGGGCCCGCAACGAGGCTATCAAACTATTGCTGCATGTGTGACACGTGGAAGTATGGACGATGATAGGCAAGTTGATCGGTGATTGGCTAACGTACTGTCAAATTTGATACAGTTGGAAAGGGTCAAGCTCGGGGTCACCAGACACCAATATTTGAGGCCCTATCAGGGCGTGCCATTACAGAAGAGATTCTCGAAGCTCTGTAGCAGGGCCCTGAAAAAGAGGCTTACTCATGCACACTTCAATAGGTTTTTCCTAACTGAAATGGTCAAATATCGGTCATCCACAGCATTATATTAGCTATCTTTGGTCGACCACAACCATGTTCTCTAAGATAAGTGTCTCCAAATGTTCCTGGTACAGAGTTGACTAACTCCCAACTGTGCAAACCTGGATCATCTTGTATGTTCTCACACACTGCACTTCACTCAGCTGCACCATAACATAGATAACACATATTATCAGAAAAAAACCACATTAAAAACATGAGTCAAATGCATTTTGATGTTTTCACTACAAACTACATCATTTTCTAGTGTCGCACTCTTGATTCTGTACAGCGGAGATGACTGACGCATGCCCAACACAACATATCCTCAGATATTGGAGGCGAGGGTCATTCATAAAGTACACATAACAAGGCAAACTATTTTTATCAATAAGGTTGACAGTTTATTGTTACCAGTGCAAAGGCCTATTGTTAGTGAGATATTTCGGGAATTGTTTCAAGTTTTACTATGCATTATTATATGACTTCACTAATATAAATTTGTTCTACTAGACAAAATGATATGTCTTGTTTACATCATAATCTAGTGAGTAAAATATATTTGTGCTTTAAAGGCTGACGGATCTCAACGGGAAGCACAACAAATTAACACAAGAGTGAGTATCAAATTGAAAATGTGTCAAATATTGCATTATTTGTAGGTATATAATATCCGAATTGCTGGGCCGATGTACATGTTTGCAAAAAAATCGTCAGACTTTTGCATAATTATTGCCAAAATGTTGTCATTACCGAAAATTGGCAATCCAGTTTATTTATTTTTCTGAATACATGGGAGTAACTTGGTTTATCTTTGTTGACTTTACACCAGTTAATACACCCTTATTCCGATTATTTATATTGCTATTTGGAGGAGTAAGGTTAAGGAACGTATATTTATGCTTTTAATTTCCAAAGAATTGTTTAAACTAATTCGATTTAATTGTTTTCTTAATATACAACATCGTTTAGTAGAATGATTTTATTTCATGTCACAGTTTTGGCAAGGCACTGGCGTCTGAAATTGCCATGGACGACAGCAAAGCTGAAAATATTAGTTCTCAGTGCCGACCTTCCATTCTTCGAGAAACATATGTTAAACTTTCAAGTCAGGATGCCAGTAACATCAAATCCTTGATCCATTTACAAAGTGGTGAAACCAATAAAGAAATGAGAATCGCTTATGTAGATCAGTTTTTTTGTACACTTTATATGGTAAGTCTAGAAAATTATTTTAAAACTACAAACGTGAATTGGTAGAGGCACGTCAAATATATTAAGATACTTAAAACGACTCAATCAAGCTATTTTGGCTTCTTAATGTGACCATACGATGTAAACATGGCCATAGACTAGAACTGCAATTTTTTGTGCTGCGCATTTACCAGTTAAGCTATTTCTAATTTTGGACATACATGTCCGAAATAAGAAATCGGGAATCTCGTCTCTATATCTCGATCAACTGGTAAAGGCGAAGCACAAAAATTTAAAAAAACTTTTGCAGTTCTAGTCTATGAACATGTTTACATCATATGGTCATATTAGGAAGCAAAAATAAAATCACCGATTTTTTATGATTTCAGTCTGAATGAGTCGCTTTAACTCAAGGGGGTGTTTGCGTCCAAAAATGGCCCCGACATCTCTCACCTATTTCTGATAGTAGACCATCTGGGGCACATTTTTAGCGAGGGTGGACATTCTGGAACCCGGCAGTAAGCGAGTTATTCAGGATTTTGTAAAAAAAAATATAAACTAAAAAAATCGCATTCAAAATGACCTATCATCACTATAAATTAACCTACCGCGACAATTGAGCCTTCAAAATGAAGATTGATGGTCCTGCGATCGGATGAAAACAAATTCAATTTGATTGGATCAAGTTCAAGGTCACCAGAGGTCAATATGTGACCTAATTTGATCTCTAGTTGAATTTCAGGCCCCTCGGAGGTAAAACGTCTCTAATTTTTATGAAGATAATAATTTTTTTGATTCTGTGCTCAATTCTATTGAAGTATGGTACATAGCAGTTTTTTTGAACCATTAAGGATGATAAAATATTTTTTTTGCATCATCAGGGCCACTTTCAATATCAGTAAACTGCATTAAAACGACATAATTTTAAACGCGCAAAATGTAAGGATTTTGTGCATTCAAAAGGACATCATCATTATAAATCAACCTACAGCAACATTTAATCCCTTAAAATGAAGATTGGTGGACATGCAATGTGATGAAAATAAGTTCATCGCATGAAGCTCAAGGTCACCAGAAGTCGATATGTGATGTAGCATGATCTTTGTGTCAAACTTAGATCGCGAAGAAATTAAAACAACTCCTGTATTTTAAAAAATAGACGATTTTTTTATTCAGTGCTTTTTTCTACTCAAGTTTCAGTTAGGCAAGTTTTTAAAAAGCGATAGTTGTAACCAAACATCGTATGATGACCCAATAGGGTCAAATTAAAATTGTGAAAAATCAGTAGAATATTGGCAACTACTGATACTGCATGATTGTGAAGCATATATGGTCTCTTTCTGCAACAGTAATACAAACCAAACAGTCCACACACAGACATAAAACTATAAAAAGGTATCACTTTGTATAAGTCAGAATATAAGATGGGATATAATACATCATCAATGGCACAAAAGATATTAAATTTTGATCATTATTGTTTTGGATTTTACAGGTTTTAATCTATATCTGACAGTTACAATAAGGGCAACAGCTGATGTTTAAATTTCTACGTGGATAACGTTTTGTTGCACAGCCAGTACATTTGCATGGAATTAGAACATCTTCAGGAAGTAATGCCTCAAGTCGGTCAGTTTGAAACGTGCCATTATTTTGTTTAAAATCAAAGTCCAGTGGGCTTAGATTAGGATTATCTAGGCAATATAACTGCAAATGTGTAGCATAAAAAAGTATCACCTCAGATTGCGCGACTTGTTGGTGGCAGGGCTATTATAGTTGTTTTGCTGAGGTGATAGAGGTAGTACCTTAGCTCATCCATAGATGTACATGATGTACCTGGCTTGAACACATTCACACAAAAACTGCTCAACTAATGGAAAGTTAATGTTTGTTGGATCATTTCCAAAGTCACTAATATAGAATGCAGGATTCGACATCAATCCACCAGCGATTGTGTCAAATTTGTTTGTAGAGTCGCAGCCAGTGAGATGGTGAAGGGTTATTATATGAAGTGGAATATGTCGTGTTGTATTCCCAACACCACCCTTATCCAAAGCTCTTTTAAACCATGACTTTTTAATAAATTCCAGTAGTGAAGCTCGAGGACCAAAACATATGTACCATTAGATAGGATCACCACCGTGGATGCCCCACAATTAACAGCATACAGGGTGTGTATAATCATTCTCAGGTCCGCTTCAATATGGACTAGCTCAGACAGAGGCGTGTTAAAAGCACGCATAACGCCTCTACATGGTTCTATATCTGACACACCTATTGCTTTAACCACGGTATCCATAGACGCCACTGGCTTATCCTTTATAAAACACCGAAGCAATTCCTGAACCTTTGTTTTATTCATTGTCACAGGTAACGGTGTCTCAGGTAACACTTCATTCAAATCGATCAGACTGCATTTACGTCTCCTTTCTCGCTCACTGTCACCCTCAATATATGTATCAAAAACAAAATAATACGATTAGAATTGCTGGAAATTCCATGTATATATTCAAGGAAGTGAGTGGAAAGATCATTAAACGTTTTCATATGGGCTAAGCGCAGGCGACGTAGGCATCCCATTACATCAACAATTGTGGCAGTATTATCTTGATTCCATGCTGATGGTGGCACGTAGACATTTTTGTGAAGGACCTTTTCCAACTCTGTGCACACATCACTTTTAATGGTCTTTTTCATCAGTCCCTCGTGGTCGAAGATGTAGCTATTGTCTATAAGATAAAACACAATACATATTTTATGTCATACTGTCGGACACAATGTCGAAGATTTCTGTGTTTCAGCTAGTTGTTTATTGCTGCCCTACACTTAAGATTGGCTAGTGCGTTTCTCGACTTTCATTAATTTGAATGTTTTCAAGTTATTTCTATGGATGGTGTCAAAAATGGATCGCTGCTTTGTAATAAACCACTCTCGTCCTAAACATTTCGTATCGTAAATTACAACTGATCTCAAACTCAAGAAGATCTTTGGGTATTTCTTTTGACATAATATATTTTGTTAGGATATTGTGAAGTACTTCTGGTTCATCACTGTCTCTATCTGTGGAAACAGCTACTGGACTCCCATGCTCATTTATGTACTTCAGTATTTCTTGCATCAACATCTCAGCTGATCGCGTCGCAGGTTGATGTTAAACTTGTGGTTCACCAAAAGTTCTGTACTTGGTGTGACAACACCACTGACTTCACGTTGGAGGTTAACGACATATAACATTCTCCAGATCTCGCAAGATACATACCATTTTTACAGAAATTGAAAGTCTCTGATTTAACACATTTCTTCTTAGACTGGAAAGCATTGATATCGTCAATTAATTTTGACGAGTTCGACATGAATGTATTCAAGTGCACTTTACTTTCATCTCTATTCTTCCTTGCTACATACTATTTCATCATCTTTAATTTCAAGTTCATTCCTGTTGGGTTTAATTCTTGTAGTTTTGAAAAATGCAGCCCATTAAAGTCTCTCGATACATTCACTCAGTAACATTAGTCTCTTTAATGATCTAGTGTTATAGGCTTTAGACTCTACGAAGATGGTCTCAGCACCACTGCCATCGATGTACTTGCCAATGGCGCCCATGACTACCTTAATCAGATGGAAATAACCTAAACGTAAAACCAAGTTGTAAAACTCAGGGGGGTTATTCATGATGATTTCACGGGCAATATGATATACACCCGTCGTTCTTGGGACGAGTACATTACGGAATATTCTGTCACAGGGTAAGGAATAACTGTTTTTTTGGTTACATGTTCGTCTGTGATCAACGAGTTAAATGCGCTCCGTGTAGGAATTGTTTGTTCTTTGTTTGTTTTGTTAATGATGTGATCTAAATCTGAAATCCAAAACCTGTAAAAATTCAATACAATAATGATGCTCTAGATATGTCCAGGATCAAAATTTAATACCTCTTAATTATCCCAGTGATGATGTATTATATCCCATCTTATATTCTGACTTATACAAAGTGATAAATGTAGGCCTATACAAGGATACCTTTATATAGTTTTATGTCTGTTTGTGGACTGTTTTTGTTTGTATTACTGTTGCAAAAAGAGACCATATATGCTCCACAATCATGCAGTATCAGTGGTTGCCAATATTTTACTGATATTTCACAATCTTAATTTGACCCTATTGGTTCATTATGCGATGTTTGGTTATAACTATTGCTTTTTGAAAACTTGCCTGATACTTGAGTAGAAAATAGCACTGAATAAAAAAAAATCTATTTTTTAACATACAGCAGTTGTTTTAATTTCTTCGTGATCGAAGTTTTAAACAAAGATCATGCTACATCACATTTTGACCTCTGGTGACCTTGAGCCTCATCCGATGAAATTAAACTTATTTTCATCACATCGCATGTCCACCAATCTTCATTTTAAGGGCTTAAATGTTGCTGTAGGTTGATTTATAGTGATGATATATGTCCTTTTGAATGCATAAAATCTTTACATTTCGCGCATTTGAAATTATGTCGTTTTAATGCAGTCTACGGATATTGAAAGTGGCCCTGGAGGTACAAAAAAAAATATTTCATCATCCTTAATCGTCCAAAAAACAGTTATGTACCATACTTCATTACAATGCAGCACAGAATCAAAAAAAATATTATCCTCCTAAAAATTAGAGACGTTTTTTTTTGTTTATATTTTTTCACAAAATCCTGAATAACTCGCTTACCGCCGGGTTCCAGCATGTCCACCCTCGCTAAAAATGTGCCCCAGATGGTCTACTATCAGAAATAGGTGAGAGATTTCGGGGCCATTTTTGGACGCAAACACCCCTTGCTCCTGGACTAGATGTACATTAAGCGAGTTAAATATTTCATATTACAAAGGTTGATGACAATTCACAATCGACGGGGTGTAGTAGGGTTAAAATGTATCCAATATCTTTTTTTTTTGAAAAAATATAAAACAGAGGCTTACCAGTTTTCCTCGCGTTTAAGTGTTGGTCCAAGTATGAATTCTAGGCATATATAATAATGGATTTATCCAATGCAGTTGATCAGCTATAGAATAATATACTTGATGCAAAATAGTATACTTCATTGTCAATTAATGTTTTTTATTATTATTTTGAAGACAACTTTGAGTGAAGTTACTGGTTTACTAAACACGCAGCTAGACTCTATAAAGCATTGGATATCACAACCAGTAGAAGCTTACTATTCTGAAAAACCATCAGGCCGAATTGAAAATAAGGTAAGTCAGATTTTGACTTTGTATCTGGGATGTGAGCATAGGTTACGATAATCGGTTAATTTAATTTGTTATCAAATTATACTTATTTGTCCAGTTTGTAGATGTTTAAATGCTCACTAACTTAAGTAGTCTATTGTTATCGGATTTACTCTGAACATTATTTTTTCTGATGTATTATTAGTATGTTCTATTAGGCCTATATTACATTAGTGAGCTTATGCCTAATATCAAATACCGTGCTTACATTATTTTGCAGTGTCAACCAACGACGATCTTCCCACCGTATATTCTACAAGCGTTCTCAAAGTATTCAAAAGAGGTTTGTGAGGAGGTTGATATGGATTCAGCTGTAGAGGTAAGGTACATTCAATGAAATAAAATAAGTATAGCCTTATATTGATAAAATAATTCACATTTACTATGCAAATTAGTTTTAGCTCTAATATAACAGTATGTTTCCGTTATATTATATTATGCATGTTCTGTATATTTTTAAAAGATGGATTACTGAAGCTAATAAAACTGAAATAATACTTCTCTCATTGTTATCCGAATCAACTAAAAAAACAGATTTACATTGCAAAGGCCTCAGTGTAACGTTTTATTGCAGACCATACTGGAAAAAAGTTTCGACAAAGCTGAAACTTTACTACTACAAAGAGGACTTGACGATGATAACGAAACTATGATACTGTCAACAAAAAAACTTTTAGAAAATGCATTTGATGACAAGTCAGCTGTAAAAGAAGGATGGTGTTATGATTTAACCAAATGGGTCCTTTCTCTGTGTAAACTAGTTTGGCAGATGACTCTACAACATCCGCCCATGACTTTCGAGATTCCACGGATTGGCGGAAAGGTTGACATGGAAAACGACAAAATCATCCCTCAAAGAAAGATGGACTTTAGTCGCATGCAGGATTATGTTATTGATTACTATTTAGAGCCTCATTTAATGCACGGAGCTAGCATACTTGAGCTTGGTCGTGTTAAAGTATGTCTTAAAAATGTCACATCTGTTTCTAGCGAAAATGAAATAGATACTGGAAACATTGACAAAAATATGGGAATCACAGGTAGCTGTGGTGGTGTTGATGAACCAGGATCTGATAATCAGCTCCCAGATAAGCCAGATAACGGTCAACCGCAGCACTCTGAGAATGACATCAGTGGAAATGGCGCTGTGTCTACATCAGAAAATATAACTAATGTCTCTCATACAGGATGTGAAAATGAAAATGGGGGAGACAATGTTGGCGGGAATGATGTTGTGGGACATAATGATGCGGAACACTATGAGGTGGAATCTGAGGATCAGCAAAGTGAGAGTAGTGAGGGGCACAAAGTTCATGCAAACAAAAATGAAGAAAACAATGACATGAAAATTAAAGATGGACAAGGCGAGTGTGATAAAAGCAAGGATGAGAAAACCAATAATGTGGGAAACTATCCAGAAGGAAAACAGAATAGCGGGAACAATGGTGAAGAAAAAAATGCTGGAGACAATAATGATGGGCGCAATGATGGGGAAATTGATGAGGGAAATAATGGAGAGAGAACTAAGGATAAACAAGTTCAGAATGTAGAAAACAATAAAAATAAATCACAAACATCAGATCTCAAAAGCAATGAACATCCTCAGCAGGAAAGCAGTGAAAACTGTGACACTAAATTTGACTCTAGTGCAGAAAAAGATGATAAATTATCGATAGCAGGGGGTACTAACGAATTTAACAAACCAGAAACAGACGTCCCAGTAAAATGTTCTGGTACAAATGGTGTGGATGAGAAAAACAATTTTTCAAATATCTAATTGTACTAGCAATCCACAACAAGGTGAAAGAAGTTCAACGCAAAATGATCGCAAAATTCTACAAGACACACCAGGCGAAGGCAATGCAGCAGAGACAACTGGATCACAAAATGATACCCATGATGAAATACAAAATTTAGCAATTACATCACCAACAACAGGAAAAACAAGTAATCAGGGGATGCAGTCAGAAAATGATATTGATCAAG
This sequence comes from Flabesymbios commensalis, assembly GCA_964017125.1. Classification (NCBI taxonomy): domain Eukaryota; kingdom Metazoa; phylum Annelida; class Polychaeta; order Terebellida; family Flabelligeridae; genus Flabesymbios; species Flabesymbios commensalis. The sequence continues at coordinate 126,438,565 of OZ024902.1, read as the reverse complement.
AGTTAATAAATTAGTGTAGATGACGAAACAAAAGGCCTAGAAATATATGCCAGTAATATAGAACAAGGCAGAAAACTAGGATGACAACGGGTTCATTGTTGTAAACTAGGCAGCAATCTGTACTGATACCCAGCTAGTAACAACTTCAAATGCAACTGCTTAAATTTAATGTTCGGCGGGCTTTGCACTTCTTAAGCAGTGTCACTTGGCCTTGTCATTACGCAACGATCACCACTGCAACAACTCCAAATGCAACTGGTTTTATATGATCGACCGACCCTGCACTTCTTAAGCAGCGTCACTTGGCCCTGTCTACATTTTGTTTTTTCAGTGCTCGATTTCATACAAATGCTGAGTGACCCACTTTACCATGTAACACCCGGGGTTGACACGCTGCCAATATCCGGACATTATCTTAACCTCCCCAGTGATTCAGCGGAGTGAGATAATTGTAGCCCAGTGTATGCCAACATATACACTCTTGTGAATTCAAGCTGTTAGCTGTTAGCTCTCATGATCACGTTGTCATAATCATTTAATTATAAACATGTGGTAAGCTAAAAAGATTCGAAATATTTAAATTACCCTTTTCTGTACAAATTGTGTGGCCCAAATGTTTTACCCTCCACCCTGACAAATTTACAGTGATATAAGAGATCTTTTTTCCTCAATTCATTTTTACTTTAATTTGACTTTATTTACTAGTTCAGGTGGATCTAGGACCGGTGTGCATTAGTATCACCACACAAATGTCAGTCTGTACCAAGAAGACCAAATATAGCTACATCCCATGAATGTCATGCATAGAATCAGATTTGATGCTGTAATAAATAATAGATTAAATAGTTCTCGGGGCGATATCACCAGAGCGGCTAACTCAGATATTAGCCATGTGATTGGTCAAGGTAGCCATCTCGACCAATAGCATCACAGTTTTCTAGGTCAGCAGCTTGTATAATATTGTATAATCTTGTGTGTGATTATTTTTTATTTGTATTCAAATCTATGTATCTATCAACTGTAAATACAGATAATCTAAAAACATATAAATATATATAAATATTATTTAAGAAGGAGTATAATTTCATACCTACTTAAGCCTGTGCTTTTCTGGAACGCGACAGTGAGACGCAATTACAAATACGAATATATTTTAACTATCTATTATGTGGTTTTAGGGTTTAAGATTATGCGTAAGCTTGAAGCAATATACATATTTTCCGTTTGAACATATTGGATAAACATTAAAGCTATCCTCCTCGTCATGTGGAATAATTATTACGATGCTGAAATATTTTAGTTTTGCAACCGCATGTATTTTATCATATAAATTTAGGATTTGACAGGCGTATTTCAATACTCATATAATTATGATATTTATTTCGCACTAGACAAAAAGAATTAAAATTACTTTTACGACGGGTAAATATCAAACGTTATTATAATTATGTGGTAAATATTACCACGTTATATGGATCTAGCGTGTTGGTTAAGTATAACAATTATCACTATTCACACATGATTTTAGTTGTTCAACCGTATGACAAATTATCACTGTTCACACATGATTTTAGTTTTGCAACGGTGTGTACCTTATCCGAAAAATTGAAAATTTGTCAAACGTACTGCTTTACATATATAATTATCATATTTATTGCGCATTAGATACATGTAATACATAACTTGAAGTTAAAGTAATTTGTTTTATTTTTTTCGACAGATCAATATGAAGCTTTATCGTTATTATGTGACCAATATTATCACGTTATATGGATATAACGTGTTGGCTGAACTTGATAATTATCACTGTTCACATATATTTCAGGTATTGATGTCTGTTAATAGACTTGTTTAGCTTAATCTCATACTTAATCTTAATCTTAATCTCATATAATCTTATACATCTTATTTTAGTGACGTAAAATATATTTTATTTTTAAATCATTTAACGAGCAGAATTATGAGCCTGACAAAAAACAATTACCAGTAAAATAATGTTCTTGTACTGGCCAAACGATCATTGTATTCTGTCTACTTTGATTCACCGACATGATTCATTTACCTAATGTAACATAATGTAGTATATTTAATGCACATCGGATATAATATTCTAGAATTTATTAAAGCTACTAAGGTAGTGTATTTTATTGTTGATTGCATTGATTGAACTATATAGTATGTCAAAATAGGATTTCGTTAATCTACCGATTGAATTACATATTATTTATTCATGGTTCCTTCAGATAATTGAATTGTTCTGTGAAAATAATTTTATGACTGCAAATACTATCATTTCATATGTATAATAAGCCATATATTTACTATGTGGTATGAAATGTGAGATTTTACTTAATGCTTCAAAAATGTTTCACGTGTACATGCTTCAAAAATGTTTCACGTGTACATGAACAAATAAGAACAGTGAAATATCTGATATATGGCATACTGCCGAATCACTTCCTTCTGTTGAACATCAACTAATATTGGTTGAGTATGTTATTAGTGGATTAGTTACATGGTAATTATATTTTGTGTATTCTGTAACCCTACGTCATAGACACACTAACACACACATCTTACATTTTTTAAGCGTTACGTAAAATATCTCAAAACATAATATTGATAATACTGATAAAACTTGTCTTCTTTAATCCACACAAGCTAGTATTCTGATCACCATATATTTCGTTTTGTTCCATGTGTGATATAACTCGCTTTTTTATTATTTATATAACGTTAATCATATAATGTTATATGACGACCTCGAATTGCTGTTCAGAGAGGGGAACATGCGACTTAAGCACTCTAAATTAAATTTATATTTAGACTTCAGCCTTTGCGACTTGACTGATCAAACATAATTACAATATATCTCAGCCTGCATAATAATTAAGAGAAACATATGAAAACGTTTGTTATTTTTGTCTAGACTGATATTTCAAGGTTTCTACAATAAGTGTCTATTTTGATTTAAGAATTCATTTAATTGACAACCTTTGTACGATAATTACTTTATCTTGAAACCTCTATCTCGTATCTGAAATCAGACAACAAAGTAAAATTGGTAGATATGTGCTACTTAGTTTTCAACCGTTATAACCCTTTGGTAGGTAGCGTCATAAATGTACTTGTACAATTTTATACACACTTTCCTTTATTATCCGTTACCGCAGTGACACAAATTTGCCACTCCATGACATAATTATGTTCAGAATTACCCTCAATATCATGTATACCCTGCATAAAGGAGATGTTGCAGATACATTGCTTTTATACTGGGCCATCGTCTGAGACAGTATACCAACAGTTAAAATAACATGTATACCCAACAATCAAGCAACGTTAAAAAAACATAGGTATAATGCACATTGTTTACCAGTTAAGTTCACTTTATGATAATATGGGCCTAACTGTTACTCCACAACACAAATGTCGACCTAAGTATAAATAATTGATGCAGATATTTCCATAAAGCTGACGCATTTAGGTAAATTTCCAGCTTATTTAAAATTATCCTGGTTGCGCTCCGTCTTTTCTTATTTATCTTAATATTTTAACATTTTTTATACCAAAAAACATTCACATGACTAGATCGCTTCTTATGTATTTTTTTCAAATATCACAATATCAATTGTGTATTTTTCAAAGATGTGTATTTTAATATGTTTAATTGTATATTTGATAGTATGTTATGTATAATATTAAGTAGTTTACTTTTATGTTCCAAATTGATATAATATAATGCTTTAACGTAAATATGCCACCAAAGGCACCCATTTGATTGTTTTTATTAACATATCAGACACATGTCTTGATTCTGTTAGGTGTGTTTACTTTGTTGCAGTATTATACTCTAATGTGTAGTGACTGGTAAGTCTATGTAATGATAAACGTATGCTTTGGGGTTTTTTGCTTTGCTTCCCGGTGATATTCTTCAAGTAAGAACATTGTACTATTATACACGTAATAGTAAATTTTAAATAGAAACATTTTATTGTCTGCAGTATTATATAATATTTTTTTATTTTGATTGTGTGGATTATTTCTTAATGACTCTGGTTAAAGAGCAAAAATAATGTATTGGTGTTACAGCTGATATGATATGATACATCTAAATGTACATTCAGTAGTAAAATCTTCAGGAAAATGACAAATCTGAAATGGCTCCACAACTTGCATGTATTGGCGTGGAGTTTTAGGCAACTATGTTTTTTCTCTTTTAGATGGGAAAAAACGAATGAGGGTGGGAGGTAAAAAAACATTAACGAAAAAATATTTGAACCTATTTCCAAAAAAAGTTACTGAGAGCGATAAAAAACAATTTGTATCGATTTCTGTAAAAGTTATTGGGGGAGACAAAACAAAAAACACTTGGATCAATTTTGAAGAAGTTACTGAGAGCGGTAAAAATATGCTGGATCAATCGAATTTACAGGTTTTTTTCGAAAATTGACAAACACCCAATGCGCGCGCTGGCAGAAAAAGACCACATGTTTTTTGGTAAAGCACGGCCTTGATCGAATGCGTCCATTCGTCTGAAGCAGATAAACAAACATAGTTGCCTTATATAGGTCTAGTCTATAACAAATGTATATTTATATTGAATTAATAGTCCCTACACATCTGTTTTAAAATCAATGGATAAATTAGACGCATATTACCTCTTTAGAACGAACTTCAGCTTGAAGAGAGTGATTCAGCAAACATTTATACCCATGCTTAATTTAAATGCCAGCAAATGGTCAACATCTTTAAACCTGCTTCAAATTGGCCCGAGCTTGACGCAATCACATTGGTTACTACTGACAATATAGCAAAGCCGTGTTTGTGTATGATGTTTAGACAGTGCACGCTGAGATGAAGAATTTCATGGTAACACTGTATTGAAATAATAAATTCTCCTCTAAAGACGGGCGTTTAATTTTTCGCGTTAAAGCATTATTCCAATGAGATATTAGTCCGTCACTATAAAATAAAAATCATTGATTAAATAATGCCGCATTAATTAATTCGCAATCGATCATCCGCGCACAGTCTTTTTTTTTTGAGGGGCACAACTTTACGTATGTTATTACGGACTAGCTTTAACTATCTAATATATTAAGCATGATGAAGAAATTGTTGATGTCAGTTTATAAACAGATTACTTATATTATAGTTGGTCAAATTTATTTCAGAACCCAAATTAGCTAATGCTTTGCATTACTTGCTCACTACATATACCATATCTTAAAATAATCTATTATCTGCTATATGTTCCTGATGATTTACGGAATAATAAATAGTCAAGCCCTCTCAGAGGCTAGACTGATTTTACATTGACAAAGTTTTTCAGCTAAATTACTCTGTGCAGGACGACTTGCTTTCTAAGAAGATCATGTACCAGTGTACAGTGTATGTAGATTTATATTTGAATTGTGATATTAGCGAAATGATGGACGCTGTTTATCTGTACATATAGATCCATATTTTTAAAGTGAATGAAAAAAAAATATGTGTGATTGGTAACGCAATTATGTCTATGTTTATTTAATATAGCGCATGCTAATTTATGAAATAAACAAAAGGATATTTGAATAGCAAACACCTATTATGCCGTATAATGTGATTGGTGACTTTCTATTTTACAGCATATATACTGTAGTTTAATAATTGCTAATGAAATGTTAAGTAATGTGGCCAATATTTTTTACAGTAACGTTACATCATTTGTCGATTATTATCTGAGCTTAACTGCAATGTATTATTTTTCAATTGTGATGGTAAATAACTTTTGTTTGCGTTGTGACGTAACATGTGCGTGGCTAAATTTACGGAAACTAAAAATGTAAACGCAAAATACCATGGATATATCAATACAAATACTTACCAAGTAGCCATTCAAAAGTGTTTACAGTGACGTCTCTACGTTTCACCGAATTTGTGTTTAATGTGTTATTTAATGATCATGCAATGATTGTTTCGCGAAAAATATGTAGGCCTAACTGATTGAAGAAATAAACGCTACCGCATCAATTGTTTTATTATTATTATTCTCAATATACATGTACATAGTTGTATAAATGATAGGCCTACAAGTCTGATAATATTTTCACCTAAAGATGGATGGATGGATGGATGGATGGATGGATAGATGGATGGATGGATAGATGGATGGATGGATGGATGGATGGATGGATGGATGGATGGATGGATTGATGGATGGATGGATGGATGGATGGATGGATGGATGGATGGATGGATGGATGGATGGATGATGGATGGATGGATGGATGGATGAATGGATGGATGGATGGATGGATGGATGGATGGATGGATGGATGGATGGATGGATGGATGGATGGATGGATGGATGGATGGATGGATGGATGGATGGATAGATGGATGGATGGATGTGATAACGTAAGGGATTATATGCGTTATTTCAATGAGCACAGTAATACATTTGAAATTGTTGCTAGCTAAAAAGACACTGCACTTACAAGTAAAGAATTAGCCGTTGGCCGAATCAGTCATTGGCATTCACATAGACAAGTCTTGAATTATGTACCTCAAGATTATCAATTTCAAAGCGACACACTCAGGCCAAAATCATCTTTTTTATTTTGGCTCCATAACATGTTTACATGTCCATCAGCTGAAATTGCCTTTTTTCAATTTTGTGTGCGCATTTACCAGTTAAAAGAGAAATAAAGACGCGATTTAATTTCAGACATGGTACAAAATAAGAAATACAGGAATAACTTATAAACGGGGTTCTCGGTGCATTTGCCTTGTTGTCACAGCAACCCAAAATTCAAAAGACTTCTGCTATTATAGTCTATGGACTTACTCACATATTATGGACATATAAATAAGCCAAAATTTTTGGAGGGTTTTTAGTTTTTTTTTACCTGATTGTGTCGCTTTGAATAATGGGAAATCCTGTACCCGACATGCTGAAGGCGTCCAAGTTGTAGTTAAATATGGGCGACAAAGTTAATGAATAATCGTGAATTCTCACACTCACTGGTGGTGTTTCCACTATGAAACGTATTGCGGGATCAGCCAATACCGCACTCGGCTGTACTACATGTAGGGCTATACATGTTGTATGCAAGCATGCTGTGTAGCAGGTGAGCGGTCAATGCTTTTTCAGCGTGTCTTATGGCCGTCTGTCATGTCGGTCAACTGTACACTCATTTGCGCCGTAGAAAGTTTTGGACAATCGTGTGAGAATATACAAACGGTGTTCATTTTCGTGCGGTATAGGAAAATCCAGCACATGTCCAAGGAATAAGGTGTTCGCCTGGAGGCTCACACCTTGTTCCTTGGACGAGTGCTGTATTTTCCAATACCGCACTCAAATGAACACCGTTTGCATACCTCATTGACTAGTATTTTGGTTTATTTGTAACCTGAGAACCGAGATGGGGACGAACATCTGATCTCCAGCGTGACACGCGGTAGCTTTAATCACCACACTAAGTGCAGATGACATATAGATAATACATTTCAATATACATATATCTATTAGTAAATTGGAGTATTTGCAATTATTAGAATATAAAATTGAGATTTACTTTGTTTTCATATTAAGTTATAATCAGATAACTATGAACACCCCAGCAAACAGGAGACATAGACCAAATATTGGGTTATTGTTGACCCACGTCTACGATGCTGCCCCAACATTAACCCAGCATTGGTGTAATTCCCTTGTTTATTGGGTATGTGGTTGCCGCACGTGACTAATATTTGGTATAAATCACGTTTGTATGATTCACTAAATATAGAAATGTGACGTACACAATGTCCTGGTAAATAGACAAACACAAATGAGCTTCAAGGTCAGAAAATACATTATTTAGGCATTTAATTATTGATTAAAGCAATATTGGAGGTGTAAATTACTGCCAAGATACAATACTTTATAATTTAATCATCCGACATTGGAAAAAACAGCTGTTTTTCTTGAATATGAATACAAATATTATATTTCCGTTCTTTACCATTCACCCGCTAAGTTATATTATTTAAATTATTACTTACTTGAAGTTGTGTCTCGCTACCGCGACTCCCTACTTCAAGTGGGTAATAAATACACATTTGTCCTATTAGTCCAAACAATGTTTAAATACATATTTATTCCCAATAACAGTGACTTAATTCGTTAATCAATTGGACTAAAACGACTATAGTCGTAATTAGCTGTAAAATGGGTAACACTATGTACCAAATAACCATGCTGCTATGGATGAATCAGGAAATTAGGCTGAACAATGTTTAACTTCCGTGTTGTATATACATAGATGTAGATGTTACCTTATACACGATCATAGCATGTTACATACCCGCGCACTGTATCTGCTAGTGATTTATATCCGTTGTCACATTGTGGTTGGTGGTCGAAATTCGCGTGAAACCCCCAGTGGTAACTCCATCAACGAAATAATGGAATCCTCATAATGATAATCAGTGTTATGTAGTTTCTGATGCGATTTCTGACTGTGTGATATGATAATGGCATAATAAGCATAGCATAATGAATAACGAAATCATCATCAAAAACAGCATTTACGGTTTAACCCTTAAAGCACGGGGATCGACTTTAGACGTCAGAATCAGACTTATGTATACGTCAAATTATGAAACAGCTAACTAAAACATTTATGATGATTTCAAAGTACTTTGGTCTCTTGGTTGATATACAAAATATTTTAACCCTTACAACGCGAGGATTGAGTTTAGTTGGCAGAATCTGACGTCCATAGACGTCAGATTCTGACGTCTAAAGTCGATCCCCGCACTGTAAGTGTAAAAATATTGATAATGCCCGTAAACCAAAATGAAGCGGATAGAGCTAACTAAGACATTTATAATGATTGTAAGTTGAAGAAAACAAATTTCAGCGCTTTCAGTGACATTCCAGCGATGCATGACCGTCACAGATTAAGCGTGTCATTGTTATTTGGTCCATCTGAATAGAATGCCATACTTCATCCAGGAGTTACAATATATCGTCGAAAACTGATCGTTAAACTGTTAATTAGCTGCTTTCTTTCAGTTGAATTGCTATCTAACGCATTTATAGGCTTCAAATGAAATGAAAAGGTTCTCAATGTCATGTAATATACATTGGAAAGTACATCGTTAAAGCGACAAAATCGCCCAAAAATCATAAGAAAGTAATATTTTTTATGTTGGCTCAATAATATGTCCATAATGTGGCAGCATGTATATATTATATTAGAATTGCGTAAGTATTTTAAATTGTAGTTTGCTGTGGCAACGTGACAAATGTACCGAAAAGCCTATTCATCAGTTATTCCTGTATTTCTTATTCTGGATATGCATATCTAAAATTAAATCTTGTCCTTATTTCTCTTTTAACTGGCTGGTAAATCCGAAACCCAAAATTGAAAAAAAATTACGCAATTCTGGTCTATGGACATGTTGATATATCATGCACATAACTGGGAGCTAAAATACAAATGATGATTTTCACCTGATTTTGTCGCATTAAATGGTGTGTTGATTCAGGGGTGTGATGATGTATGTGAACATGATGCATACAGTTAATTTTTTTCACCACCGGCTTGATCAAGTATACGACGTATGCATTCAATATTCCGAGAGTAATCTGGAGGAATCCGTGTCACATTTGCGAGTTATTTACATGGATACAGCAAGGAATATATAAGACTTGGATACAGTAACACCCATGTGATGCTCAGGGCAGCATGGGACATCTAATCTGCGTTGTATCAATTTTGAGATATCGCATAGATACTGCTCCAACATTGAGACGACTTTGAAACAACATTAGGTTGGCTGGGGCAGTATGCCCTTGAGTATCGTATAGCCTACCGGCGAACAGGAGTAGTTTAAACAATAGTGGTTTAATGTTGGGCCAGTGTCGCTGACTGTGGGCTGACACTAAACCACCATTAGCTCGAAGTTTCGTGTTTACTGGACACATACATTTTTTTAAATAATATAAAATAATATACGCATAGCTGTTTCACACTGATGGATGAAAATGACAGCACATGATTTCATTAAAAACAGACGAAAAATAGCTGATATGAATCATCATTGATCAACACAAAATATACTCCGATGATTATTTACACACTACATTTTTAATTTCCACACCATCGAAATTGATATTGACCATGTGATAACCAACAATTAATTTGCCACATAATAGAACCCATTGTGAAGAAGAGTCTTGTGCATTTTCCGTAATAACAATACGCTCGTGGTAGAAGCTGACCCCGTTCTTCAAGATTGTAGTTTTGAATATTTGCAATGTAGTATTTATAATAATTATTTTTTTCTAACTATCGTCAGGCTAGGACAATATGCATTTTAAATGCATCACGGAGATTTAACCATTTCAAGTGAGGATTTAGCATTTAAATATTCATGCACTATTTTGTAGCATGAAGTGGATGATAACGACTTGAACAGTTACCTTATAGTGTTAAAATTGTTTTCTTGAAATTTGCAAAATAAAACCCTGCGTAGGTATAGGGAATTAAGTCAGTTGACAATACTGTAAAATGATGCTTTGATGCATCACGATGATTTAAGAGGTGTATTGACTAGTGTATATCCCTTACACCCCGGGGGATGGGCGATATAGGGTGAATATTGAGCAGCTGTGTGTGTTAAATATAGTAGATTGTCGTTCTAAGGAATGTGATTTGAAACAAATGGTTGTTTTTCAAGTTTTTATTCCATTTTGCAAATATTGGGTATCGTTACTTATGTTTTTTGGACAAAAGGAATCGATTGCAGCTATCAGTTTGACTTTAAATGCAAATATTAGTTGATTTAAAGTCGATTTAGCGATTATTCAGAGAAAAATAATGATATGTTTAGTGATTTAATTTGTTTTAAGCATATGAGTATATGATGTATTCTTGTTTAAATTATTCGTGTTAGCCTAGATAATAATATCCTTTCGTATTTAATGGTTAGCTTGTGTTTGGTATTTGGTTCATCTGTCAAGTATTAGTATTGAGCACATGAGCCTATCAAGTGTATATTTTAAGTCAAGGAAAAAACCTCAATTGCGAGCGATCACTAAATGATCGTGGCCTAAAGTTATGCTATTTATTTTTCAAATTCAGTGTCATCAATTAATACGGTTTCTTTTATTACAGTTCAAGATTTGTATTGGATAATCACCATGTGTCGACTGATAATATCAAGTTCATGAGTCAACAAGTTATAATAGCGAGGTTAGGGAGAGGGTTTGATTCTGGGATTGAGCTCTCTTAATGATCTATGCCAGTGGCTACAACACAATATCCAAGTATTTTACAGTTTAAGAACTGATATTTTATGTGGCAGAGGTCAAAGGCTCTTATTGCAGCGATCTAAATAAGTGTTGTTTGTCATCATACTATTTATGCTTTGACATAATTTCCTAAACATCAAAACTAACAAAGGATGGACTTTATGGAAGTATTCAATAAAGCATTTACAACAAATGTAGCATGTGAAAACATTTAAATTATTGTATAAAGAATGTTCAACGATATTTTTTATCTTGCGTGTCTCTTGAGGTAAAATAATATACATCGCTATATATTATTAATTACTAAATGCAATGTACATGGGTTTTCATTGCTAAAACTTGAGACTCGAAGGGTTAGAATTAATATGATAATAAGATATATACAATGCAATAAGTGGATATTATCCATGTAAGTATTTTGAATTGGCATTACAAATGTACATAACTAATATATTATATACATCACAACTGTTGGTTTGAAATCGTCTGTTACAATTAAAGTTGCAAAAAACTTTCACATGTTTCTTTTTTTGTGATATTCTGATTCCTAGACCCTCAAAACACACAAATCCATATATTACATTAACAATTTGCATGATTATTGGTGAAGATATGTGATTTTTAGCATAATAGCTAGTGCATATTGCCGCCATCCTGAATTTCGCAATTCTGCGAACAAGGAGACATGTAAAACAATGTCTGCAACCCAGGTATTGTTCTTTGACAATTACTAAACACATTTCTGAAGTTAGTTTGCTTGTAACAAAGATATGCCATCATACCATTTTTCATCACATATGTATCCCTGGCGGGCTGACTATTCGTCAATTTAACAAATTTGAACAAGAGTTTTGCTTGTGACTTTTCAGGATTGCTAACTGGGACCTATATATACCATAATAATGTTAGCAGTTTGTCCAGATTTCCGTGGATTTAGAGCCAGAATGACTACACTATGTCTGTCGCAGCAGTTATTGGTATCAGGCTGATCGGTTTTTCATCATGGTAAAAATGAAGCACATGTTACATAATGTGAAAAGGCGAACTGGCTGATTTGGGATATAGCAACACCGAGTCGGTCACAATTCTAACTTGCGTCAAGATTACAAGTTGTCCTGATTTCTAATTATTGCCAACCATGTCAAAAATAGGAAATGCGGGAATTTCGTCTCTATATCTAGCCTAGCTGCTGAATGCGCAGCACAAAAATTATAAATTTGCAGTTCTAGTCTATGTACATGTTTACATCATATGGTCATATTAAGAACCCGAAATAAAATCACCGATTTTTTTATGATTTTAGTCTGGGTCAGTCCGTTTAACGCGTAAGTGCTGCTTTACTTTCTGTCATTCCTTATTCATTCCACAGTAGTATTGTTATCGCAATAGACACTTTGGAATTATTTAACTATGCCGCTACTTTACAAAAAAAGACCTGTTATTATTAGTATTAAAAACATCAATCATTTATCGTTCAATAGTGTCCCCCGCACTCAGCTTTATAGAGAACTCCTTAGCACTGTGAAGGTGTATGTATGTGTGCTGATGTGGAATTTGGACCTCAGTCATGGATAACGCTAATTGAAAGCTCGTCTCTGGACTGGTCAACGTCAGTAATGTTGAACTAACGTTGGAATCACGCCCTGTGTCTAATAGGCATGACCACTTTATTTGCATTCCGATATATATACATGTATATATCTTATATCAGTGTTACACATATAATAATACACTACTGCTAGGAATCCGCTGGTGGGGGGCTTTAATATCAGTGACGTTGAACCAACGTTGGTACAAAATCGTGTGCACAGTGAGTCCGTAGACACTTCATAATTTATTTATTTATCGTATATGACCATAACACACTATAATAAGACACTATTATAAGTACACAGTACTCCGTCTGGATATCTCAAATCAATTTATACTTACAACACTGAAATAGTTTAGTATAACCAAAGGGTCTTTTTCAATTTAAAATCATCGCAGGTGTCTCTCTTTCCACTTTATTTAAAGGTGATCTATCACCCCTTATAAAGTATGAATAATTTTGTGACAAATAAATCAAAGTTGCCGCAAGATGGGGCAGAAGTGTTTCCTTATATGGGGTGATTGGCTAACGTGTGACCCTCTCAGAGGGTCACATGATAGCCAATCACCCCATATAAGGACATAATTATTCATACCATATAAGGGGTGATAGATCACCTTTAAATACCTATGTTGTTATGGATTTTTAAATTATTTTTGTAGTTCTTTCAGTGCGAGCCAGTGATGTTAATAATATATTTTAAAGCGATATGATGCTATTATACCATTGCGTGTTTTTGAGATCATTGACGTTGAGCCAACGGTGGTGCAAAACCGTGCACCCGATGATTTACTCTATATTTCTTGAAATGATACTGTTTTATGTAGGCTATGTTGGTTATATAATTATAGATATAATTGTTTTACGCTCCTTTTTACACTTTGTGGGAATATCGCGCAGAATGAAGCCTATAATATTATGCCCTACTCTTATTTATTGATCTGGAAGATCCTTATAATGCAGAGTACCAAAGAGAGTACTGCATACACCAGGCTTTGAACAGTTTAGAGTAAATGTATATCTACAACAACAATGACAAACATCTTCACGAACATCTACATCCAGGTTATTTTGAACCACGGCCCAAACTATCGCAGCTAGCAAAAGCCACCCTCCAGAACGTGCTACTGGTTAGCAAGCATTCCATATCTGAACCATAAGATGAAGTTCTGACTGCGATCGATTTGCCTTTTAACTCTTTAACCGCCGGTGCCGCATATAGTCGGGTTTTCATTTTTTATTAGCACATTGAGTACCACCTTTTAAACATGTTAAAGATAAAATGTGACATCTAGCAGCAATATTTGAAAACAATTGACCTCCATTTTGTCAAATCTGAATAATTTTCCCTCACTTGAAGTTGTGGATCGCGTTAATTGAGTTTAGCGAACTTAGTGCCCATTTATGAATCCACTCAGCTCATTTTGAAACATTCCATCAGTTGTTTATCGTGGGAGAGTATTTTTAAACACACCTCCGAAAAAATATTTCGGCCATTTTAGCCATTTGTGACGATGTGAGTATTTTGCGTTGCAGATACATACTGCGTTCTAACCCGACACATTCGAGATCCTTCGTTAACTAAAACTATCGCGGCTGATCTTCACACCAGACACCCCCCGCCCCCCCCCCCCTCCCCCCATATCTTCCTCAGTGATAGCGATATAGGCTACCAACGTCATTAGACTTGATTGTCGATAAGACCCTACTCCAACTAGCTATATTGGCTGCAAGTTGTGTGCTGCGAACCACAATTTTCAACTGATAATATTTTCTTATAATTAAAGGGTTACTTTTGATAAATATGATATTTTATAATTATCAAAATATATAATTGAACACACACTTCCATTGTGTGCCCTTTAAAAATATTTCTAAATAGCTCTGTTAAAAAAAACTAGAATGGTTTTGAAAACATCGGCGCATTGTTTGATGGCTTAATATTGACCGAATGTCAAAGAGGTTGGCCCAACCTTACCGTAGCATTACAAACGTTAACTGATTTATTTATTTATTCATTCATTATTTATTAGGCTTTATATACATAAATATATACAATAATCGTACAATTATGGAATTTTAAATAAAATTGTGTACACCATGATGTCACATCCAGGTGACCAATACTCTAACTAACTTTGCCATCCATGGTGAAATTTATATAAGCGATAATTACAATTAAAAGTAAAATTGTAAATGATAACATACGTAATATGTTTCCCGCGCCAAAACCAGAGATAAAATAACCACATATTAGTATAAATAGTACCAAAAATCACTCTGGAAAGCGTAGAATTATACCCGGAGCTGGAATTTCATCACACCAGGAAACATACAGACCATTGTGGCTCAATATTAACACAGCATCGCATACGGTGGCCTAACATTGAGCCAACCTAAAATCACTGATGTATCGTTTTTACATATTAATTCCTAGCAAATACGACACTTTGATCCAATGTTGGTTTAATGTTGTCCCGCCGTCTGCGACGTCGACACAGCATCATACCAACACTGGGTCAAAGTCTCCTGCTTGATGAGCATATGTTGAGATAAATTGTGTCATAATGTCTCACACTTTGGACGAGCACTGATCGAGTGAAAGTAAAAAAAAATCTGACTAGCACATAAAGCAGTTTGGTCTTTTTAATTCACTGAGAAATATAGTATTTACACTGTGTCTAACCACGGGCCAATGTTAAAACAACATTGTGTCAGAGTATGTAATCTGATGTGGTTGTGATTATATCGGGCTATAGGGCGGATACATCACTGATACTGCGTTGTAGCTTAGGACAACCACATGGTCAAAGTTTCTGGATCAGTACCAGGCATTGGGACACCACACGTCCAGAGCTGGTCAACTGCTGATCGCCATATCAGGTCACACTTTAATCTGTAGTGATGATTACATATCACGGGTGCAGTCTGTAACCAGAAAACACGAGACACCGAACAAATGTTGCTTGAATGCTGGCCTAGAGTCGTAGACGATGGGCCAACTTTAAATCAACATTTGTTCAGTGTCTCACCTTTGCTGGGATAGTGATTGATATAAGGGGTGGTGCAATAATCGAAACATCAACAGTCATAAAACCCAAACTTCCTCAAGTAGAGCTTGATATATTAACATGTTTCGGTGAATAATTAAATACCCTCACCCGTCCCACCCCCTCCACCAGAAAACCATAATTTTTCACCAATGTTCTGAATCTCCTGAACTGCATGATACCAGAAATGGCTCTGCATTTCTGATGATACTCAACATATTATCGCAGATGATCATTAGACCTCGCGAAATTACTAATTGATGCCATACAACAATTTATTTTAATTGGAGATAAAGCTTTGAAATCTTAAGAAGCCCCCAAGTTTACTAGACATAAGTATGTTGCTTGCTGAGTATGTGCTGGTCAAACCTTATAATACACGCCCTTGATCAACAAAAGCTGGCATCTCAGCCGATGTTAACCCAATGCCGGTTTAAAGTTGGCACAGCGTCTACGACGATGGCTAAACATTAAATCAGCATTGGATCCGTGTATTGCGTTTAGTGGACCTCTCATTTCTGTAATCTGGATGCGCCCTGCATCAGCATCAGCTGGTATATCCTGCTGTGTTGACCCAATCCTGATTTAGTGTTTTTTAAACCCGAACTTAAAGCACGACATTGTAAAATTTAAATTTTTACTCACTTGTAATTGTATCTCGCTACCGCGGTCCACAACTACAAGAGAGTGGAATTTACTCATATTTGTTGAATTTGAGATCAAACATTTGCAAATATTGATGTTTAAACACACATTTCATTCCCAACAGCTGCGATCTAAACAAATTAACCCTTTAAAGCCTGAATTTACCATGGTCATTTTCATCCACTACAAGCCGCGAATTGCTCTCGCAATTCTCGACTTGTAGTGGATGAAGATGACTTGAAGTGGGTGACAAATGAAAAAAATATACTGTCATTTTTAAAACAGTTCCATGAAAATTTTCGTTCCAAAACCACTAGGTTTCAGGAAATCAAGACTGTTACAAAGGGTTATAGTCGTGATTAGGTATTGGGTGAGTGTATTACGTTTGCTGGACCCCATCTTTTCTTTACTCTACGACGATGGACCAACATTAAACCAGCCTTGACCATGGGTGAGTGTATCGTGTGTGGTTAAACCAGTAGTGGGTCATTGTATCATATTTACTGGAACCCCCTCCTTTCTGTATTCTGGATGCGCCCTGGATCGGGATCAGCTGCTATCTCACGCGGTATATATATACAGCTCACAGTCAGTCATCAGTCACCTTACATACCGTGGATATACACGATCCACACCTAGTCATTACAGATACACACATACAGTCATGGATCCAAAGTGGTTTATCATAGGACTTGGCGTTGGATTAGCTGTCATGGCTATTATAGCCTACATATTCTACAGATGGAAAGCGAAAAAATTCAGGTAGGTTTGCCGTTTGTCACTTAGTTTTTTCCAGCACAGTTTAACTTAATCTTGAACTGATACACATGCAGCCATGCAACATTTACATGTTTCTGAGATACTCTGGGGTGTAGTTTTCCTCAAGGTCCGGATAAAGTTTTCTATGAATTGAAAATCTAAATAAATATACCTTGCAATATAATCTCCTTCATTTTTGAAGATTTGAATATTGAATCATGTTTTGAAATAAATAAGTGTAATTTCAATTTCGCGAATTGATTTTGTGAGGTTATCCCATTTCCATATAAAATTTCATAGATCTAATAAAATAATATATTTTCCTATAAATAAAAGAAAATATATTTAATAATACCGTTTTTGGCGGTTCCGCAAGGAGCATTTTCGTGATCGCACTATGTGTGATGATTATCGCAATAACAAATCCACAATATAATCCTTAAATCACTCAATTATAGTTTTCAAATTTTCACCCGCTTGAGGTTAAAATTTCAATCTTGGTCTGAAAGCTATAATAAAAGCACAACAAGATTGCTTTAGTCGACGACACTGTTCTAGGTGGTATAAGCTTAACCATTTCAGCGTCAGGACCTTCTGACGTCTAAAGCCAGTATCCAGACTGGAATAATCAAATCAATTAAAATGGTTGTAGGCCTATACCCATAACATAAGTATTCAAATGAAGCGTAAAGATCTAGGTTTTCAAGTTATAAAAAATTCTTTGGTCTCCATGGTTTATGCAAAAATATTTCAGCGTTATGAGGGTTAAAGGCCATGAAACTGATTAAACATGTGGTAGATGAGCATGTCGAGTCAACTAGTATCATGTTTGGCCATGTGAACCTCTGAGTCCCAGATGTTCACATGGCCAAGAGATGTATGACATGGTTTTAGCCCTTAAGACGCCGAAATATTTCTATATAAACCATGAGACCAAATGGCATTATTCAATATGGGATCATCCTAAATGCTTTACTTATCTCTTTCCGCTTTATTTCAATACCTATGTTGTGGGTGTGCGGTCATTAATAATATTTTACTTTTTCAGTGCGGGGATCGACTTTTGTCGTCAGAAACTGATTCTGACGTGCCAAGTCGATCCCCGCTCTGATAGGGTTAAGCACTATTGTGGCATTTATGTACCATATAGCATCATGAGCAATTACATATTCCATCAATATAAAATTTCCCTGAACTATTATTTTATATAATTTGTATGTACTTGGCTTCTTGGTGATATCGTGTCATTATCATTCGCGTTGAGACGAGAAGAAGCAAATTGCATTTCAATGAAAATACATGGGTACTAGGATAGTACTACGGTTTATGATTGGTTGTCCTTGTAAATTAAATGTACGAATAGAACTGTTCACTGTGTGTAAATATTACTTATTGTTAAATTCTTCTCAATTTATTGTCATATAAACTATAATTTTTCAAAAAAATATCTGCAAGTTTTTATTTAGAAAAAATAGCATATATTATTATTACTTTGTATTTTTAGTATTGTTATTATATGTGTCCGGTTATTATATGAACTACGTGTATTTAAATATATATTTAAAAAATATATACTAATTTAAATAGAAGCAAATGTTTTACGACTTATTAATAAGTCACTTGCATATGAAAGGGTGTATCTGCCACTTAACAAAGTTGCAGATACACCCTTTCATATCCAGGTGGACAATTAGAGATTTATGAGAAATGTAAAACACACTAATAGATGTTTATATGCATTATGTATGTAGGTATGAGAAAGCCGAGCAAAACGAGGAGAAAACACCTTACGTTGTGAGGTACACACCCAAGGTAACAGACCCCAATGTCAGGTGAGACGGGGATTGTATACAGGGTGGAAACTGTGTCTCTGAGTGCGATATGGGTAAAAGAGCATCAGCTGGGCCCGTATTCTCGTACAAGTTACGATATATCGTAGGCTTCTGATTGGTCGAGATGGCCATCTCGAACAATCAGAAGCCTACGATATATCGTAACTTGTACGAGAATACGGGCCCAGACGACCACCCAAGGCTTGGTTAAGGTTGGGTGAGCGTGGTAGACGTTGGGCCAACATTGACACAGCATTGGGTCAACGTCTCTTGCTTCCTGGGGGTTTCTTTGAGTGTGAAAAGGGCAAAATATTGCCCATTCATGGAAAATGGCGTGAGCCTTTCAGCGAGTACCATGCTCCATGGACGTGTGCTGCATTTAGTCACACCACGTGAAGCCTTATCAGTTATCAGGGTATTTGCTTTTTCTTACATGGCAAACATAAAATGTCATTGAATAATCTCAGCTGACATTTATTAAAAAATACATTAAAATAATGTTTTGATTGTTTGGTTATTTGGAATAAGCTGTATGTGATTCAACAAAATATATTTTTTAGGGTGAAGCAATAACCACATTTTACTCTGTACAATTATTTCAGCACGTAGTTTTCGCAAAATCAACACGGAAATTATAATGACTTTTGAGACCATTATTTGGCCAGAAGTGTTCCGCATATTTTTATTATTGCTCGTTTTTCTCGATATTAATTTTAAATGAAATACTTTGCATCATCATTATTTTTTTAAAGCCTGAATTTAACTTTGACATCTTCATTCCCTACAAGGCGCGAATTGCTTACTGAATTATCGATATGTGGTGAATCAACACGGAAATTATATTGACTTTTGAGACCATTATTTGGCCAGAAGTGTTCCGCATAGTTTTACTATTGCTCGTTTTTTTCGATATTAATTTTAAATGAAATACTTTGCATCATCATTATTTTTTTAAAGCCTGAATTTAACTTTGACATCTTCATTCCCTACAAGGCGCGAATTGCTTACTGAATTATCGACTTGTGGTGAATGAATAAAAGAAAAAAACGAATATATTTTTTAAAACAGTTTCATTTTTTTTTTAGTTTGAAAACCCTTACGTGTAGAAAAGTTAAATCTTGTGGATGAAAAATTATGCTTTGAGGCACCATGATGGCTTAATTGGTTGAACAAAATATATTATCACGACAGGAGACATTGTAATCAAAGCTTATGGTGAAATAGAAAGAAGATATGGAAATGACAGTTACTTCCCGTAGTCTTGGCAGTCGGCGTAGACTTTAAGTTCTAAAGCCGAGCTCAGCTGTCACGATACATTTGTAACAGATGTCTTACATTAAGTTACTGATGTTGCTTTAATGTTAGGACAACGTTGCAGACGGTGATTTAACATTAAATCAACACCATATTAACAGCGTCTCTTTCAGGCTATAGATACATCAGGGGCGGATTTAGACCGGGTTGATAGGTTTTCGGAACCCTGTCAGAATTTTTAAATCTATCAAGTTACACAGGGTTGGAGACCTAAGACGCAACATATTATTTGATTTTTTCAAGGTGGAACCCAGTCATCGTTTTGATGACAGGGTTCATTAGAACCTAGTCACCATTTTGATCACAGGGTTCCAAAGCAAACTGATATACATGTCTGTATGTCTTTCATAGCTGGTCAATTAGCAGATTAGGCAGTCCGTTTCTTTGATCTCAAGATAAGGGGCTAATAGTTGTGGAGTGGTGGGTTTTTTCATCTGTTTATATTATTTATTTTTTTATTTTATTTGTATCGTCACATTAATCCTCAACCTGCTAAACATGACCATAGTCGCTTTTCATCCGTTTTGTTATCCTATTAATCACTGTTAACGTTATTGGAAACGAACTGTGTGTTTAAACATCAAATTTTGAAGAAGTGCAAATAATTTTCACCCACGTGAAGTTGTGGGTCACGGGAGCGAGACACAACTTCACTTGGATGGTTTAAGGGTTAATATGGCTGTAATATATACAATAGTGCAACATAATTTTAGCAGTGAATAAGATATTATAGAATATAATAACCAAATAACAAAATCAAGACAAATGAAGCCGCGTGGATCTCGACTTCTACTTAGTTGTTGACCAATATATTATTGGAAACCTGTCAGATTTTTTTCCCGGATCCGCCCCTGTACATACCCTGATGACATCGCAAGACTCTGACACAGTGACCTCCATTTTTAAATGTAATAGTTCTAATACGAGCAAAAGTTTACGCCTGCTGAAAATGGCCTAGTTTTCGAAGGTACTTGAAATATTACTCTCAATTTCATGGAATCCGAGATTTTTGGTAGGCAGCGCGAGTGTCGTTTTTACACATCTGGCTGTGGAAACAAAATGGTGGTCAGTGTGACTGGGCCTCGCGCAGCAAATGAGTTAGGCGGCCCAGTCATACAGGGTACCCTGTACATTGACCACATTATGATTAGCTAACCTATGTTCTTGTATATTTATCCCATAAGAACTACTATCACATGATGCAACATGTGTCATGTACTATTATCTATCGAATCTGTTGTAATCCACCACAACGAAAAAGCTTGGACACTTCCTTTGCCATATTGACTGGCATATGTCGTTATTGTCATCCA
This sequence comes from Flabesymbios commensalis, assembly GCA_964017125.1. Lineage (NCBI taxonomy): Eukaryota > Metazoa > Annelida > Polychaeta > Terebellida > Flabelligeridae > Flabesymbios > Flabesymbios commensalis. Next base: position 126,416,771 of record OZ024902.1, on the reverse strand, counting down.
ATTTGAGATGTGATTGGGGTTGCAATTTACAGCTAAAATTTACAGCTAAAATTTACAGCTAATTTTAAGAAAGAAAGCCTGATTTAGAATCCGATACATTATCCGACATCTATCAGACATTCCCAGACGTTCTAATTAACTGTGAGATAAAATTACATAATGATTAATGCTGTAGTAATATATCCAGGTAGACTGGCGATATGTTGAAAAATACACCTTTCCACTTCAGAAACAGTGGCACAAACCCTGATAACTGCGCCACCGCACACATTCAACATGTTCTAACAGCAGTAACGGCTCTATTGGCAAATAATAAGACCGTATCTGTCGTCCGTATACGTTAGGATTCATACAATACTGTTTTATTATAAACTCTACTTGGTTTGATTAAGCCCTATATATATGGCTCATGAATTGAACACGATTCACTGAGCCCTAGCGATACAAATCTTAAAATTGGTCTAATCTTATCTTATATTCCTCTCTTTCCCTTGAATAGGTTATAATTTTTGCGATGGAAATTTGAGGAGCCTAATATCAATCATAACTCGTCAATTGCTGATCGAGTCATGGCTGTGCTTCCACTAACTGTTTCTCCTCCACAAATGAAAATTTGGAAGAAAATTGTGCAATAAAGTTGAAAAAATGGCCTATATATTTCTTCAAAATTTACAAATATAAGTAATCACTCAAGATATGGGGCGCGGTAACGGGATACAACTTCAAGTGAGTCATCTTTTTTTTGTATCTAGCGCTTGTTATTTATCTAGATGGACACCGGCCTCCATGTCATCTAGGTGGACACCGGCCTCCATGTCATCTAGATGGACACCGGCCTCCATGTCATCTAGATGGACACCTGCCTCCATGTTATCTAGATGGACACCGGCCTCCATGTCATCTAGATGGACACCGGCCTCCATGTCATCTAGATGGACACCGGCCTCCATGTCATCTAGATGTTCACCGGCCTTCATGTCATCTAGATGGACACCGGCCTCCATGTCATCTAGATGGACACCGGCCTCCATGTCATCTAGATGGACACCGGCCTCCATGTCATCTAGATGGACACCGGCATCCATGTCATCTAGATGGACACCGGCCTCCATGTCATTTGTATACCATCCTTATCAATATCCAAGTAAACACAAGACGCTATGCCTATGCCGATTTAATGTTAGGCCAATGTCGTCAACATTAATCCAACATAGGGTCAACGCTATGTATTGTTTTGTAGTGTATTCCCGCACGGACACATGTCCTCTATGTCGTCGCCTCGGAGCTAAAGGATCCTATCTGACAGTCGTTAGAGTGGCAGATAGGATCCTTTAGCTCCGAGGCGACGATATGTAATATTATATATGACATATATCTATTTCTGTCCACCCCCACTTACTGTAGGTGAGAAATAGACAAGTAAGACATGTGAGGACATGTGATTGGATATATCAGATAAATAGATGATATGATAAGATGTAGACTACAGCACCCACTTCTTCATATCATATACTCTATATAGATATATACTGTGTTGCTAACTTTATCATGACCGCTGATAACGACATCGACCATAGCGGCATAACTTTAACAAATGGTCGTATCTGCCACCCTATAAAGTGGCAGATACGACCCTTCAAACCTTACAACACTAATACATTATTGCATAAATTATGGAGACCAAAGGGTTTTTTCCAATTTGAAATCATCATAAATGTCTTAGTTAGTTTTTGTCCCTTTCAGTTCAATACCTATGTTTTGGGTCTAGAAATATTTTACTGTTTCAGCGCGGGGACCGGATTTAGATGTCAGCATCTTACGCCTATAGACGTCAAATTCTGACTTCTATATCCGTACCAGCGCTGAAAGGGTTAATGTCAATGTTACGATATGCCCAGCGCCTTGTTAATTATTTATTATTTACGTTGGATTTTCTCCCATCTTAAGACAGGAATTTTACAAATAATGTAAGTTTTAAATGAATTTGACTTTGCAGAAATCACTTCACTAAGCAAACGGTTACTCAACATTCCGATACGCTCGTCGTCAAAGTAATTATCTTACTTGTATTCAAGTGTCGCCCAGATAGCATAATGTTGACTTCGAACTTAGGAATACACGGCTTGAATTTGACTCTAAATGTGACCCTAACGTGTATAACATATATAGGATAGATAATCAATCAACAGGCTTTTAAAATACTTTTACCTTTGATTTGATAAAAGTAACCTTTGAAGCGATAATCAAGGCAATAAGCACAAATCCCACAGCGCTGAAATAATTTCTCATAAACCACGGAGATGATCATAAATGTCTTAGTCGGCTCTTCTTGCTCATTTGAATAACTATGTTATGGGTCTACGACTATTATACATTTGTTGATTCTTTCAGAGCGGGGATCGTCTTTAGACGTCAAATCTAACTTTCTATAGACGTTATCTCTCTACAGGTAGGGTGTGGTTGACAGAGAAAAATCATCGATCTATTTGAAAACGGTATACTTTGTTAGCACACAATATCGACCAGCATTACGCTACCACGCAATAAATCATCACATATCTACAAAAATGTGTATCTAATATTCTCTTTGGCATTTCAGAGAATGGGAAACAGTCACAGAAAAAGAAAAACAGAAAGATCTAGAATTATCAGAATTGAGAACAAAGTATGATGATCTGATGAGAAGGTTGGTGAGCATATCTAATCATCAAACATGAAAGGTTTTTTTCAATTTGAAATCATTTTTAAATGTCTTTGTTAGCTCTTTCCGCTTCATTTGAATACCTATGTTATGGATCTACGGCCACTATAATTTTTTCAATTCTTTCAGCGCGTTGAGCGTCTTTAGAAGTCAGAATATGACGTCAAGAGACGTCAGATTTTTATATCTAAAGACTGAAACGGGTCAAACGAACAACTCTATTCAATCCAATTGAATGTAAAAAAGCTTCATGAAAACAAGAATTACATTTTTGTCCTGTCTTTTTAGGCTGGTATTATATGCGCAAATCCCCACTTAGAATATTAAGACAACTCACGTATTTAAAACAATTGTAAACATGCTTATAAAATCATGTTATTTGTGTCACATTGTGTCATTGGTTTGATAAGAACTAGCGAGCGATATAAAAGTTTGTTTCCAGAAGGGCTAAGTGATATGATGTCACTTATCTTAAGTGACCGCTTAAGTACAAGACAATGATATATAACACACCAAAGGCGATCATTGACGTCATTTCGACGGTTCACTTATACTGATACCATAGATAGGGAGATGAAAATAAATATTAGCCTACATATCTGCATATAATTTTGCTCACTCTATTATGGTAAATACCATGCTCAAATAAAAAACATTGGTTCATGAGTGTGTATGTCTACGTGTTTTAATTTAATTTCGTGGTGTCTATAAACCCCGATATGTACTTACAAATTACGATATGCCGTCATTGCTTATATCTTTATTGTAATGTATTAACCCCTTCAGCGCGGGGACTGTTTTTATACGTCTACAGACGTCAGGTCCTGACTCATATGGACGATCCCCGCACTGAAAGAATTAAAATATTTCTAATGGTCTTAGACCCATAACATAGGTATTCCAATGAATCAGAAAGAGATAACTGAAACATTTATAATGATTTCAAATTGAAAACCCTCGGTTTCCATGGTTTATGAAGAATAATTCAGCGTTGTTAGTGTAAATATGTAGCTAAAGAGTAGCTATCTTTGTCATGATTGTCATTGATTCATGTACATAATACACGTATTGTTATCAGTGAAGTACACACACGTGCATACAGAGATAATGTATGCATGATAATATTAGAACACCCTGTGAGACATTGCAGTGAAATTATAACCACACAACTGATTATTTTATGGATAGCGTTATACATGTATATAGAGCGGCCCATTCAAGATCTAGTACCTTATGCAAAATGAGTACCGCAAACAAAATTATGTCATAGAGATAATAAAAAATGTCTTCTTTCATATAGTAACACACTTAATCTACAACAAGCTTCTGTTCCAATTGTGTATTTAAATAATTTGACAATACTTATTATTATTAATATTGAATATTATTATATGGACTCATTATCGAATAAAGCGATGCGCAATTTTGGACTTATTCTAATAATAATTCAATATATCAGATACAAAAAGTGCGAAAATTGCACAATTAAAGTTGAGTGGATAAGTGGATAAAGCTTTACACATGTATACTTGAAACATGATTTCTCCGAAACGAGGAGTGATTGGCGGAATATTTTCACGTGATATATGCCTACCGTCACGAACGCGTCACGGAGTTTATAATAATCGGCCTGCTTTAGTCGTCTGATTGTGTGATATATATCATTATTATAGTGGCACCCATTGTGTACATTGACATTTAAATAAAATAATGTCATTTATCAGAGTCACAAGGGCACTGTAAAAAAACATATCCTAAAATGTTGTAAATTTGTTCGTATGAAATATATATTATCAATTTTGTAAGAAAAAAATCATGATTCGTCTAAATTCAGTCGCATATTTCACGATCGATGCAATGAACGAATGATTTTTGGATGACATCATGTTCTAATGTCGTACACAGGCAAATAGCAGTAACTGCTTTATTTACAAGTCCGCATATACTGTGCTTTGTTGTTGCAGATTAGAGTAGCTGCTTAATTACCTTAAATTAAGCCAGTACCGCTCTGTTCCGCTGAATAGCAGTATACATCGCACAAAAATACATTTATCAATCTCATCATATCATGAGAAATTGTATTTATTTATTTTCTTATCACTTTTCAGCATTGGGAGAGAGATTACCATAGATCTGTCGAGGGATGAATCAATCACAGAGAATATTAACAGTAAATGCCGTCCCTCAGTCCTTCAAGCCATGTACTCCACCCTCAGCTTCCAGACAGCCAGCGTGCTCAGAAAGGAGGTCCCTAAGCCGGATAATATACCCATTGGATTCTGGAATCCATTCCTGGCGAGAATGTTCTGCTCATTATTTGAGGTAACGCACGTATGCTACAAGTAGCCTATGCTACTCTTAGAAGAAAGGGTTATTGAAGGTTGTTTCCCATATAGTGATACAGAGAAAAGTTACACATACATACCTGGTAGATATGTATGTGTGACATCTCTCTATATCACTATGCATTAAAAACAACTTCAAAAACCTGTTATTTTAGAAGTGTACGTTATATTGATGTCAATATAAATGATTTCATTTTTTCTGTGGCGCCAGGATATCTCATTGGTAGCGTGGTTGACTCAGAGCCCGGGGGTACCGGGTTCTAGTCCCGCTGCGACCAAAATCTTTTCTTGGTGCACACACATGCAGTGAACCAAACTGTTCAAAATCATGGTATAATAATGAGAACCGGACGTAGAACCACACATATGCAGTGACCCAAACTGTTCAAATTCATGGTATTATAATGACTACCGAACGTTCGCACCGCTTAAAAAAACATATAAAGAAATGAAAATGACCAATATGTCAAAGTTGTAAACGGTCATGTAAACCTTTTGTATAAATGAGGTTTTCAGAGCTAAGTAGTTATTGCATCATCGAAGTCGGATTGTCTGCAGATTATCAGCGTGCACTATAACAGTATATGGTACATTTAATTAGATATTCGCCTTATTTTAAGCATGTTGTCTTTTTATCCAGGTTTCTGGCAGAGCCATGTCAGATGTCTACAGCGCGCCATCAGGAGATTTCGCTCGATGGCTGCAGCAACCAATAGAACAATGGTGTCTGAAAAATGACGTCACCTTACACGAGGTTGAAATATTATTAATTACACTTCTAAGACATGGAACCGTTCGCATATTGTACACCAATATCGATCGTAACATTACAAAAGATAACTAATAATAAATGATCATCTGAAGACCTTTTAATCTAACAGATAATCGTATAGCACAAAAATACGATATTTTGAGCATTTTGACATTGATTTATGTGTCACTCATATCAAATCGATATAGAAATAAAATTAGGTCATTCAGAACAGGCATTGACGTAGACTGTGTGGCTTCTCGATGTAATTACTTCATCATATTGATGCAATTGATTTGATATGGTTTAAAATACACCCGTGACGTCAGTCTATTGTTAAAACACTAAATTCGGATCTATGAATCTACTGTTATTTTGTACTGGTCAGGTCGGGCACAATATACGGGTTTAACAATGAAACTGCATGTCTAATATGTTATGGTTTAGCCATACTGACAATGGAATTGAGGTTTTCTATATCAAATCTTGGAACACCTGCACATATTCTGTGTATGTTAAATCGAAGAAAGAATTCAATTACAAAAGATTCGTAGATCTGAATATACAAAGCGCTTCGCGCCTCGTACATTCGGATCTACGAATCTATCGAATTTCGTTCTTTCTCCTTTACATAATTTGCCTTTTTATATCGCTCTACAGGAGCCTGATAGCTCTACATCATCTTTACCAGAAAACATCAAGGACTGGATGCTGATGTCTCTACGACAGAAATGTGACACAATCAACACTAACTGTATAGTACAGGTAGGTCATCATTGAGATATTCGTCCAAATACATGTTTCTATCAAATTATTTAGTTTGAAATGAATGTAGACTATCATAAGCTTAAGCGCATTTGATCATTCTAGTTTAATGGGTAGACATTTATTGGTATATTGAACCTCTCCGACCGTGCAAATTCAAGTGGGTGGCGATTATTTAATGTCTGTATTTTGCAGCTAAATTTCACCAATCGCTTAGGCAAGTATTTGACTGCCATTAACATATCGTGCAGCCTGAAATGTACAAGAACGACCATAGACGGGATTTATTGTATTTGCTGAACCCTTTGCTGAACCCTGATCACGACGATAGTCGTTCTTAATTTGGTTTATAAGCTGATCAAATCACAGATATCGGTAATGATTTACAAATCACAATTAAACAAAAATGGATTATTTCCAAGCATTCGAGGTTGTGTTTCGCTCCCGCGATCCACGACCTCAAATGCTTCGACATTTAATTAAATTACCTTAGCAGGATAATGGTTAATGCATTTTTTGTACTCAGACGATAGTGGAGAAATCCCTGCAGCAGGCAGACACGGATCTCACTGAGTCCCGCTCCAGTGACGATCCGGACTACACATTGCAGATCACACAGATATTCCTGGAGGCACTGCTCCCTAAGAGCGATCTCAAGTGGGCCAAGAAATTTTGTGAGTTTGTGGACTCTGTCTGTCGTCTGTCATGGATGATGACGTTACAAAGGCCCCCGATGCAATTCACAACCCCTGGTATAGGGCACCCACTGGACGAGAGGGTACAGAACGGTGTGCCTCACCAGAGCATGGATTTCACGGATATAAATAAAATGGTGGTTTATTATTACTTGGAGCCTGTACTGGAGCACGGGGATAAAATCCTGGAAAAAGGACGAGTGTTTTTAAAATACAAACCAGTGCCGGAGTTTAGTGTGGTGGTGGAGCACGTGGATTAAACCTTAACCCTTTCACCGCCGGTGCCGCATATATTCGGGTTTTTAATTTTTATCAGCCCATTAAGTACCACATTTTAAATATGGTAAAGATAAAATGTGACATCAACCAGCAAGATTTGAAAAGAGTTGACCTTCATTTTGTCAAATCTGACTAATTTTCACTCACTTGAAGTTGTGGATCGCGTAAGCGAGACACAACTTTAAGTTGGTGAAAATTCCAATTGAATAATTTGGCGGCTAAAGGGTTAAAATACTGAAATATTGTTATACAAACCATGGAGACCTAGCGTTTTTAAATTTGATTTCATATATGTTTTAGTAAAATCTTTCCGCTTCATTTGAAGATCTTTGTTATGGGTTCTACGGCCATTATTAATATTTTACTCTTTCAGTGCGGTGTGTCGACTTTAGGCGTCAGAATCTGACGTCTATGGACGTCAGATTCTGATGTCTAAAGGCGATTACTCCACTTTAATGGTTTAGTATATAAGGACGAAGATTATATTTATATTTAAAGGATAGAGGTACACAGCTGGGCCACATTGGCAGTGTTCTTAATTTTATCATCTTTTTCCTAGTTGTTTTTAAATACAAAAACATCGTTGATATTCTTGCATATTCTTGCCTCTTTATACATAAAAGCACTAAATTAAATAATTTAAATTCCCACCCCACTTGAAGCTGTTTCTCGCTAACTCGACCCACAACTTTACGTGGATGAAAATTATTCATATTTGAATAATTTGAGTCCAAAAATGTGTAAATCTTGATTTTTGAACGCACTTTGCATTCCCAATAGTCGTGCTGGGAGGTGAAATGGTTTGATATACAGACAGGCGACGAACTCTCCGACCCACTTCACGTCAAGCTAACGATATCTTGACTAAGACCTAGGAAAATGAGGTGCTAAGACTTCCCATCCCATTACGAAACTTAGAATCTTAGAATATGTCTCTCATTTCCATTAGTGAGGTTAAGATTGAGCTTAGTTTGTCTAATGGAAAATGAGAGAAGACTAAGGTGATCACAATCTAGAGCCCTGGGTTCCGTACCTCTAAAATTCTTAAAGTCTTGTTCTTACCTTCACTTATCTCATTCCAATAAGAAAAAGTACAATTTATAATGAGAATTAGATAAAGTGACGATAAGATCAATCATAAGATGCTTAGTGAGATGTGGCCCTGTCAAATAAACTTACAATAATTCACTGCTCAAATATATACAATATATGTGCACCTTTACGTGTATTAGTTCTTTGCCTGCTAATAACGACAATAGTCGTTTTTATTTCGTTGTATAAGCCGATTAAACCACTGTTATTGGGAGTGAAATGTGAAATGTCGGGTTTTGCAAATATTAGGTCTGAAATTAAACAAATATGATTAATTTCAACCACTTAGGGTTGTGGATCGGAAACAATTAATACATTAACTTTGCAGGATATGGTTATTATCATAGACACACAACTCACACACAGCTGACTCATGCTGTAATAATACCAGCACGTGCTTGCAAATTCATATCGATCTCATATGACTGGAGACAAAGTTTTGTTTAGTTATGATCACCTCTTGTCCGTAGAAAAGTAGAACTAAACATACGTGCTAACGATTAATTATGTTTCTTGAAGATTATGGTATATAACATTATGTATATCATAACATTTTCAAATATTAAATCGCCTTAATAAATTGTTTTTAATTATGTCCTGACTACTAAATCATTTTTTATAAGGCGATGCCGTTTTGATCCAAATTAGCTCTTTGAAAAAAGAGCAAGCGGGTAGCTTATTTTAAAGTTGAAAAAACAATTTTGAATTTTCAGTTTGCTGCAACTCCAATGAAATAAAGATCAAACATGGTGCAGCCTACACGTAAAACACATTTCTATGTGTTTATATCTTTGCAGGCAATTTTTTTGATATATTTATTTGTATTTATTGAATCGTTTGTGAAATAAAAAGTATCATGGATAATATTTCTTAACATTGGTTATAATTATCAAAGTTATTGAAACTAGCAGTCGAGGTTTTCAGCTGCTCGATCCTAACAGTCGACGTGATATATACACAATTTAAAAATCAGGTTTTGCTTCAGTGAAAATGGGACAAGCCTCATGGCGTCACAATCGCAAATTGCTGGTGATTGATTTAGCTATACAACAATTGCGATGTCATTATAAATAAATGAAGCTGAACATGTTGTCACCACCAAGTGTCCTGATAATCCGGTTCTTTTATGTTTGATGTGTGACTATAAATGTATATATGTATTCTGATTTTGACCACTTTTGTGCACATACAGGCTGCACTAGCCCAGGAATAGCCCATGATGATGGTGAGATAAATGATGGTGAGATAAATCATATAACAATACCCTCCTGACAGAAAGTTTGAAATTCATATCTTGGCTGTCCGCTTTCAAAAAATGCTACCTCTGTCATGAAGGCGGAGGTGAAACATTTTGTTCCTTTGAGCCCCAAATACAGAGAGCGGGAATCGGAGCTCCGTGTCGTGTGGGACAGACATCAACATTATCAAAATCCTCTTTGTGCAATATTTTCTCACTCAGCATTTCCCAAAATAAACAGTGATTCACAGCTAGAGTCAATTTGATAATACGATTTTTTTATCAAAATGCTCATAATAATAGTAATCATTGTGATAATATTTTGTAATGTGAATAAATCCATTTTAACTGAATTTTCTAAAGTCGAGGCGTTGTGCCAATGTTGTTTTATTGCTGCCCATTGTCTGCGACGCTGGCCCAGCATGAAATCAACATTGGTTCTGTCTGTTGTGCTTGCTGGTTGATGTTAGCTCGATTCATTATTGCTAGCCCCATCTGGTGAGTACATCTATCACTCTGCCATGGGGGCCCTCTGGTGAATATTAAACATAAGAGAATATTTTGACTGAGACGATCACTAAACTATCAAAAACACCATATTAATAAAAAAAATGCGCAACCAGGAATTACATATTTCATTAGGAATATGACATTTAGAAATGAAAGTACATATTTTAAACAAACAATGTATCTGCCGAACCGTGAGTTTATATATTAAGTGGCCAGTACAGCACTAAGTCTAGATCCTTACTTTCACGCAATTTTTTGACAATTTCAAAATCTGTAACCTACAAAATTACCTCTTTTGCATAAAGTGAGAGTTTTACAATTGTTTCAATGACTTCAAAAAATTCTTAAATGCATTCCGTACTGTTTCAGCGGTGTCGGGGAGTGTATAAAATCAGTTTAAAATTAAAACGCAGTTGACCACTTCACATGTAAAATCACATAATTAATAAATACATGTTGTAAGTATTGTTTCTTAATGAACATTATCATGATTATAGTTGTTCAAAAATATGCGTGACATATTCAAAAATAACAACAAAATATGTTTAAATTGCCACCCAATTGGATTTTAGCCCAGCTGATAATAACTCATATCAAGTTTTTAATACGCGTACACAGACTGATAAAAACTGTATCATGGGATCATGAATTCTATTTATGTAACATTATATGTATTTAAACACCAGCCAAGATAATGGTAGTAGAATATAATAATCAAAATTAAATATTTTAAATTCATTTCCCCTAAAAGTAGTTTTGTTAAAAAATGTAGACCACCTGTAACGAATTATTAATGACGAACGATGGTTGTTTAATATATTTTAAGGCCATATTTGCATGTGTCAGTTTTGTCGTACGATTGTCGCTCCGTTTTTGTCAGTTGATGAATGTGCATGTGTATGGTCCGTTAGGAAATTTAACATATTTTTTTTTTGAAAAATGAAACGCGTTTACCGCATGTAATTTATCTTGTGACATTATACTTGACGTTATCGCATTCATCTAGTCCGATTCAAATATAATTAATTATTACTCCCTTAAATGTGTGGTTCGTGACAGCGAGACATATTGTTAGTGGGTGAACAATTAAATTGCACATTGCAGCGCTTTAAGGGTTAAAATTATGTTTATTGCATATATTTTATAACAAAATTAACTCATTTGATTTAAAAAAAAATAAGGATTTAATGTAAAAAACATCTAATAAATGTAGAGATTACCTTTATGTAGCTCATTGTAAAGATAATTATGAACATCACATGTCTGTCACATGTTTGAGGGAGATGACAGGCATATAACATGAGTATGCTGATTATAAAGAAGAAGGCAGACATGCGTAAAAAAATACCTCCTCATTATGTATCCCGCCAGGATCACTAATTATCGCCCACAGATACGGAGTAAATGAACAATGAAGTTACGCGGCCGTGTATAGGCAAACAGCAGTAACTGCTTGCTTTTCAAGTACTAGTAAGCAGTTGTTGTTGTCCGCCTCTGCTCTGCGGTACGTGAGTCTACATTGATTACAAACTGAGACAGTTTCCTTAATGATGTACAGAGTGTACCTTAATAATGACTAACACACAAAGCCAAGATTCCGCTACTAAATAAAAATTGAAAAATGCAATGTCCTGATAATTTTAAAATGTGGGCTAAAATTTAGACGAAAATAGTTATTTTCCATCGGTTCAAAGCGTATCATACAAACAAAAATAAAAGGACGTATATTTTTTTAAATAGTCCACAATAAAAAAAAAATATTGTATATGATACTAAACTAATGTTATATTACGTATTGTTTCTGACTCTATATCAACATGCAATAGTCTGATTCGTAAGATTCCATCACGTAGACACGAGATTTTCCACTCATGAAGTCACGTCTTGTGCTCAATTATCAAGCCATGTTCTGTATTCATAGCCTGATATTGTCCTCCTAGAATCCGAAGCCTTAACCCTCAACCCATTCAAGCCTGAATTTACCATTATCTTCTTCATCCAATACAAGCACCGAATTGCTGTCGCAATTCTCGACTTGTAGTGAATGAAAATGACTTGAAGTGGGTGACGAACAAAAAAACAATATTGTAATTATTAAAACAGTTCCGTGACAATTTTAGCTTCAAAACCTCTAGTTTTAAAGAAATTAAGTCATTTTTGACGCATCGTGAGGGTTTAAAGGGTTGAAGTCCCAATCCCCTCTGTATCCATTTTCACCTTTTTTTTGTTCTTCAAACAGGACAATTTGTAAGAGAAATGAGCATTCCATTTCATTGATTGGCATACTGTTTATCTGCTAATATTCGCGAGGTTTTAATTTTCGCGAATTTCGCGATCAGAACAATTTCGCGAAGTTAAGAATCGCGCGAATTTTTTTTTATTAGAATAGCGTTACTAAAGAAAAAAATGAAAACACGCGAATTCATTACTTCGTGAAAAAGTCCAAAAATCAGAAATTCGCAAATTAAAACACGCAAAAATTACCAGAAACACAGTATATTTTGATTTAAACTGTGTAGATATAAGTAATTTGACGTCGTGGGTCGCGGTGGCGAGAAAATACTTCAAGCTGGTAATAGCTCAAACTATGTAACGTAGCGTTTTGATGGTTAAGTGTTACAGTGACAGTGTGGGGTTCGACTTCAGACATAAGAATCTGACGTCTGTAGACGTCAGATTCTGACTTCCAAAGTCGATCCCAGCACGAAAAGAGTAAAGGTATTTATAATGGCCGTAGACCCATAGCATAGGTATTCAAATGAAGCGTAAAGAGGTAACTAAGGCATTTATGATGATTTCAAATTGAAAAAATGGAATGGTTTATACAAAAATATTTGCAACGCTTTAAGAGTTAATACTTCCAGAATCACTGGAAGACCTAATGCCACAAACATTTCTACAGCAGCACAATCTGATGAATTTATCGTCTTTTCCCTGAGGTATTCGTCCGGCATAGAAATTAGGAGAATCTGGCGAACCTGGGCAGATTGCAGTATAATTCAAGGTCATCAGTCTGTGAGGACATTCAATCTCACATAAGCTAATGGGATGTCATCAAGATGGCCAACGAAAGGCCGAGTGTTAAGTGTGACAAGTTCCACAATAAGAAATTAAATGGCTTTCATTTCAAGATTCCTTCTCACATTATAATTTCCGCAGATAGTCTACCGAGGCTGTGTTGCTTTAACGATGGATCATCGTCGCAGACGGTGATCTATACGTTAAAACAACACAGCGTTCACATGTTTTGTTTGGACAATTAGGTCGTCTATCACGCTATACATGTAGGAATCAGGATTTAATCTTGATGAATTACAACGCTGCCATATATTTCTATAAACCATCGAGACCAAAAGGTTTTCAATTTGCAATCACTACCAATGTCTTAGTTGTCTCTTTCCGCTTATTTGAATATCTATGTTACCTATAGTTTATTTGAACTCTTGGCCAGTTGTTTACCCTCCTCCACTGCGGTGAAGGAAACTGTTCCATCCTTGATTTACATTGTGCCCCAAACCAGAAAGTCATTGGTGTCTTCCAGAACGTGTTTCCCATCTATCACACAATGGCGTGAGGCCGACTGCACCCCTGGATATTGTTCATGGTGTCTCCCTGCTCCTTTGTAGCGGTGTTCTTCAGCTACAATGATTTCCTCTTACGCTGACATATATTTCTATAAACCATCGAGACCAACGGGTTTTCTTATTTGCAATCACTATAAATGTCTTAGTTGTCTCTTTCCGCTTATTTGAATATCTATATTACCTATAATTTATTTTTTTCAGTGCTATTTGAAATCAGGGTTGAAAAAAATTAAGAATGTCATTGTCATGTATTAAAAAAAAAATTAGATTTGTGTCAGTTGTTTACTGTTTCAGTTGTTTACTGGCAAAACCTGGTTATATAAATACGAATGTTTGATCGGCAAAACAGAGATATATCATCTGGGTCATGTCGCTGTGATCTGGGTCATGTCACTGTGATCCATCAGGATTTACCCAGCGAACTCTACCAGGACCTGATCTGCAGTGTGGCACAAATATGAGACACTGAATCAATGTTAGTTTAATGATGGTCCACCTTCTGCGACGCTGGCCCATCATTAAACTAACCTTGATTCAACCCTTTCGGTGCGGATCGGCATAGGTATTCAAAAAAGGCGGAAAGAGCTAACTAACACATTTAATTTATGATGATTTTAATTTAGAATAAAACCTTTGGTCTCCATGATTTATATAAGAATATTTCAGCGCTTAAAGGGTTAGCGTTTCGTATTTGCTGGAATGCTGGTCATGTATGTCATAGTGAGATTTTCTAATTTAGTGCAGACTTAATAACTCCAGCAAGAGCGACGTATGTTATGGACTTTTATATCTGCAGATTTATATTTATAACACAATATTTATGAATTTCCTAATAGTATTTTATTACTGATTTCCTTATAATCATTAAATCGGGTATCCATTTATTGCCCCATTAGATTAAGAAAAGTTCGATTGATCATGAGTGCACACGGATATCATGTTTATGCTCATGGAAATGTACAAGTCAGACTTCTGACACGGTCAGTATATATTCCTGGAGTGAATATGTTATATGCTATTGTAACAGTGTTGAAACTGCCCAGCCCGGGGACAGAACCACCAACCCTGGCATCGTGATGCCTGAGTGCTACGCATCAAGCCAAAGTCGACTCATTGGCCAGAGTAATAATCACTCCAGTCCGCCATACACACACCCGGCTACACTATGCTACTTACCCGTTAGCTTCAGCAACTCACGCCGTTTAGAGTTGTGAATCAAATGATGTAGATGCTGGCTCAACATAAACCAACAGTGTGTCAATACTCGTGACTAAGAAGCAAAATTGACCGATTTACTTTTTTATAAAAAATAATAACCCATACCTCTATATCCAAATTTGTTGATATGGCAAACGCGGGTCCGTACGCCAGCACAATATTTTAAACCGAAATACAGGGTGCTGTTTAACATAAGTCCAGTACCTGAGTGGCTTATCAAGACATGGTCTGTATTCATAGCATGATGTTGTCCTCGTGGAATCGGTCTGATACATTAATACCCTCAGAATCACTTGCCAACCTAATACCACACACATTTATACAGCAACACAATCTGATGAATACACTTTTCCCAGAGGTATTCGTCTTGCATATAAATTAATCAGTAAGTGGAGAACCCGGGAGATTGCAGTATAATTTAAGGTCGTCAGTCTGTAAGGAAATTCAATCTCAGACTCCGAGTATTCGTGACTGAGACGTAGATTCCTGGGTCTCATATTCTCAAATTACATATCTAGAGGGCAGTGTCATTCGGTTCATATCAACATCCTTAGGAGGTTCTCGTGTCCAGTTTAAGCTAATGGTTACACAAGTGGCTGAAATCCTATTCATGCATTCATTTATTCATCTATTCATTTGTTCATTCATTCATCTATTCATTCAGTCACTCATTCATGCATTCGTTAACGTATTAATCGTTAATTTAATTATTTATTTTTTTATACATTTTTTAATTTATTAATTTGTTAATTTGTTAATTTATTAATTAATTAAATTATTACATTATTAAATTATTAAATTATTTATTTATTCATTTATTCGCTTATTCATTTATTCATTCATTCAGTCATTCGTTGATTTATTCATTCGTTCATTCATTTATTCATTTACTTATTTATTTATTTATTCAATTTTTCATGCATTTATTCTTTCATTCATTGATTCATTCATAACATTTAGTCGTTCATTCAGTCATTTGTTATTTTTGTATGTATTTATTTATTTATTTCTTCATTCATTCATTTATTCTTTTATTCATATATTCATTTATTCATTCATCCATGCATTCATTATTTCATTCATATATACATTCAGTCATCCATTTAGTCGTTCAGAAATGTATTCATTCGTTCATTAATTTATTAATTTATTCATTTAATCATTTATTCATTTATTCATTCATCCGCTCATACCAATCGGGAATGTGATAATCAAATATAAAAGCATAGTAAATATTCCATTGCACATTGTGTTGATATTGTTACAGTGGTTGCAATGATGCCACAGTTTCTAAACACGAAGACGTGTAGTGTATGACACGATCATTTAATTGGCATTGCATAATTTGTATAGCCGCGTCAGACTGGGAAATCAAGAGATGGGTTGACATGAGCCATTGCCAGACCAGAAGTAAGGAATTAATGGGATAACCAATCCCCAGACAACAATGTACGTTTACTTTGGCTCCACCTGTAAAACATGCTGCTTTTATTCGTGACTCTGATTATTTTCGGTGCATCTCGTGATAGTTGACATTATACTGTTTATTTAGTTACTAAAATGTAATTAAGCGTAAGTGAATATGATTTTAACCGCAAAACAATGTAACGGCGTTGTAATGATCATTGTAAATGTGTGTCATCAAATAAGCAAGATAAGTATTGTGTGTTAAATCTCGCTCTGTCGTCTATAAAGAACGCAAGACAGGAGCAACATAACTTGGGGTGATAACTGCATTCAAAGCGAACTACATTTTCTAAATGTTTTTTTATTTGCAATATTTCCAATTCACCCTATAAAAGCAAATGCCGTAAACAGTACTAAACACTTTCTACAAACGAATACAAAAAATAGATTATTATATTGTAACATCCACATGCTCACAAAGTTGTGAAAAGGGAAAGTAATGCTGCAGCTCTAACATCTGTGAACCAGACATCGTGTTTGGCAGAGTACATTGTCACATCATGTGCTGCGATGTTCCCTTAATTATACGGGAGGATGTTATCTTCTCGGGGATTGTCCTCCACACGTATAATATACACGTCTTCAACTTTTCAAGCAAAATGTATTATTGAAATCATCATTGACCACAAGCGCTAAGACTATAGTCGTTTATAGTCTGTTTAATTAGCCTGTAAATCACATATTATTTGAAATGAAATGATTGTTCAAACATCAGGATTTACAAATATTTGCACTCAAATATAAAAAAAATATGAGTAATTTTCACCCACAAATAAATTTGCTATATATTTAAAAAAAATGCTGTATGAAAATGCTCATTCTGAACACTCAGAAAAATATTTTAGTTTTCAAGGATGAAAAATGCTCATGTGATGCATTCTGATTATTTAAAGGGTTAAAAATGCTATTGTTAATTCCATTCACTTACATTTGGGACTTGTGTAATTGTCAGATAGTAGAATATTTTTCGTGATTTGTACTTGGAAATTACTCATCCGGTTTGATGTCAGGTTTAAAAGAAACAAACAGCACGATGTTAGTAACTGATATCCTCATGTATACACTACGTTGTCTTTTTACACTACGTTCCATCAGATAATGGTTGTTGTGTGTAATATGTGTCCCAGCAGAGCTGGAGTTTTATAAATATGAATGTATGATGAGCACACCGGCTGAGATATATCATCTGGGTCATGTCACTGTAATCTGGCTCATGTCATGGTAATCCATCATGATTTACCTGGCGCACTCTGTCCCGACATTGCCCGTAATGGCAGCATGGACCAGCAACACGATACATTGATACAATGCTGGTTTAATGTTGGTCCATCGTTGCAGACGGTGGGCCAACATTCAATATATTATATCAGCTGTATCGGTAATATCAGCATGAATCAGGAAACCCGAGATGTTGATCTAATGCTGTTTTAATGTTGGTCCAGCGTCACAGACGGTGGGCCAACATTAATTCAGCTTTGGGTCAATATATTGCATAGCTAATCAGTAATATCATCATGAACCAGGAAACACGAGACGCCGATGTAACAATGCTAGTTCTGCATGTATAATAGCGATGTTTTCTGATTTTGTGCTGACTCAATAACTACTAAGCATGAGTGATGTATTTTATCTGTCATGTTTATCATGTTTATGGACGGGAGTGGTGATGAATGACTAGTGCATTTACATAATATGGTGTATTCTGACGTCTAAAGTCGATCCCCGCTCTGAAAGAATAAAAAGCATTTATAATGGCCGTACAACCATAGGTATTGAAATGAAGCGGAAATACCTAACTGAGACATTTATGATGATTTTAAGTTGAAAACAAACGTTGGTCTCTGTGGTTTATACAGTAATATTTAAACATACATAACGTACCATTGGATCAAGAAAATATGAAACAATAATCTGATAACGTATTGGCCTTCTGACAGTTATATATTTCCAGTCATGTTCATTGACATTGTGATGCTCATTGCTGACACAGTTCCTATGTTGAATCTGACGTCTGTAGACGTCAGTGCATGACGTCTAAAGACGGTCCTTGCGCTGGAAGAATAAACAAATGCTAATAGTCGCACTGAAAGAATTGCGAATTTATAACGGCCGTAGACGCATAACATGTATTCAAATTAATGAAGCTGAAAGAGCTAACTAAGACATTTATGATGATTTCAAATTGAAAAAACCTTTTGGTTTATACACAAATATTTTAGCATTGTAAGGTTTTACCAAGTTATTTTAAAGCAACACACACAATCAGGCTAAAATCATAAACAAAATCGGTTATTTTATTTTGGCTTCCTAATATAACCACATGACGCAAACATGTACATAGACTAGAACTGAAAAAGTTTTTTTTAATTTTTGTGTTGCGCATTTACCAGTTATGCATGTCCGAAATAAGTAATCGGGAATTTCGTTTCTATATCTCGCTTGACTGGTAAATACGCAGCACAAAAAATTTTTTTTTTTTGCAGTGCTAGTCTATGGACATGTTTACATCATATAGTGATATTGAGAAGCCAAGATAAAATTACCGATTTCCCAAGATAAAATTACCGATTTTGTTATGATTTTGTCATGATTTCGTTGTTTTAATCCCAAAAAACATAAGACGTTGGCTGAATGTTGGGTTAAACGTGTTAAAGTAGGAGCATTGTCTACATTAATTCCCAAACGTTTAAAGTTTTGAATCACGGTAGCGAGACACAACTTCAAGTGAGTTAACTTAGGTTTAGCATAAAATAAAAGTGGATAAACCCATAGAACACTGATGTCGACTGCAGTAGACATTCTGCGTTTTTATTGGCACCTGTATAACCAGTTGTTAAAAGTAAAATGTGCTTCAATTTTGAAACACTGATATATGTTGGGACCTAAATTTCACAAATAACACAAATTTTCAGTCACTTTAAGCTGTGGATCGCGTTAGCGTGACACAACTTAAAATGACTGAAAATTTAAATTGAATAGGTCGGTGTTCTGAGAGTTAACACAGTGTGTTTCTGGTAGATCATTGAGTGTGACTGTGATTTTACAAAAAAAACGAGATAAAAGGTTTGATTCACTGGATGATAATGCATGTTAGAGGAAATAATGGAGGTAAAAGGTGCGACCATGTCATCTTGAAAGCTCTACAGACACCGCGAGCTGGCCTGTCACATAACACCTATCTAACAGCTTTCAACGGTCACCTACATTTGATGAGACAAATGGGTGCGACATATTGAATAATGTATCTGGCCATGCACAGGTTTTAAAGGTCAACCAGTCTGAGTGCATGCAAATACTGCAGAAAAAAAGCAAGTGAGAAAAACAAGAGAAAAAAAACAAATATGTGGTCCTTTTTACTCATTACCAAAATAACAGCTGAATGACGGCGGTGCTTAGCCAATCCCGTCGTGTGACAGTCTGAGCTTATACTTGGCCTATTCTCTGATACTTGGCTGATCTGTTTTTTAATAACAATATCATTCCGCGTGCAAAAACAAATTAGACTAGCTGCTTACCTTTTACCTGCATTTAATGTACTTTGACTTTGAATGACAGAATACATATGACTAGGCTCTACTAAGTAGGGGTTTATACTGGTTAATAAAATACATTTCGTATCAAGTATCTTTACAAGTCAGGCTACCACGACACACAAATTGAAGTGGTTGAACATTACTCATATTTGTTCAATTTGAGCCAAAATATTTGCAAATCTTTAAGTTCAGACAAATATTTCATTCCCAATATCAGTGATTTGATAGACGAGATCAGCAGGACAAAGGTTACTGCTGGGCCACCGACTGCGTCACATAGGTTCCATGTCTAGTTTTGCTGGACCTTTGACTGCAGGCTCTTAATTGACTAAGAATCTCAGGGGAAATTAAGGCAATTCTTCTTGCCTTTTATCTCTGGCCACAATGGAGATCCTCTCGGACATCAAAATACATACTACGGAAATTTCAATCCACGAAGTCATTGATCATTCGGATTTCTTGGTAATTTGTGTCAAATGTATTTAACTTAAAATATTTCAGATAATGGTGAGGCTACCCTAAGCCCAAGGTGCCTTCAAAATTCCTGAGGCTAAAATATTACATATGTATGGACAGACGTGGAAAAACGACCTGATTCCATAAAATACACAATTATCATATGATTATCAGCTTAGTTTGGAAAATAGTCATAAAACTTATTGTGGCGGATCATAACATTTTTATGAAATGTATTTTCCTCAATATTTGACGTGCGTTGCAATTGTGCCACCATTGTGCTTAATGTTTGATTGGATCCTAGGAATGCATTTCATCTCCAAATGGATGGCATCATGCACAAGTGGGCTAACCCACATTAAAAAAAACAATGAAAATATAAGTCATTGATAGCAACAACTTGATCAATATAGCCTACGAGTTTCAGATTCAGGGTTAGACCATTTGGTCACTGATTTTGTTACCTCTTTGTTTTAATTTGTATGTATTCGTTTTATGCTGTACTACATGTTGCAGCGCGATTGTTTCTCAAATCGTCAAAATGTGGGTTAGCCCACTTGTGCATGATGCCATTCAAACGTTTTCTACACACTGGTTTCACAATAAACCACTGTGGTAACAACGTTTAATCCGGCAAGCGTTAGACAGTGATCCGATAATGTTTTAATGTTGGGTAGCAATATTGGGTCAAACTCTCGTTTTTGCTGTGGTGGGCAATTGCAAGATATATAATGGATTTTTATACGTGATGTAATGTATTATTTTACATTACCGTTCGCAAAATACTGTATTTAGAAGCAGAAACATATCACGTGTAACTTGAAACAGCGTTTTTATATCGATCATCTGTATCTATCAAGCTGTCTGCTACGGTAACATATCGCGTGTAACTTGAAGCAGAGTTTTTATATCGATCATCTGCATCTATCAAGTTGTCTGCTACGGAAATATATTGTGTGTAGCTTGAAATATAGTTTTTATATCGATCATCTGCAGCTCTCATGTTGTCTGCTACGGAAACATATTGTGTGTAGCTTGAAATATAGTTTTTATATCGATCATCTCCATCTATCAAGTTGTCTGCTACGGAAACATATTGCGTGTAGCTTGATACAGAGTTTTTAAATCGCTCATCTGCATCTATCAAGTTGTCTGCTACGGAAACATATTGTGTGTAGCTTGAAATATAGTTTTTATATCGATCATCTGCAGCTCTCATGTTGTCTGCTACGGAAACATATTGTGTGTAGCTTGAAATATAGTTTTTATATCGATCATCTGCATCTATCAAGTTGTCTGCTACGGAAACATATTGCGTGTAGCTTGAAATATAGTTTTTATATCGAGCATCTGCAGCTCTCATGTTGTCTGCTACGGAAACATATTGTGTGTAACTTTAAAGATAGTTTTTATATCGATCATCTGCATCTATCAAGTTGTCTGCTACCGAAACATATTGCGTGTAGCTTGAAATATAGTTTTTATATCGATCATCTGCATCTATCAAGTTGTCTGCTACAGGCAGACTCCTTGAGATCAAGCATAGGCCTATAATGCTATTAGGCCGGGAGCCAGATCTAGCCCTCGTACTAGCTAAGCAATTTTCACTGCGATTTTTATTTGGCTTGACCCTTGGAACATATCAAGTTTGTTGGTTCTTTTTTGCCAAAGAGGACGCTTTAAGCCCTAGGGCCTATTTTACCATTTTTTAAAAAGCCACTAAAATAAAATTGTCAACAATTATATCCCCAGAGGACTGGAAGTAAAAGTTTAAAAAAATCTGTTGTCAATTTTTTTCTATAACTACATATATAGGATACGCGCGTCTTTATCGCTAACTCTAATTTGCTGTAAAATTCAAATATGCCGATATGTCTGCATCCAGTAAGCTATTATAATTAGGTTACCTCGACATGCTATGGTTATTTCTTAATTTATTTATTTTACCAAATCTCATATTGGTGTTTGTTTACATTTTTACGGAGAACTAATTAATATATAAAGTGACACTTTGAATGCTAAGGCTGAATTTTTGTTTCTAAAATACTATATATACTATGGCTATTTATTATTATAATTAACATGATTATGTCATGTTAATTTCATGTTGATGTTTATGTTTACATGTTTTATGGAAAAATATGTATATAATGACACTTTGAATGTAAAGGCTGGGTTTTAAAAATAAATGTAAAATGATTTAAATAAGGGACAATGTTTGATACTTAGTAGGTTGTATCTTGATCATTAAGGCAATATCCTAATAGCCCTGAAGATTATGACAATAAACAGCAATTTCTGTCTACATGTTTTTAAGGAGAACACACTTATATGAATATATAATGACACTTTGAATGCTAAGGAACAATTTTTGAGACATTAGATGTCGACTCGTATCTCGAGCATTATTTAATAATCCAGATATCCCTAAATACAATAACAATAAACAAAAAATACATATATTATATTTATGCTAAGAAATGATAATAAGTACAAGATGAAATAACACTCCTTGATTTTATATAGCTAGATTTATAACATCGCTTAATTTCAATATACTGATACTTCCTGATCAGTTAATTAAAGAAATTAGTCATGTAACATAATTTCATTCAAATGATAATATAAGTTTAATTTACTCACCTGATCACACAAACACTGATATATATTTTATTCTTAATATAGAATAAATATATTCAACATTAATATTAGCGAAAATATAGATATACCATACAACAAGCAAATAAATATAGATTACCGCTTAATTCTCAAATTTGGAATATTGTTTAACTGCAAAAAGAGTGTTTATGGAATTGTGTTCATGTTGTTTCATTCAACATATTTACTTCAAACATCATGATGTATAGCATTTAATGCTTCGTTGACTTGACATGTATCACAACCAGCTGCCGCACCAACGCTGTACAAAAAAATACTGGCTTCAAAATAAATTAGGATTCATAAATAAAAACGCTAAAATATTTATTTTTGACCTTGCATTCAAAAATTAACCCACCAAAAATGTTGGTAGTTAATGTCAAGTGCTTTAGGAGCAAACACACCATAGAGCTGAAACACTTCTCAGAAATAATGCAATTGGTGCTGCGCGATTCTCAATTTCATGAAATCATGACAGGACAATAAACAATACTGGAACATGAAAATTCGTCTTCTTTTCCAGGTCCAGACCGCGGGGTTAAATAGAATCACAACAAATCGTCAAGTCTATCAAATCAGTCAAAGCAACTCATGAACTAGTTGATTATGTGATGGCCGCTCACAAAAGGGGTGGTAGGCCTTAATTTTATGTGGATAAGGATGAGTAGCAAAGACTTTTGTCCAACACAGGTGAAACGTAGTGAGATTTCATCCATCCATCACCATGGTCACTGTAGATTTTAATAGCTTCACAAATCCTTTTAAAAGTGATAATAAAAAAAACATTTCATACATGTATCTCCTCAGGTGTACATGTTTATAAAGCTGATTTTAGAAATATGAATTGCAAGCGAGGACAAGTTTGCCCTACCGTTGATAGCAAATAAGGTATAACCTTTTATCGATGACTTAAAGGCCAGATTTTACATCAAAGATGTTCCAGCTTAAATGGCCGATGTTGCTAATATAATTTTACCATCCATTCAAAAAGTACATTTTAGCACTCACTCGTACCAAAAAGGATATGTAAAATATCCGAACGTCTCAGAAGAGGTCCACTATTTTTAAATAAAAGGGTATAAAGTAAACGACATGCAAACTGAAAAAGTTCTTGTTGTCCAATAACGAACATAAAAGTCAACTGATGAGCCTGCTTAAACTCAAGCTGTACTATAATACCAATGCTTTAGAACTTGAAAAACAACATTTTTCGTCATCTAGAGGGTGGTGAAGCCACACGGTTGTTTTCATATACTGTAGATCTGGTAATATTCGCGAAGTTGTAATTTTTCGCGACAAATTCGCGAATTCAAGAATCTCGTGAAAATTATTTTTCTAATAGCGCTACTAAAGAAAAATAAAAATTCGGGAATTCTAAACTTCGTAAAAAGATTTATACACGCGAAAATTACCAGATCTACAGTATTTCAACAATAACAGTAGGCCTATCTGAGCTAAATCTTAGCTTTACTCAGCTGAGAAAAAAACTGATTCTCGAATTACCTTGCGTACACATTGAATACGCCAAAAAAAGTGGGTACACCTCAGAATCAAAAGGGACTCAATTAAAACCATTTAAGTTGATTGAGCAGGTTCTGATAATAACACAAACAACATTGAACAGCCTTTAACTGCTTGGTGTATTTCACTTGAGCAGGTTCTAATCTGGTCATTTGCTCTCCTGTGAGCTTTAAAAGCTGCTAAATTTGATTGAGCAGGTTCTAATACAAAACGTCACTTTTTTGCTGAGTCATTCTGCTTTGAGCCCCTTCTGATTCTGAGGGGCTCATAATATGTGCGTGTTAGAGCGAAAAACAGCTATATTTTGGCTCATTATGCATTGCTCGGCCTTCATGCTTTCACGGGTAGCAATGCTGTTTCGACATTTAAACGATGTGGTAAAGTTAAACCATACACAATTCTGCAAAATGTATCCAATATGTACCTACTTTAGCAAGGTTAGGTGAAGAATGGGATCGTAAGGAATATCTATTGAATCATTTAGCAGAATTTTGTTGCACTGTTTATGGTCACATAAACTCAAATAGGCTAATGAAGTTCGGAGTTCAAAATTACGAATGTATGTGAAAACCTGGCTACCATCAGATCCTTAGCAGCAATTGATTTATTCAATTATACACCTTGTCATCGCGCTTTGACAGCAAAATTAGCACATTTCCAAGATGCCACTTGGAAAAAATCAATCATCTTGCTGCTACACATCATGAATGGGCCATTGACAACGACAGTGGATTTAAAAACACTGTGGTTTCCAGATTACATAATTCTACAGCAGTTAGTTGACATTTGACCGCAGCAGGTGTCGTCTCCGGAGAATAAAATGCAAATATTGCAGTCTGACGAAGATGACAATACAGCTGACGAAGATCATCTGCTCAATGGTTAGTGACATAGTTTTCTCATATGTTTGTATAATCAAACCAAATCTAAATATATTCAGATGCACATTATATTATTTAAATCGTGCCTGAATCATGTCTGGACAATATGGACATACATAACGTACATTCAAACTATATGGCTGAGGGCTATGACTAAAACAATAGTGAAAATAAATAAAACTACTAATATTTTGAACAATTTTTCGAATTGTTGTGAATTTTATTTTAGTGTCCTTCTAAAAAATGGTAAACTAGGCCCTAGGGCTTAAAGCGGCCTGTTTGGCAAAAAAAAACCAAAACTCGATATGTCCCAAGGGTCAAGCTAAAATCGCAGTGAAAATTTCTTAGCTTTTGTGAGTATGAGGGCAAGATCTGGCTCCCGGCCTATATGCATCTCAGACAACTGAGTGGAGATGACCTGAGTGCGACCTTACGCACTGCAGTCAGTAAACTGGTGACGTCATAGATATTACTCATGTTGTTCGCATCCCTCTCTCTGTCTACAGCTCCAATTGTCCTGTTGTCATGGTCAAACATGTGGTCTGACTGTCGGACCTGATTCGGCAAGATGCCAAATCATAGCAAGTCCATATACTTGAGTGACACCAATGAGTAAATAATTCCTCCAATGCTCTCAACTGGGTGTTCGGTTTGAAAGCAAACTGTTGTGTTTCGGCGGGGAGCTCGAAACAGCTGACACCCACGCATGTGTTGACAAGGAGAGCTTTCCCAGCAAACATGGCACACTCCCCAAATGTTGGTTTAATGCTGGGCCAGCGTCGCAGATGTTTGTCTAGTTGTAAAACAACATTGGATCAATGTCGCGTTGTAGTAGCATCCATAGAGCTGTAATCAATGTAGCTACTCGAGCTGAATGTAATCAACTTGTACTGTATACTGTAGGCCTACACCAGACTAGATGTTTTATTTTGATTAGTATCATTACTTATTATAATGGAGGAGTCATGGCCATTTTTAAACACCACCCTGCGCATGGGGATTCCAGAGTTGACTGGGGCTTTAGCTTTATGAAGATGCATATGCTAAACTACGTGTGACATACAGGCAAAGCTTGGTATTTATTGACTTGTGTTGGAGAGCCAAGGTCTCAACGTCGACTTGTAGTAGATGAAGATCACTTGAAGTGGGTGATCAATTAAGAGATATATTGTCATCATTAAAATAGTTCAATGAAATCTTCGTTTTAAGAGCCATAAGACTACACTTGCCTCATCTACGCTGTCTGCATCACTCCTCCCACCCCCCCCCCCCCCAACACCCCCGAGATTCCACATTAGGTAATTAGACCCTAAAAGGGGGGATTATATATTAAAAGGCCGGGTCTATTTGCCCCGTCACGGGGCACACAAGGCAAGAAAAGTGTGTTGGATAACCCGTGACGGGGCAAATAACAGTTAAATGCTCTTCCATGTCCCGTGACGGGGCGTGGAACCGCTGATTTTGTGCCTTCGATACACCGTGGCGGTCGAAATAAAGGAAAATTAGAGTTATACAGCCCGCTGCGGTGTATGCAAGATAAATAAAGTGTCCTTGGGCACCCCGTGAATGATGTAACGGGGTTTCTTATTGGTTGTCAAAAGAAGCATTACATTGGGTCCCTTCGACTAGCACAATAAATATGTTCGCATTTCTAATTTTCAAAAGCAACTACATCGATTAGTGGAGTATGTTCCATCTGGCACTCCGAGGCCGACAGGCTTGTACATCGATCATGAGATCATCCACAGTTACTCGTCATGCGGCCCCGAGGGGCCAATGCACAGGTCCACATCTTAGTGTAGGGAGCATTTGATATTCAATTCGAAATAAACATATACAGTGTGTAGCAAGCCCCGCCTGAGAGAGGAGGTTTACCTAGTGTGCAGTGGGCCCTTCAACCCTCTTGAGAGAGGAGGTTTTCCCAGTGTGCAGTGGGCCCTTCATCCCTCTTGAGAGAGGAGGTTTACCCAGTGTGCAGTGAGCCCCTCATCCCTCCTGAGAGAGGAGGTTTACCTAGTGTGCAGTGGGCCCTTCATCCCTCTTGAGAGAGGAGGGTTACCCAGTGTGCAGTGCGCCCTTCATCCCTCTTGAGAGAGGAGGTTTGCCCGGTGTGCATTGGGCCCCTTATCCCTCCTGAAAGAGGAGGTTTACCCGGTGTGCAGTAGGCCCTTCATCCCTCTTGAGAGAGGAGGATTATAACTACTGTGCAGTGGGCCCTTCATCCCTCTTGAGAAAGGAGGTTTACCCAGTGTGCAATGGGCCCTTCATACCTGTTGTGAGAGAAGGTTTACCCAGTGTGCAGTGGGCCCCTCCTCCCTCTTGAGAGAGGAGGTTTATACCTACTGTGCAGTGGGCCCTTTATCCCTCTTGAGAGAGGAGGTTTACCTAGTGTGCAGTGGGCCCTTCATCCCTCTTGAGAGAGGAGGTTTACCTAGTGTGCAGCGGGCCCTTCATCCCTCTTGAGAGAGGAGGTTTACCTAATGTGCAGTGGGCCCTTCATCACTCCTGAGAGAGGAGGTTTACCCAGTGTGCAGTGGGCCCTTCATCCCTCTTGAGAAAGGAGGTTTACCCAGTGTGCAATGGGCCCTTCATACCTGTTGTGAGAGAAGGTTTACCCAGTGTACAGTGGGCCCCTCCTCCCTCTTGAGAGAGGAGGTTTATACCTACTGTGCAGTGGGCCCTTCATCCCTCTTGCTCGAGGAGGTTTACCCAGCGTGCAGTGGGCCCTTCGACCCTCTTGAGAGCGGAGGTTTACCCAGTGTGCAGCGAGCTCCTCATCCCTCCTAAGAGAGGAGGTTTACCCAGTGTGCAGTGGGCCCTTCCTCCCTCTTGAGAGAGGAGGCTTATACCTAGTGTGCAGTGGGCCCTTCCTCCCTCTTGAGAGAGGAGGCTTATACCAAGTGTGCAGTGGGCCCTTCATCCCTCTTGAGAGAGGAGGTTTATACCTACTGTGCAGTGGGCCCTTCATCCTTCTTGAGAAAGGAGGTTTACCCAGTGTGCAATGGGCCCTTCGTCCCTCTTGGGAGCGGAGGTTTACCCAGTGTGCAGCGGGCCCCTCATCCCTCTTGAGAGAGGAGGTTTACTCAGTGTGCAGTGCGCCCTTCATCCCTCTTGAGAGAGGAGGTTTGCCCGGTGTGCAGTGGGCCCCTTATCCCTCCTAGAAGAAGAGGTTTACCCGGTGTGCAGTAGGCCCTTCATCCCTCTTGAGAGAGGAGGCTTATACCTACTGTGCAGTGGGCCCTTCATCCCTCTTTAGAAAGGAGGTTTACCCAGTGTGCAATGGGCCCTTCCTCCCTCTTGAGAGAGGAGGCTTACACCTAGAGTGCAGTGGGCCCTTCCTCCCTCTTGAGAGAGGAGGCTTATACTTAGTGTGTAGTGGGCCCTTCATCCCTTTTGAGAGAGGAGGCTTATACCTACTGTGCAGTGTGCCCTTCATCCCTCCTCAGACAGGAGGTTTACCCAGTGTGCAATGGGCCTTTCATCCTTCTTGAGAGAGGAGATTTGCCCAGTGTGCAGTGGGCCCCTCATCCCTCTTTGGAGATGAGGTTTACCTAGTGTGCAGTGGGCCCCTCATCCCTCCTGAGAGATGAGGTTTACCCAGTTTGCAGTGGGCCCCTCATCCCTCTTCAGAGATGAGGTTTACCTAGTGTGCAGTGGGCCCCTCATCTCTACTAAGAGAAAGAGATGAGGTTTACCAAGTGTGCAGTGGACCCGTCATCCCTCCTGAGAGATGAAGTTTATCGATTTTGCAGTGTGCCTCTCATCCCTGACTCTGCCTGATACTAAGATGAGGTTTACCAGGTGTGTAGTAGGCCCCTCATTCCTCTTAAGAGATGAGGTTTACCAAGTGCATAGTGGGCCCCTCATCCCTCCTGAGAGATGAGGTTTATCAATGGTGCAGTGAGCCCCTCATCCCTGACTCTGCCTGATAGATGAGATTTACCAAATGTGCAGTGGGCCCCTCATCCCTGCCTCTGCTTTAAAGATAACCCAGTGTGCAGTGGGCCCCTCATCCCTAACTTGTCCTGAAAGATGAGGTTTACCCAGTGCGCAACCAGCCCCTTATCCCTCCTGAGAGATGAGGTTTACCTAGTGTGCAGTGGGCCCCTCATCCCTCCTGAGGGATTAGGTTTACCTAGTGTGCAGTGGACCTCTCATCCTTAACACTGCCTGAGAGATGAGGTTTACCCAGTGTACAGTGGGCCCCTGATCCCTGACTGGCCCTGAAAGATGAGGTTTACCCGGTGTGCAACCAGCCCCTCATCCATCCTAAGGATGAGGTTTAGCGTGTGCAGTGGTCCTCTCATTCCTCCTAATAGATGAGGGGTACCTAGCGTGTAGTGGGCCCCTCATCCCTTCTGAGAGATAAGGGTTTAGTCAGTGTGCAGCGAGCCCTCATTCACCCTGAAGATGAGATTTAGCCGGCAGTGTGCAGTGAGCCACTCATCCATAACTGGGCCTGAAAGATGAGGTTCACCCAGTGTGTAGCGAGCCTTTCACTCTCTCAGGATGAAGTTTACACAGTTTGTAGTGAGCCCCTCATCCCCAAGAGATGAGATTATCAGATTTTCCCTATATTAACATTCTGATGTCTAGAATATCACATATCTTATGTATTAGCACTCTCCATTCTAGAGTATCGCATGTATTAACTCTCTGTGGTCTAGAGTATGACATGTCTCATGTGTCAACCCTCTGTGGACTAGACTACCATATTTTCTCTGCGTTACCTTCTGATGCCTAGAGGTTCACATATCTTATTTATTAGGCCTCTGTGGACTAGAGTATCACACGTATTAACCCTCTTTGGTCTAGAGTATCACGTTTCCAATGTGTTAACCCTCTGTGGACTACACTATCATGTTGATCTTATTTTAACCTACTGATGCCTATAGCATCATAAATGTTATTGATTAACCTTCTATAGGCTACTGTTTGACATGTATTAACCCTCTGAGGCCCAGAGAGTAGATAGGACCACGTTTCTCTAATAATAACCCTATGTGGACTAGATTATTAAATTTCTTCCATATTAACCTTTTGATATCTGGAGTATCCCATTTCTTATTTATCAACCCTCTGTTAACTAGACTATCTCAAGTATTAACCCTCTGTGGTCTAGTGTATTACGTTTCTGAAATATTAACCCTATGTGGACTACACTATCATGTTTAGCTTATTTGAACCTACTGATACCTAGTTCATCACATATGTTATTTATTAACCCTCTATAGGCTGGAGTATTGCGTGTAATAACCCTCTGAGGTCCAGAAAGTCGATAGTAGCACGTGTCTCAAATACTAACCCTCTGTAGACTAGACTATCAAATTGCTTCTATATTCACCTTTTGGTGTTTGGGTATCACATGTCTTATTTATCAACTCTTTGTTGACTTTCGCAAGTATAAACCCTCTGGCGTATCACGTTTCCTATGTCTTACCATGTTTATCTTTTTTAACCTACTCATGCCTTCTGTGGACTAGACTACCATATTTTCTCTGCGTTAACCTTCTGATGCCTAGAGGTTCACATATCTTATTTATTAGGCCTCTGTGGACTAGAGTATCACACGTATTAACCCTCTTTGGTCTAGAGTATCACGTTTCTAATGTGTTAACCCTCTGTGGACTACACTATCATGTTGATCTTATTTTAACCTACTGATGCCTAGAGCTTCATAGATGTTATTTCTGAACCCTCTATAGGCTAGAGTTTGACATGTATTAACCCTCTGAGGTCCAGAGGGTCGATAGTATCACGTGTGTCTCGTGTATTACTGCGATGTGGACTAGATTACCATATTTCTTTTATATTACCTTCTTATACCTAGAGTATCATATGTTTTATTTATTAATCCTTTCCGGACTAGAGTAACACATGTATTAATCCTCTGGGGTCTCTGGTATCACGTGTCTCAACTATTAATCTTCTGCGACTAGACTATTATATTTATCTAATGTTAACCCTCTGTTGCCTAGCGTATTACATGTCCTCTGTATTAAAGCCGACACAATCAGGCTAAAATCATCAATAATCAATAATTTTATTCTGGCTTCTTAATATACTTCCTTCATATGTGAAGATGTCCATAGACTAGAATTACGGAAGTCTTTTAAATTTTGGGTTGCTGTGGCAACGTAGCAAGGTTGCGGAAAACCCCGTTTATCAGTTATTTCTGTATTTCTCATTTTAAACATGCATGTCCGAAATTAAATTGCGTATTTATTTCTCGCTTAACTGGTAAATGCGCAACACAAAATTTAAAAAAACATACTCAATATTAGTCTATGGACATGTTCACATATTATGGCCATATTAAGAAGCCAAAATAAAATTAAAGATTTTTTATGATTTTAGCCTGATTGCGTCGCTTTAACTGTCTGGAGGCTGGAGTATGAAGTGTTGTCTCATATAATAATCTTCTGGTGGCTAGAGTATGAACTTGCTCCCATATTAACCATGTTAACCATCTGGTGCCACACATGTGTATGATATATTTTCTTCTGTAGTTAGACCCAGCAAATGCTACAAATTGAAATATTTTTTAGACAGATGAATTTTTAAAAGCAGATATTTACAAAACTTAGGCCCAACGCTATCTACGCTAGAAAAGCTAGGTGAATAAATGGGAGTTAGAGAGAAAATTAGCAAAATACTTTGATAGTAAACAAATTTTTAAAAATCATTGTTTTATTATTGTGTTATTATTGCACACTGGAAAAACCTTATCTCTTAGGAGGGATGAGAGGCTGGTCGCACACTGGTGATTTGGTGTGGATAAAATATCAAGATTGAGATAGTTCTATATTACCCAGCTGCTTTTCGGTGGGTTAAATGGGAATGTTGTAAATGTTTATAACCCAGATGCTTTGTTGTGGGCTAAATACGAAGGTTGAAATAGGTATATAATCCGGGTTATTAATTGCGGGTTAAATAAGAAGGTTGGAATTGTTATTTAGCCCGGGTTGTTTGGTGTGAAAATAGTTATTTAGCCTGTATGCTTTGTTGTGTGTTAAATAAGTACATAAGTTGACATAGTTATTTATTCACTGTGATTTGATGTGGGTTGAAGACGAAGATTGCAATAGCTCTATCACCCACTTGTTTTATGCGGGTTATAATAAGAAGGTTTGTATTGTTTTTTAGTACGGGATGTTTCTGTGGGTTAAATATGTCAGTTGAAAATATATAAAACCTAGTTCCTTTTATTTGGGGTGAATAGAAGGTTCAAATAGTTAAATAGCCCAGTAGGTGATTTTCTGTGGGCTAAATAAGAAGGTTGGGATAGTTATCTAACTCGTTGGATCTGGTGTGGATAAAATATCAAAGTTGAGATAGTTCCATATTACCCAGCTGCTTTTCGTTTATAAACATTTTCGTTTATAACATTGTTAGAAATGTTTTTATCTGGTTATCATGGGAACACAAATTTCAGGATAGCAAATTATTATTGAAAATGGGGTGTACATGTGAACTGGTACTCTTAATGTTACCATAAATGAACATTTGTGTAAATATAATGTGACGAAATCTGTGACGTTCATCACAGAAACGCCCCATTTACACAATTGTTATCCCTATTTAGCGAGAAATAGAAATATATCTAATAAAAAAAAAATTTGAACATGTTTAAAACTAAAAAAATCAAATTTTAACAATTTTATTATGTAGAGTAACACAAATAGAACATATTATTTTTTCAATCTGGGTACCTTTAAATATGTCGATTGAAAAGTTATAGGCCTAAAACCTACTTGCTTTTTTTTGGGGTGAATGGAAGGTTCAAATAGTTAAATAGCCTAGTAGGTGATTTTCTGTGGGCTAAATAAGAAGGTTGGGATAGTTATCTAACCCGGTGGATTTGGTGTGGATAAAATATCAAGGTTGAGATAGGTATATATTACCCAGCTGCTTTTATGTGGGTTGAATGGGAATGTTGTAAATGTTTATAACCCAGATGCTTTGTTGTGGGCTAAATACGAAGGTTGAAATAGGTATATAATCTGGGTTATTAATTGCGGGTTAAATAAGAAGGTTGGAATTTTTATTTAGCCCGGGTTGTTTGGTGTGAAAATAGTTATTTAGCCTGTATGCTTTGTTGTGTGTTAAATAAGTACATAGGTTGACATAGCTATTTATTCACGGTGATTTGATGTGGGTTGAAGACGAAGATTGAAATAGCTCTATAACCCACTTGTTTTATGTGGGTTATATAAGAAGGTTTGTATTGTTACTTAGCCCGGGATGTTTCTGTGGGTTAAATATGTCGGTTGAAAAGATATACAACCTACTACCTTTTATTTGGGTTAAATAGAAGGTTCAAATAGCTAAATAGCCCAGTATGTGATTTTCTGTGGGCTAAATAAGAAGGTTTGGATAATTATCTAGCCCGGTGGATTTTGTGTGGATGAAATATGAAGGTTGAGATAGTTCTCTATTACCCAGCTGCTTTTCTGTGGGTTAAATAGGATGGCTGTAAACGTTTATAACCCAGATGCTTTGTTGTGGGCTAAATACGAAGGTTGAAATAGGTATATAGTCTGGATTCTTAATTGCGGGTTAAATAAGAAGGTTGGAATTGTTATTTAGCCCGGGTTGTTTGATGTGTAAATAGTTATTTAGCCTGGATGCTTTGTTGAGGGTTAAATAAGTAGGCCACATATTATTCCGGGTGATTTTATGTGGGTTGAAGACGAAGAATGAAATAGCTTTATGACCCACTTGTTTTTATGTGGGTTATATAAGAAAGTTCTTATTGTTATTTAGCCCAGGTTGTTTTTCAGGATTTAATGAAAAACGTGGGGGGGGGGCTTGGTGCCGGGCCTCAAGTTTTTGTTGATATGCTAAGGCCGATTTAGGTGGCTTTTTAAAATAATGTGTCGAAAAAAACGGGGCCGTCTCCCCTTCCCCGCCTGGACCTGCGGCCGACATTCCCCGTCATTAAGTTGACTATAGATTTACCCAATGTTGGTTTAATGTTGGCCCAGTGTCGTAGACGGTGGACCAACAATAAAGTAACCTTGGGTAAATGTCTGAGATACTAAGCAATGTAAAATGCACAGCGGGCGTCGTAATCAAACCTGTTGCGACTACTGTTTGTATGGAAATTTAGCATAAATCAAATGCGGCCACGGACGATAATACGTGTAGTTGCGAATTCACAAAATATTTGATAGTAATCCAGCTTTCATATCTTTTGTAAATGTTGCAAGCGATAATAGTTGTCAGGAGTCAGGGATATATTTACATTTGTACAAGTTTATTTTACGCGGCATAACTTACCTGTTCATTTTGATAAGGTCTTGGTGTAGGCTATTCAGTTCCGTGAATGAGCGCCAAAAAACAAACATTGACAGCAGGGCATTGAAAGTACGATTTTGATTGGTTGTCATTGTCGGGTTAAAAAAGGGTTTTAGTCTTCTTGCACACCCCGTGACGGGGTAAATAGACACTTCCATATTAAAAACAGTTTAAGCGGTGGCTAAACTCTATTCTTATGGTTTTGTAATCTCCCTAATTATCTACTTATGAACAAAAATGCATAGAAAATATGTGGTGTCATCTCGAAAAATAACACATAAGTTCGATATTAAATTGAGCTCATATCATGTAGGCCTATTACTTTCCCAATTTTACGCAGTGTTTCAAATTTAGGGGAGAGGTTGACCGTTTAAAGCAGCGTGGATTCGAGTGACCAATAGGTTGAAAAGGCGTCCTCGCATTCAGGAGTCGGGTCAAGAAATATCTGTGGATACTGCAGTATGCTGTTTCCGTGCTCTACTGTTGTTTCAAGTCTAATAAGTGCAGCTGTGCAGACACACTGCAGCGTTATTTCAGTGCAATCTCATGATACCCGTCTCACCGCTACAGCACAGTCACGTTTGACACATTGATATTTTTCACTGATACATCAATGCACACCTGTGGGGGAGGGGCAAGGCTTAGGAGCGAGTGACACTGCGCTAGGAGTGAAGTGGTTTTCGTGCGGTTTCTCAGCAAGTAGACGTTGACTCAATGTCGATTTAATGTTGTGTCAACTTAATGTTGAATCAACATCGGGTCAAAGTCCAGCGTGACTTGGGATTAGATTAAGCTTACCAGAAAAAAAAACCTTATGAATAATGTGAGGAAGTGGATGCAACCAAACTTAACACCATGTCATTCGAATGCGCGATATTAGCTTATAGGCCCCATAAAAAAGTAACGGTGGTTCAGGCTTTATTTTTGTATCAACAAGTGCAATGTTGCACATCCACTCCTAATGATAAGCGGACCACCATTCAATCACCAGGGAGAGGGGGGCTAGAGTTTTTTTTAATAAATATTTTCAGACTAAATTTTCGTGATATAAATAATTTGCTGAAGGACATATTCAAAATAAATATCAAATAACCATTTGAAAAATGTGAGCCTCTCTTTGCTCTGCATCATTAAATGACCTTAATTTTTTGAAGCAGATCAATCAATACATCAATACTAAGCGTTGTTTGGGATCCAACTTTGTAGACAAAAAAATTATCAGAAAAGAAAATATATTTTGCTTGTGGTACCTGCTAACGGCTGATAATATCAAGTCAAGATTCATGTGACTATTATCCATGTGACTTATCCCATCGAATAAAAAACGTTTAAACCAATTTTGTTTTCATGTTTTGCCAGCCTTGAAGACGGTGGGCCAACATAGGGATAGCATTTGGTAAACATCTCGAGTTTGCTGAGCGATATCAAGTGTAATTTCTGAGGTCAGAGTGACATACTAACTGTAGCCTACGCCTCTCCGCCATACAAACTGGTGTGCACACCACTCTTAACGTTGTGTATTCAGAATGGCGTACGCCCCAGATGCTTCTGATAGTTGTATTGTTGATATTGCTCTGAAGTGGGATATTAGAAACAACGCAAAAACTACTGCGGTTTTCATTGGTCCGTGCACACGCGTGATATTTGCTGCAAGGTCAGCTGATTTGATTGCAGATCCGTATATTGTTCAAATATTTCATGAAAAAGCAATCAACAGAGGTGGGAAATACAAAGACTCCGAACACAAGATAACACTAACTCTCCTTGCAGGTGAATATATCGAGCTAAAATGCAAAGTGAAAGCAAAAGGCAGGACTGACACCTTTCCCATGATGAGATCTGTGTTATTCCAGCATGGCTGGATATCTACTGGTTTATTAGATTTGGAGAGAGATACAAAACATTTTGAACGTGAGCGATGGGCTGTTACCACTGATTACAGGGAAATATCCTAATGTGGATATAACTACATAGGCAACTATAACATAGTGTGCGTCACCTGGTAAAGAAGTTCTGATATTATATAAGCCTAGTTATGCAAACTAAAGGAATTTGAAAGAGGGATATTTCAGCCCACAACCCTTCTGATCATGCTGATGGACGTTTAGGCTACCATGCTGCGCATGCGGGTGACGTGAAAAATACTGACGACCCATCTACTTCATTTAATAACTTATAGTCCAGGCGATTTGTGATAAAAAATGCCCGTGAACATTCATTTGGTATATATTTTATTACTTTTGCAATTTGTTTTTAGTATTTCTTTTTTTCTCCTGGACTATTTCCGCATCCTTAGCGGGCAACTATAGTTGCTTTTCAAGACAATAGACCTATTTTATTTATGCAGAAGCCTATAAACAGGATGGTGGAATGTGCATGCTAATGCACTTGTTGGGGATATCGGCAGCTTAGAGAAATGAAGTGACATCAGCATTATTTTGCATTGTTGAGAGTTACTTGTATCTGATTTAAATGCATGTGAACATAGGTGATCTATCATTGTGGTTCAATAACTAAGTGAGTGAATATTGCTTTAGGGGTTTTGTCAAGTTAAAAACCATGATATTAGTATTAACATGATTAAGTGATAACAAAGTGAACATTCATATCTTGCAGTGGCGGATTTAGGAGTTGGGCGAGCCGGCCACCCCCTATTTTTCCAATTTCTTTAAAATATCCCCTAAATTGGCCATGCCAAACAAATTCACACACCCACCCCTGTCTTCAGATCCTGGAGACGCCACTGACTTGTGCAGACGAGAGGAACACCCATAGAATGTAATCCATATATTATTAGTTCGGCCACATCCCTCGATCTCGTGACCGTGGGGTCGACCAGAACTAGTTTTTTTTGTGGTTTTGTCATTGCTAGGGGTTAAATCAGAAAATTTGCACCTATGTAGGTTACCTCTGAAGAGTGTGGGCTGTACTTTTTACGAATGATGGTCAATGCGAATGATGAAATTTAGAAAACATGTGGTTGATCACATTTTTGTAATTAAACATTTATATAAGTTGTTGTTTTTTTGGTCGCGGAATTATTTTCTGCAATATCATTGTAAATTATGACACTCTTTAATCTCAAAAATGTTTGCGAAAAATCTTATAGAAAATGCATCATTGCTTATTATTAGTACAGGTGGTCAAAACGAATAATAACAGACCTAACTTAGGTAGCAGAGCTGAAATAGCAGTCAACGGTAAGTGTACATATAGTCGGTGGGCTCTTTTTTTTTAAGTGCTTAAAGTAGGTGGGTTGCCATGATTCGCAGAGCAAACCTGTGTAATACAAGTAACAAGTAGTTTATTCTGATTGTCTTCTTTAGTAGAAAACAAGACAGCTTTGCCAGGAAGGCGTTAGCACATGATACAATACATACAAGGTCATTTCCAAAATATACAAATTATTGTTTTGGCAAAAATAGCCAACTGTTTAAGCTTCTTGAAGATAAATAGTTGAAGGTCTTCTATAGTATATTGCCTCCATGTACTTTCCACGTTCTTCTTTCGAATGAACACAGCAAAGTAAATAGTGAAATTCATCTCTTATATCTGTTTTACAAAATTGCATACACGCATATCACGAAGGACTTGGGACCGGACACTGACCTCTATGGGCAAGCGATGATTTCGGCATCTAAACTTGTTGAAATATACCAGAAAAAAACTTATGAATAATGTGAGGAAGTGGATGTAACCAAACTTAACACCATGTCATTCGCATGCGCGATATTACCTTATAGGCCCTTAAAAAAGTAACGGTGGTTTGGGCTTTATTTTTGTATCAACAAGTGCAATGTTGCACATCCACTCTCCTAATGATAAGCGGGCCACCATTCAATCTGGAGTTTTTTTAAAATAAATATTTACAGAATTAACTTTCGTGATATAAATAATTTGCTGAAGGACATATTCAAAATAAATATTAAGTAACCATTTAAAAAATGTGATCCTATCTTTGCTCTGCATCATTAAATGACCTTAAATTTGTGAAGCAGGTCAATCAATACATCAATACCAAGCTTTGTTTGGGTTTCAAATTTGTAGACAAAAAATATAAGAAAGGAAAATATATATTTTGCTTGAGGCAGAGTGTGAAACAAATAAATAATTTGGCCAGTTGAAGCACGTCAGCCCCCCCCCTTAGTAATTGAATGGTGGCCCCCTAACGGCTGATAATATCAAGTCAAGAATCATGTGACTATTACTGTCTTATCCCATCAAATGAAAAACGTTTAAACCAATTGTGTCTTAATGTTTTGCCAGCCTTGAAGACGATGGGCCAACATTAAGATAGCATTTGGTAAACATCTCGAGTTTGCTGAGCGATACCAAGTTTAATTTCTGAGGTCA
The DNA here is from genome assembly GCA_964017125.1 of Flabesymbios commensalis. NCBI lineage: Eukaryota > Metazoa > Annelida > Polychaeta > Terebellida > Flabelligeridae > Flabesymbios > Flabesymbios commensalis. The sequence continues at coordinate 126,377,425 of OZ024902.1, read as the reverse complement.
GAGTGATATACTAACTGTAGCCTACGCCTCTCAGCTACACAAACTGGTGTGCACACCACTCTTATCGTTGTGTATTCGTAATAGCGTACGCCCAAGATGCTTCTGACGGTTGTATTGTTGATATTGTTCTGAAGTGGGACATTAGAAACAACGCAAAAACTACTGCGGTTTTCATTGGTCCGTGTACACACGTGACATTAGCTGCAAGGTCAGCTGATTTGATTGCAGATGCGGATATTGTTCAAATATGTCATGAGAGAGCAATCAGCAGAGGTGGGAAATACAAAGACTCCGAACACAAGATAACACTAACTCTCCTTGCAGGTGAATATATCGAGCTAAAATGCAAAGTGAAAGCAAAAGGAGGACACCTTTCCCATGACGCAAATCTGTGTTATTCCAGCATGGCTGGATATCTACTGGTATATTAGATTTGGAGAGAGATACAAAACATTTTGAACGTGAGCGATGGGCTGTTACCACTGATTACAGGGAAATATCCTAATGTGGATATAACTACATAGGCAACTAGAACATAGTGTGCGTCACCTGGTAAAGAAGTTCTGATATTATATAAGCCTAGTTATGCAAACTAAAGGGATTTGAAAGAGGGATATTTCAGCCCACAACCCTTCTGATGGACGTTTAGGCTACCATGCTGCGCATGCGGGTGACGTGACAAATACTAACGACCCATCTACTTCATTTGATAACTTATAGTCCAGGCGATTTGTGATAAAAAATGCCCGTGAACATTCATTTGGTATATATTTTATTACTTTTGCAATTTGTTTTTAGTATCTCTTTATTTCTCCTGGACTATTTCCGCATCCTTAGCGGGCAACTATAGTTGCTTTTCAAGACAATAGACCTATTTTATTTATGCAGAAGCCTATAAACAGGATGGCGGAATGTGCATGCTAATGCACTTGTTGGGGATATCGGCAGCTTAGAGAAATGAAGTGACATCAGCATTATTTTGCATTGTTGAGAGTTACTTGTATCTGATTTAAATGCATGTGAACATAGGTTGTCTTTCATTGTGGTTCAATAACTAAGGGAGTGAATATTGCTTTAGGGGTTTTGTCAAGTTAAAAACCATGATATTAACCAGTATTAACATGATTAAGTGATAACAAAGGGAACATTCATATCTTGCAGTGACGGATTTAGGAGTTGGGCGAGCCGGCCACCCCCTATTTTTCCAAATTCTTTAAAAAATTGGCCTAAATTGGCCTAAATATGCCAAACAAATTCACACACCCACCCCTGTCTTCAGATCCTGGAGACGCCACTGACTTGTGCAGACGAGAGGAACACCCATAGAATGTAATCCATATATTATTAGTTCGGCCACATCCCTCGATCTCGTGACCGTGGGGTCGACCAGAACTAGTTTTTTTGTGATTTTGTCATTGCTAGGGGTTAAATCAGAAAATTTGCACCTATGTAGGTTACCTCTGAAGAGTGTGGGCTGTACTTTTTACGAATGATGGTCAATGCGAATGATGAAATTTAGAAAACATGTGGTTGATCACATTTTTGTAATTAAACATTTATATAAGTTGTTGTTTTTTTGGTCGCGGAATTATTTTCTGCAATATCATTGTAAATTATGACACTCTTTAATCTCAAAAATGTTTGCGAAAAATCTTATAGAAAATGCATCATTGCTTATTATTAGTACAGGTGGTCAAAACGAATAATAACAGACCTAACTTAGGTAGCAGAGCTGAAATAGCAGTCAACGGTAAGTGTACATATAGTCGGTGGGCTCTTTTTTTTTAAGTGCTTAAAGTAGGTGGGTTGCCATGATTCGCAGAGCAAACCTGTGTAATACAAGTAACAAGTAGTTTATTCTGATTGTCTTCTTTAGTAGAAAACAAGACAGCTTTGCCAGGAAGGCGTTAGCACATGATACAATACATACAAGGTCATTTCCAAAATATACAAATTATTGTTTTGGCAAAAATAGCCAACTGTTTAAGCTTCTTGAAGATAAATAGTTGAAGGTCTTCTATAGTATATTGCCTCCATGTACTTTCCACGTTCTTCTTTCAAATGAACACAGCAAAGTAAATAGTGAAATTCATCTCTTATATCTGTTTTACAAAATTGCATACACGCATATCACGAAGGACTTGGGACCGGACACTGACCTCTATGGGCAAGCGATGATTTCGGCATCTAAACTTGTTGAAATATTGAATCAATAGATCTGGTAGATCATTTAAGTAATTTTCAAAGCCAAACGTTGTTTTAATGATACGATATATAGTACATTTTCCTCCTTGTGATATTGATTCGTGCCATGTTTGTATAAACTGATCCTTTGATCTCAGCTTAATAATTAACTGTTTGAATGCATTAATAGAACATGGAAGTTTTTGATTTAACCACCGTGAAGCTTTTAACAGATAAAACATATTTGAAAAAATCTAAGCTGAAGTCTTTCAAGTATGTCACAGTTTTTGCTGCCCCATACTTCAGCTCCGTACAACACTACCACTAGTTTAACAATTACATTAGTTTAACATTATATACAGTGGGAGGGATAAATTTATGGCTTTTTTTAGAAGATAAAACATTGCTTTGCATCCTTTTTTATTTAAATGTGATTTTGCAATTTTAACTTTGGCATTAAAATTGAAAACTAAGCCTAAATAGTTGTATTCATCCTTAGTATCAAATATATGTTCACCAAAATTAACAATATGGTGCTTTCGTACTTTTCCCCACGACAAAATTTAGATTTTGGTTTTATTTACATTTATGTGCAAGTCAAAATTGTCACAATATTTTTCTATTTCATTTAACGATGCTTGCAGGTCATTGGGATTTTCACCTAGTATTACTGTATCGTCAGCGTATAAAAGTATATAAAATTTGAAGTATGTCACAATTTCCTCATCAAGAAGTTCTTTTTGCATCTTTTCTATGTCTTTTAAGCCATCATATTTGCGAGATATAAGTTTGTCGCCTCCAGGTTGGCAGCTTCTCGTCCTTCGGCCATCTCGTACCGGTAGTCACCTTATTATTCTATTCCTCTTTTTGCGTCGCAATCTGTCTGACTCTGCCCGGATTGTCCGCAGTGGTTACATACCACTCATTCTGGCACTTGTCCACCAGATGACTGGTGCTGTAGCATCTAAAACATCTTATTGTTTGTCCAGGCTTCAGAGGACATTAGTAACTGGGATGATAGGTGTCCCATCAGTGCTTACACTCAGCCTTACCATTGTCGCAGAATAACCGAATTGGAAACTCTCCTACTTCTATCTTTGTCGGTATGGTGTTCACGACGTAATTAATCTGTACATACCTTTTACCTGTAAGAATGTTTGTGCCTATTATTTTACCACGTCTCATACTTTGGGGTACAATATGACCAAAGTTTGAATAGATTGGTGACAAAAGCTAAATCGATATACTTAGTTGTACACAGAGCACTAGGCAGCCTGTTCCAACCAGACACAGACGGCATGCGTGTATCAAAATGCAGACAGCTCTCTCAGGAAACACGAGGACTTGACCCAATGTTGTTTCAATATTGGTCCGGAGCCGTTGGTGGGGGGCCAATATTGAAACATCATTAGGTCAAATCCTCGTGTTTGCTGGGCTCCACACAGGTGTTTGTCTACACCCACCCCTCCCAACCATAATATTTTCGCCAGCCGATCACGGTACTTTCAGCAAGACAGCCGGCCAATCACAAGCTTACTACAATACTTGAAATTGAGAGCAGGGGACATATGACGTCACCCATCTGCACATTTTAACATGCGAAGTAGCAGTGTCTAGGGCGGGCAGTGTAACTTAGTTGATGTTATCTCAGAAAATTTGGACAACACTTGTTGCCTCTGAAGCTCAATAACCTTCTGCACAGAATTCTACCACCGGCTCTGTCAGAATTAACATTTTTCTAAATATTTTGTTGATTATATTGAAACTATCCATTCCAAATTTCCAGATAAAGTACAGAATATTCCATCAGTGTAAAAAAAACAGAAATTAGATCTAGACTACATTCCTACAAGCGTGCTGCAAAATTGTCTTGCCATAATTATAACTACCATCGCTCACATAATCAACATTTCAATGAGAACGAGTACATTTTTTAACATAAAGTGGGCTGTTAAAGCCAGGCTTTTGATGAAACTGTTTTTACATTATCACACCAAGATAAATTTGTAATGATTTTATTCCAAAATCATTAAGTTTAGTTACCCTGAATAAGATATTATTTACTTTACGACATATCAACATGAATTTGCATTTTGATATGTTAAAATTCATTCTGCAAATTTAGCACCAAAGTAAATGTGCATTGAGATATATCTGTAGTGAATTGTTGTTACATTATCACACAAAGATAAATTTGTAGTGATGTTTATTCCCAAATCATTAAATTTAGTTACCCTAAATAAGTAGTTATTTACGACATATCAACATGAATTTGCATTTTGATATGTTGAAATTCATTTTCCAAATTTAGCACCAAAGTAAAAGTGTATTGAGATATTTCTGTAGTGAAAGGACATAATTATAGTCTTGTATTTATCTTTCGATAAATGTTGGCAGCGTTAGCATATAATTTCAAAAATAATTCACAAATATCGCAGACATCATTTATGTATAACACAAATAATAATGGTCCGGTAATAGATCCTTGTGATCTTCGTTTACCTGGGGTAGAGAATAGACACTAGAGAACCGAAATTGGTGAATATGATTATAAGTACAAATAATTAGTGGCATGAAGGTAAATACGATGTGACTATTTGTATTGGAAATACATTAATTTAACCTCTTCACTTCCAGACCGAATTGCATACCAGGATCCAGGGATCCTGGTATAACTATAGTAAATCCGACGGAAATTTCCGTCATGTATGGTTACATACATTGACGAATGACGACGGAAATTTCCGTCATGTATGGTAGTGAAGGGGTTAAGTAGTATTGACTGTCATGTTATATTGGAGAAAAATAAATAGTTAAGGTATTGCTTAAAAAATATGATATGATATATTTAATAATTCCTATGCCAAGGGAATGTTATTATTGTAATAGTTCATTCTATAGAAGGACGAACTTACGTGCCGACAAATATTATATATCTTTATCGTTATAACTTTAAGCAACATTAAAATTATTTCGATAAAATATATGTATCACCCTCGTCAAAATAAACATAATTATTATCTACTTGATTTACCATTGTATGTCAATAGAAGTCAGATTCTGACGTCTAAGCTCGATCCCCGCACTGAAAGAGTAAAAATGTATAATGCTCGTAGACTAATATTGGTATTCAAATGAGGCAGAACAAGGTAACTAAGATATATATTATGATTAATAATACATCTGGTCTTTATGGTTTTATATAACAATTCTTCAGCGCTTCAACCGTTGAAACGTGAATAAAACGAACTAAAACGAACTAAAAAGTACGAGATACTCGCAGTGTAAATGTAGGAGGTCTGGCTCAATGTAACCTATGTCCTTGCATCTCATGGCGGCTTCTTCGCAAGGAAATCGTGACATTTAGCCTTAGCAATGATGAGCTCGTTCCCTCTTACCGTATACGATCTACCACAGTGCACCATCAAGAATGATAACCTTGTTCCTAGTAGCATTATGTTTCCATTATGTTGATTACATTCTGGACCACCGTCTGCGACAGTATTAAACCAATATTTTCTCAACGTTTGGTGTTGTGGGGCTTTTGACTTCAGCCCAGCCGACACAATACGTTGAATCAATGTTGGTTTGACGTTGGTTCATCGTCTACGACGTTGGACCAACATTGATTCACCAACGTGTTGTGTCTGCTGGGAGGGCCCTTAATCCATTCAGAATCTCTGGGGAAATTTGGGGACATTCTACACTTTTATCTCTGGTCACAAAGGAAATCCTCTTGAACATCAGACTTAAGACTGGAGACTGGGCGTACTATATGGAGAGCTACTGTGATATGTCAGCATTAAAAGTAGATGCTTCAGTAATTTGTATTGAAGTGGACGTTAACAGAAATGTGAACTATTAGCTGGTTTATTTTGACCATACGTTTTTTAGTCTTTCTCGACATGTTTGTAGTACACACTTAGGGGTCTTGTCAAGTTAAAAAAAATAAAAAAATCCGACAAAAACTCGGATTGGTCAGACCACATGCACCAAGCCCCCTATCCAATTTTTTTCATTTTTTTGAAACATGAAAACAACACAAAAAACACCCAAAAAACACAACATTTTCAACAAAAAAAAATCCTAGTTGGGGCTTCACCCACCCACCCACTTCCGAGTTTTTCTCGTTTTTTTTTATTTTGAAATCATCATAAATGTTTTAGTTAGCTCTTTCTGATTCATTTGAATACCTGTGTTATGGGTCTACGGCTATTAGAAATGTGTTGATTCTTACAGTGCGTGGATCGAATTTAGTCGTCAGAATCTGACGTCTACAGACGTCAGATTTTGACAACTAAAGTCGATCCCCGCGCTGTAAGGGTTAACGGCTAACGCATCATCCACATTAAGTTTGCTGTTGTGGCCATGGGGTCAATGCGAAGGTACTTATATCTGGGTACTTTTGCATTCACGTATATAAGAATGCCCTACGCCATCTGACGTGCTTCAGTTCACTGAGCCGTAAGTTGTTACGGCAATTCTCAGAATTGTATTAAGTATTCATGACAAATTATAAATACAAGTATTCATATTGTATTCAAATACTTCCTAAAAGCCACAAAGATTAGTCAACAAAATAAATCATTTCCCAAATAGTATTTGTTTCTTCTAAGTTTTTCTTATTTTATTTCATGGATAAACAAGGGTGGTGAGATTTATAATATTTTCTCATGGCAGTGGGAGTGGGTACGAAGTTTTAAAATCAAAACCCTTTCCAATCTATTATATTAAAATATTACAGAATAATAAATCTGCAGTATTTTCTGCTGAGAAGTCGAGTGTGAATATTGTACAAAACACAACCAATTAATTAATCTAATAATCAGGCTTTAAAAGCTGTATCAATGCTGGACCAGCGCCGTAAGACGTTCGTCTGACATATGTAGGGCCTATAACAATAACCACTTTCCTACAGAGTGGGGTGTGGCATCTGGAGGCTTATGCTTCGTATCTTCCTGTGACTGTTACACCATGCGCACAGGGATAACTGATTAGCTCCAGTGAACTTCACGTCACAGTGGTAATTAAAAAGTGATTAATGTAACTATAAAACGTGTTACATTGACACAACTAATTTATATTTTCCTCTTAGTTATGATCTTACACACGCTTAACTTTTTGCAGGTATAAGTTGTGAAAAAGAGTAATTGTCAAAAGATGTGTTTGTCATAATCTGTGCTTTGTGAGAGTTATAACATTAATAAAGCTGTTGTGTCTAAACGGAGCATGAGCTAATTGACGATAAAATTAGCTCAAACAAAACAGATCACTGGTCACGGTTGATTTCACACACCTGACTGGACAACAAGCTACTCCCTTAACATGTTAGCCTTGGCGTGTCTACATCTAAAAATACGGTACTCAGTCATCGATATCAGACAAAACGATCACCTTCGTTGTTCTTGAGAGGATCTAAATATTGTATTGGTTGTCGATAACGACATACCCTGTGTATCGTATAAAAAACAACTGTATAATAACAATGCATATATTATGACCTTTCATTTCTTTCATCTTATTTGTGTATATTATATTTTGTAATGTTTTTTTTCGCGATGTGAAATAAATTATCGTATATTGAAACGTTGAATAAATGAACGGTAAAATATATTCAAATCAATATATATACAACCAGTCTAAATGGATTAGTCTGGAATTCACAATACGTGTTTTTAGCAGTTTATAGCTTAGATATATTTACAAACTGACTGGGGTCCATGTTCATGATGTAAGTATAAACATGAAATAAATCGGGCTTTATGCCACTTTTGTGCACATACAGGCTAAATTGGGCCAAGATAACCTCCTGAAGATGGTGAGATGGGTGAGATCACACTGCCCTCAAGACACAATATTCTAAATTTAAACGATTCATTTCCACCCGGGCGCAGTTGATCTGGACGTATGATATTCTGATGTGGCTATCTGGGCGAATCGCATCTGGCGTATAATATATGCAACTATGTATAGTTATTATATATATATTAATTTAAACTCTCCCTATAAAAGTTACATTATATATGATACTTATAGATTGTATCATGGCTAAAGTTGTATTGTCCTGCATATCAGCCCGACCTAGTTGTATTCTCCAGAGGGTCATGGATCTTGCATCGTCTCCGGACCGCAGGTCCACGAAGCAAGATCCATGACCCGAGGGAGAATACAACTAGATAAACTGCCGACCGTGGATCAGCCGATTGCTCAATCACACCTACTACATAAACCTGTTAAGCTGTTTACGCCCCACCACCATCTAAGTCTCACAAGTTTCAATTTAATTAATTCCATTCGTGCAATAAATACAAGTTCAGGTGTTGTTTGTCTCTGTAATACATGGTGAGGAAATGCGGCTAATTTACAAATGACATCTGCATTTTCTTTATTCATCAATTGATAAAAACGTATTAAAGAATTCTTGTGACATCCATACATATCTAAAGCCATGTAAGACTGGTATTTTAGTCCATGTACTAAGTGATATCATGATTATTATTGTATCATGTTTAATATTTTTCGTGTGATTAAATAAGTGACTATAAAAAAGATAACAAAGCTTAGTACAATATCTAGCATGAGGAGTTGATACCATGGCATATCCACAGCTGAAGAGTGCAGATGATCTCCCCCAAAACGTAAGACGTGTTCCACCCAGAATGTCACTCGATCAATGGGACTCATAGGACGAGAACGGTAGATGCTCGATAAACGATCTATGCTGTCTTTGTAAGAGGCATTAGATAGCATTTGACTGATACTGCTTGTTAAGATCTCTGGTGTCATGGTTCGTAGGTCCACTGTCGTAGCTACACCTTTTATCGCTGCTCGCAGAGCATTGTAGGGCTGATCAAGATGAATCGGCATTGTAAGCATAGGTACAGCATGGTACAATGCTTCAAATTGGCTGTTACACCCTCCATGAGTAATGAAGAGTATGACATTTGGGTGAGCAAGAACATCATTCTGTGGCATCCATTTAATCAGTGTGATATGATTTGGCACATGCTCAGGAAATGCATGGTTGTATCGCCAGATGAAATTAACATTTGTAATTCTGCTGAATGCATTCATCATTATGGAGTATCTACTTTCAGGAATCAAGTCATGAGATCCAAATGACACCAACACAGCTCCATTTGTTGACATATTCAAGAAGTTTTTCAAGTCAGAGGAAAGTGGTTTTGCAGGTTTTGCAGTCAAACCACCAACACTAATTTCGTTTGCCATTGTTGGACCCGGGTAGTCGAGGACGACATCCGTGTCAAAAAACCACAGCAAACTTCTGCTGGTCAGAGTATTTATTGACACAGCTGGTTTCTCAGGGGCATACGTAGATACCAGGTTGTCATCTAAAGATTGAATTCGTGGAGAAAATGTCCAGTCCAATAAATTCCATGTGTTAGCTAGTCTTTCAAGGAAAGTCATTTTATTACTGTATGGGGTGGATAACTGAAATGGAACGAAAGAAGGGAGTGCTAAGTTTCTTAGTAGCCATGGCTCATATACAGCTGAGATGCTGATGTGAGGTATGTTAAGTCTGTAATGTAGAATCACAAAACATCTTGAAAGGGGGCTGCTACCCAGAAAACCAAGATCGAACTGAAGATGCTTCAATGTTTCAAACAGATTTTGATCAGAAAGAACATCAGTGCAGGCCGATAGAAAGAACTGACTCATCATTCTATATTCAGAAACTTCTGTACTTGCCATAAGACTGTAAAAGGTTTCATCATCTAAACTACTTGGAATGTCAAAGACATTTTTCTTCTTCCTCTCGTATGACACTATGGTCAGATTCCTTTTTCTGATTTCATCTAAGTTGGGAAAAACGGGAGGTAGCACCATGTACACGTCATGGCCATTTTCTGTCAGTTTTTCCGCTATTGATATCATTGAAAACACACGACTCCCCCATTGTAATGGAGTCATCAGTATACGTGAGCCATTCGCCAGGTGAGTTGTCACACCAGATAGCAATACCATTTGACAAATATGCCGAACAAATAACTTGACTTTCATGGTGCTTAAATTCCTGAAAAAAAATAATTGTATCAGTAATGTTCTACGCAGATCACTTGTTACAACAGAGTGATTTAAATATTTTATAACATTTTACTCCTTTTTACGATTTGTCTCCAAATCGCCTCGTCTAACGTTTTTGTTAAATATGTCCCTTAGTCTGGCTTAAGTGCACAATTACACCAAATGTAGTTCCACATATTTGCCACTCTGTCGGCTTCATAACAACAATAATGAATGATTCAATCCATAATATTATTTGTGCCATATACACATGGTTATTTCAATCGCTTTTTGGCTCGAAAATAATATGAAATTTGGCATGTACATTATTTGTTGATAATTTACGAAAAGGGAATATTAAAACTTTTTTGCTCAGTAGGCCCTGAAGGTGGTTGCGCGTAAGAAACTAGCAAACAGGTCTTATAGCTTCCAACCCCTGTTTCAACCACATTATTCCACACATCCTAATTTCATGCTTCATGTATGGAAATGCACCCTTTGCACTTCTGATGTTTTCAGACATCCGTATATTGACATTTTCATATTCTATTGACTCTTGTCAAACAGGAAGCTATATGTCAAAATTGACTCAGTGAAATCTAACATGCTGCCCATCACAACCGGTTTCCTTCAATGATCAATTCCGGGTCCACTCTTATTCTTGATATACATAAACGATATTGTTAATTTCAGTGCTTTATATCATTTTATTTTGTTTGCAGATGATACGGCATTTATTAGCAAATATGACATAGAGAACAATAAGGATGTCCTAATTTTAAATGCTGAATTAAAGAAAATTTATACATAGTTGTGTTTGAACATCACTAAATTAAATTTCATTATATTTTATAGTGTCCAAAAAAAATTTCATACCGAACTCAAATATAAGTAAAACTCCAATAAAACATATCAAAGATTTTAATTGAAAATCTCAATTGGATAAGTCATATTTCCAAGATCGCATGTAGAATTGCCAGTAAGATTGGCATTTTAAATCAATTGAAACATGTGCTACCACAGAATATTTCACTTTTGTTATATAACACTATTATTTTGCCACATATAAACTGTATGATACTCATATGGGGTCATCACCATAAAACCATAACAAAGTTTCAAAAAGAGCAATACGTGTAAGTAAATATCTCGCCCACGGGGAACCCTTATTTTAAAATCTTAACATACTTAAAGTGGAAGATATTTTTAGACTTCAACAACCTTAAAGGGACTAGCCCAGGTCTAAAATCATCAAAAAATCGGTGATTTTATTTTGGCTTCTTAATATGACCATATGATGTAAACATGTCCATAGACTAGAACTGCAAAAGTTTTTAATTTTTGTACAGCGCATTCACCAGTTAGGCTAGATATAGAGACGACATTTCCGTATTTCTTATTTTTGACATGGTTGTCAATAATTAGAAATCAGGAAGTTCGTCTTCATATCTAGCCTAACTGGTGAATGCGCAGTACAAAAATTAAAAACTTTTGCAGTTCTAGTCTATGGACATGTTTACATCATATGGTCATATTAAGAAGCCAAAATAAAATCACCGATTTTTTGATGATTTTAGACCTGGGCTAGTCCCTTTAATTTTACTATCGGCTTATAAATGTCACCCTACCTGATCATGTCTTTCATTATCTTTCTCGGGAAATATACATCAATATAAAACTAGAAAGAGGCATGAGCTACAGCCTATTCGAATATATCATGAATTTGCTAAAAATAGCCTTCTATACAGTATTCCTATTGTAATACATAGCTGCTTGAAAAAAATCTACACACACAGTCTTTCTGGTTTTTCACATCACTTCAAACACATAACCATAGATAATTACAATATTCACTGTAGTATTGAAAATTGTTATGTTTGTATAAATAACTAAATAATCTGCTGCACATTTACTAGACGGTTGGACTAAATAGTCAATTACTGTGTGTTGTTTGCTGATTTTACCAAGGTTTTTTTCAGGATTTTAGCGTTATTATTATTATTATAGTTTTTTTTAAACGTCGGTGCATTCCAACCTTTGAATTTTGTCAGCCGTGATAGATTTTGTTAAAATAACGTCCTATGCATGGTAATTTACAATTGCAGCCACCTTGAATCAACGTTGATGACGTTGATTGTACTTCGTAAGAACGTCGCGCACACACCGGAATATCTGCTCGGACGATACCTTACCTTGAGCTTATAACGTGGTCGATAAACTACTTCTTCAGCCTCCAATACGTCCACCTCCTGTCGTAATGACCACGTGGCGTTCTTTGAAAATAAGATCCTGTACATATAGATCAGACCCGGACACCAGTATGTATATAATTATCCGCAAAATGATGATATATCGCTGTTAGACATCTAATATCAGTCAGGCGACAGTGCCATTTAAAGCAACACAATCAGGCTTATATCATCAAAAAATAAGTATTTTGAATTTGGCTTCTTAATATGAACATATGACCCACGATGAATTAAATATCCATATTACCACATGCCTACATTCCTATGTGCCGGCAAGCTCTGAATACAGCAGGCACAAGCAATGGATTCGAATTTCATTGAACAGAAATGAAATGAAATTTCATTTCATTTGCCTACATTCCTATGTGCCGGCAAGCTCTGAATACAGCAGGCACAAGCAATGGATTCGAATTTCCTTGAACAGAAGTATCTGCGTTTCTGCATGCTCTAAACACAACCGTCAAGGAAATGATTAAATATCTACATGACTACATACCTACATGCCTACGTGCTTGCAAGATGTTAATACAGCAGACACGATTCATTCGTTCAGTGGTCGTATTTATCTGTATTCGATTACATTTTTCTTTTTTTTCAGTAACATTACTCATAGGCATTTAGTATTCACGACTAATTATGAATACAAGTATTCATATTGTATTCAAATATTTTTAAAAGCCACTTAGATTAGTCATAGACTAGTCAAAGTAATAATTTTCCAAATAATTATTATTTTTTTCTCAGTATTTTATTTTATTTTATGGGTATACCAGGCTGGTACGATTTATAATATTTTCTCATGGCAGTGGGAGTGGGTGCGAGGTTTTATAATCATATCTCTTTCCAATCAATATTGAAGAATAAATATGTTTTCCAGGATAAATAAATGTGTCGAGTGTGAATATATATTCCAAACGACACATAGCCATAACAAGGCTTTAAAAGCTGTATCAATGCTGGACCAACATCGTGAGACGTTCGTCCGCCATTGGTAGGGCCTTCAGCATTAATCACCTTCCTACAGAGCGGGGTGCGGCATTTGGAGGCCTATGTTGCGTAACTTCCTTTGACTGTTACATCATGCAGAGTAGGAGAACTACAAAGTTTAAGCACCAGCGGTAATTAAGAAGCGATTAATGTAACTATAAAACGTGTTACAGATATTTTCCTCCTTTGATCTTACACATGTCTGACAGGACAAGAATGCCTTAACCTTAGCGTGTTGATATCTAAAGAGACGGCACTTGCAATCACTGACACTGCCCCTCTCCCTGACATCGATATCAGAAAAAACGATCACCTTAATCGTTGTTGTTGAAGAGATTGCAATAATATATTGGTTGTCGATAACTATATATAGAAAGATTAAAATTTAATTTTGCTTGGTCACAGGGGTAGTCCCAAACAGACTACCCCGACCCTGCCCAATGTGCCAGAGAACAAAGAAACACACCTTCACCTCTATCACTTGTGCTTGGAAAATAATCCACACAGATAGACACCTCAGCGGTCAACTTAACAATGATTACGCAATTAACCCTCTCGGTGCTTGAATCGTCTCATTAAAATGTCTATAAAACCACATTTTTAATTTTCTATAATTACAATGCACTAAAGAAATAGCCCTATTCAGCATTCACATAAAAACAAAATGTTTTTTTCATTTAAAAAATCATCACAACTAAATTGCTAAACTGCATATGCCTACATGTATAAATACTGAAATATATAGGCCTATATATATGTTTGTAGGAGTTCATGTTTGATATTTGTCTTTAGCACCTCACCAACATCTGTCCTTATAACACATATATATATAATGTGACTTGGTGGAGCCAGATATGTCATAGTATTTAAATATTAGTAAATGGGCTCAAATTTAGTGCTGTACCTAGTTTCTAGATATTAATCCAATGTTGCACCAATGTATTGTCAATGCATAAAAACACAATATTTCTACAAGTTACATAATTTACCTTTGCAAGTTATAGTTATCCCCAAACTTGTAGCTTAATAACGTAGATGCGGTTACTTGATATGTAATTACTAAAACAAATGAGGATGTAAGAAAATGAAATCATTTAAACCGCTTTATTTATGGCCTAATAAAACGCAATATTTAACATTTAAATGATTAGTAAAGTGGTAGCATAATTTATTTTAATTAAATTAGATTCAGTATAAATCATATAGTTCAAGTGATGTTATACCGTTACTGATGATATGGGTACAGAAATATATATTTATATCAATAGTGACATTCATTTTCAAAGTCACTATTTTGTAAAGGAATTGATGTCTTTCAATTCAATTCACAACAATTAATGTATTCGTATTCATATTCGCATATATTTTGAAAGTAATGTATTCGCATTCTAACAAAGAACAAATTACACATTTTGTTTAAATTGAATATTCGCATTCATATTCGTATTCATGACTTTACATAGTATTCTGTTTTATATTTAATCACATTGGTATTTATTCGACCCCATGTCTGTTTTTAACGTTGTGTAGACCACGATCCGTAACGCATTGCTTAACCCCCCCCCCCCCCCCTCTGGTCGTTGGCCTACTTAGGAGGCCTAATGGTTCAACTCAGAATGCTCAATCACATTTCTTCCACCAGGTGTCCCTGTCGTGTTTGAAATGGAGCAGCTTCGGATTAGCCAAGATGGTAAAACTTCAAAAGTGCTTCTGAAAAGCAAGAAGATTATTTATTTACTACATAAAATAATTAGATATATTTTTTTCTAAACAGGTGTATGCTATAGTCTTTTTAATATGTAATAATCTCGCTTTTAAAATAGAAATAATCTTTATTATAAACACCATATTTTACTTACATGACAATTCAAGCCAGATATATACGAACCAAGTATCTCTAAAAGTCGGAGGTGCGTGGTCATTCTTATCCGATACTCATGGCTCCTCCTGAAGTTGAGGTCCCACTGGATCCTCTTCAGGCTGAGGGCCACAGGCTGAGGTCACTTGATGATGAATGACCTTCACTCATGAGCTGATCTGTTCAGCGCACGCTGGTGGTGATGGTGTACTCATGAGTGGACGGCGGTCGTCTGTTAACCTCCATTTTTTATGGTTCATTTTTAATTGACATACCATTCAATCGTATGAACCCTTTAACCGCCTAATTATTCAATTTGAATTTTCACCCACTTGAAGTTGTGTCTCGCTGACGCGATCCACAACTTCAAGTGAGTGAAAATTATTCATATTTGACAAAATGGAGGTCAACTCTTTTCAAATTTTGCTGGTTGATGTCACATTTTATCTTTAACATATTCAAAATGTGGTACTTAATGTGCTAATAAAAAATGAAAACCCGAATATATGCGGCACCGGCGGTTAAAGGGTTACCAGAGTAGGCTATATAACCCTTACAACGCTAAGATATTTGTATATATATCATTGAGATCAAAGGGTTTTTACTTTGAAATCATCATAACTGTCTTAGCTGGCTGTTTCTGCTTCATTTGAATACATATATTAAAGGTATAAATTGGTAATTCTTTCGGAGATCTACTTCCTGAGACGTCCCAGAATATGACGTCTAAAGTTGGTCCCAGCGCTGTATGGGTCAAGGGGTCACCATTCAATCTTCAGGGGGAGGGCTGGATTCGAACTTGGATTACTGTTCTATGCGCAGAGATGTATAATACAATTTGAAATAAATAATTTGTTCGCTAAAAAATCCATTTCTCAGTTCCATTTCTAATTCCGGCTGCGCCATTTCAGTCACAATATAAATAGGCCTTTCAGTAGAAGGCCTGAACACGACTAAGGCCTTTATATTAAAATATGCCTTAAATCATGAAACACTGATATATGTTGAGATACAAATTGACAAATCACATTGGCGGAGAAAAGCTACCGGGGTTAAATGATTGATTTAATGACAGGATTTCATTTTATCTTCAAATAAGACTTTACGTAATGACACATTGTAGTTTACTCAAATAAAATAAAATAAAATTTATTACCATGTTATATCCGTACAGGATTCAGGGTATATACATTATTGGTGATACATTATTATATATAATACATTGATGTACTCATAGAGTGCTGATATTATTAAAACGTATCAGAGATAAACACATAATATAGAAGTGTTGCCCGCGCCAAAACCAGAGATACAAAATGCATATAATTATGAATAGTATATAGGTGAAATACACTCCGGAAAGCGTAGCAACCTACAAAATAACTAGAAATAGAACATTTTTCCATAAATATCCATTATAGAATTTACATCCTTGACTAAAAATGCTAAAGTTTTCTGCACGGTAGTCTCACATTAAACAACATTTTTTATTGATGGACAGGTGTTATGAAATCATAATGTGTTTCTGGCGTGATGTAGTGTGTGTTTTTATACATCGTCGCTCTTATTGTATTGTGAAACGGAAACACCTTGCGTGTCACCAGGTGGCGTAAATCAGAATAATGATTTGACTCAATGCTGGACCAATGATGGGCCAATGTCACAGAAGGTGTCCCAGCATTGCACCAGCATTGGGTGAATGTCCAGTGCTTCCAGGTGCAATCCCAACAAACACGAAATGTTGACCCAATGTTGGTTCACTATTGGCCCACCGTCTTTGAGGTCGGCCCAACAATGAACCAACATTGGGTCAACCTCTCGTGTTTGCAGGAATTGTCCCTGCCTAGGACACCTGATACACTGGCCCATTGTTGGGTCAATGTTGGTCCAACGCCTCGTGTTATGTGAGCTTTCCCATACACTCGCTCAAAAACATTGGTCGTGAATGCGATTTGTTATTATACAGTCGCGAACTAATTATTGCCTTAATTACTACTTTTTCTCTCATCACGCCATAATATAATAATACAATGATGATTTTCTACTAATGAGAAAGAGATATAGAAATTTGTTTTCTTGCAAACGTTAGTATGTATTGCATGTTCATAAGTATTTGATTGTGTATACACTAATACATGCCTGAGCATGCATGTGCATGGGTGCATGTACGCATATAAACAAAATGTTCTATTATATTATGATAACAAAATTCACTGTGACAGAATGTAACAGTATTTTTTTCTTATTAATATATTTATTAAAAATAACGAATTGACATAAAACAAAGTCTGTACTAACTTCAGGATGATTAACATGATTATGTTTAGGTGGCCTTCACGCTAGCGATCCTTGGATCTTAGTGAAGCTCTCCTGTTATATATTTGTTTGTTTTTTTATGTTTTTTATTCAGGTAGACTTATGCTTCTTATTATATATTCTATTATGTACAAAAATGTATGACAAATAAAAGAGTCTAAGTCTGAGTCTGAGTCTGATTCTTAGTGAATTAACGATAACGATAAATAGTCGAATTAAGTATGTGGTCTCACCACCCCAAATGCCAGTCCCATTGAAACGCATGTATAATGCCGACATTCTACGGGCCGAAATCACCACTTTCGTCCCTAACTACCCCTCTATGTGACACACCATAATAAAGCATAATCTGTCCTTTTTCAAAAACGAAAATAGTATGCTAACTTCCTGCGTTTTGAGCTACGCTCCCGTTTTGGTAAAAAGGTCCGTTTTGCCCAGATCTCCCGAAATATTCATGCGCCCATTCCCTGAAAAGACACAAAACCTTCTTACCCCCTGTATCCATTCGAAAATCTCACAACACAGTATACGTCATGCCGTGTATGAAGAAAACAATGTGGGCTTCCAAATTATCCACACAATTACAACATTCCTGTATTTTTTTTAATTCACCAGAAGCGGAAACAGCCATGTAGAGCAGTAATTTATGACGGACTCTCTCGGCTCATTTAGGGTGGTGAGACTTTATCTTATAGAATCGATATTAATACATTTCATCTGAAGACGCTGGTTGAAATCTCTGGTCTAGAGTAACGGTATAGAAGTTTTCAACCTTTATCAATCAATCAATCAATCAATCAATCAATCAATCAATCAATCAATCAATCAATCAATCAATCAATCAATCAATCAATCAATCAATCAATCAATCAATCAATCAATCAATCAATCAATCAATCAATCAATCAATCAATCAATCAATCAATCAATCAATCAATCAATCAATCAATCAATCAATCAATCAATCAATCAATCAATCAATCAATCAATCAATCAATCAATCAATCAATCAATCAATCAATCAATCAATCAATCAATCAATCAATCAATCAATTAATCAATCAATCAATCAATCAATCAATCAATAATTTACAAACTATAAAATTATGTACAGACCATTGAGCTATATAATATGTACATAAAATAGACTGTTATAAATATATACATAAAATAGACTGTTATAAATATATACATGGAATATAACATTATAATTATAATTAAAATATAATGGGATACACAATAAATACAACAGCGTAGTAACGCAAGTTTGACAAATTTGTCAAATATACAGTGAGTATACGTGATATTATAAGCCAATAATAAAATTAAAATGCTTATTTTATACATTCAATAATACAGAAAAGATATAATAAGACAACTGAGATTTTACATTTATGCGATAAATATATGTGAAACATAATCGGATATAGGTGACTCATATTCGCATATATATTTACCATTTTACGTTAAATATTAAAAATGATTTGACATTTCTACATATCAAATTATTTTGCCAACATCGCAAAGGAAATGAAAAAAAAACTGCTGCTACATTTTAGTTAGTTCAGATCTATTTTCAAATATACCATACATGTAGCTGACCGCTGCCATGGCAACAACACCTATCATTCCCGTAAGTCTGTTGTAACAATCTCCAAAGTAGTTAACCTTCAAAACTGACAACAATATTTATTTTTGCAAAAAATGTACATCACTAACATGGTCTTATTTGTTTACCTGTGCACCTGACAAAAACTATGTTTTAACATCTTAGGGGTGGTTTATTTGTTTAAAATGCTACACATGCTTAACCCTTTAAGCACTAGGTTAAGCCATTTAATTTTAACCCACCTTAAGTTGTTTCCCGCTACCGCGACCCACAACCTAAATTGAATATGATCAATCAAAATCACAGCCTTCTGGCAATCTGGCACACTTAATACTCTCCAAAGTAGTTAACCTTCAAAACTGACAACAATGTTTATATTTGCAAAAAATGTACATCACTAACATGGTCTTATTTGTTCACCTGTGCACTTGACAAAAACTATGTTTTAACATCTTAGTGGTGGTTTATTTGTTCAAAATGCTAAACATGCTTAACCCTTTAAGCACTTTAATTTTAACCCACCTTAAGTTGTTTCCCGCTACCGCGATCCACAACCTAAATTGAATATGATCAATTAAAATCAAAACCTTCTGGCAATCTGGCACACTTAAAGAACAATCAAACCAAAATCATCATATGTATTTTGGCTTATTGATATGTCCATAATATGTCAACATATCCATAGACTAGAATTGCGAACGTTTTCTTAAGGTTTTGTGTTGTGCGATCCCAAGTTAACCTTTTCACTACCATACATGACGGAAATTTCCGTCGTCATTCGTCAATGAACGTAACCATAAAATGACACAAATTTTCGTCAAATATATACTACATTTATGTATTTTTCGTCTTTTGAAGCTGGAAATTGCGTCAGCAATTCCAGCTTCAAATGACGAAAAATAGAACTCCTACACCAGTATATCTGGATCCTGGTATGCACCCCGGCCTGGAAGTCAAAGGGTAGGACAATCAAACCAAAATCATCATTTTTATTTTGGCTTAGTGATATGTCCATAATATGTCAACATATCCATAGACTAGAATTGCGAACGTTTTCTTAAGGTTTTGTGTTGTGCAATCCCCAGTTAACCTTTTCACTACCATACATGACGGAAATTTCCGTCGTCATTCGTCAATGAGCGTAACCATAAAATGACACAAATTTTCGTCAAATATATACTACATTTATGTATTTTTCGTCATTTGAAGCTGGAAATTGCGTTAGCAATTCCAGCTTCAAATGACGAAAAATAGAACTCCTACACCAGTATATCTGGATCCTGGTATGCACCCCGGCCTGGAAGTCAAAGGGTTAATACTCTCCAAAGTAGTTAACCTTCAAAACTGACAACAATATTTATATTTGCAAAAAATGTACATCACTAACATGGTCTTATTTGTTCACCTGTGCACTTGACAAAAACTATTTTTAACATCTTAGTGGTGGTTTATTTGTTTAAAATGCTAAACATGCTTAACCCTTTAAGCACTAAAAATAGAACTCCTACACCAGTATATCTGGATCCTGGCATGCACCCCGGCCTGGAAATCAAAGGGTTAAGCAAGAAATATTGACGGGATTTATTTTCGAACATGCATGTTCAAGAGACGAAATACGGCAATAACTGATAAATGGGGCTTTCGACACACCTGCTGCGTTGCCACAGCAATTCTAAATTTAAAAGTTGTCTACATTTCTACTCTATGGACATATTATGAACATATTAATACATGTTTTTTCCTGATTGTATCGCTTCAATGCTCTTTATTCTTAAAATTTCCTTTTTAAGGACAAATAGAAAGGCCGAAAGGACCATAGACTATAACACCTTAACCCTTTCAGCACTGGGATCGACTTTTGAGGTCAGAATCATTTGACGTCAAATGTCGACCCCACACTGGGAGAATTAACAAATTTATAATGACCGTAGAGCCTGTAGGGATTCGAATAAAGCAGAAAGAGCTAACTAACACATAAATTATAATTTCAAATGAAAATTGACATATCATACGCGTCATTATGCGAGCTCAGCATCTTTCAGCTCAAAAAAATGAAAAACAGCTCCTTCAACATTCTACATGTACACATCCAGCAGTGCTAACCCTCCAGAGAATAATATCAGTTTATCTCCTAGCTCTATAACCGGCGTCATAATTAATTTACCGACATTACACGTCAGATTCTAACGTCTAATGTCGGTCCCCGCACTAAAAGAATTTACATTTGCATTATTTTTGTATATAAAGTATATCAAAACAAGTGTTTAAGCCAATCTGAAATTCTAAATACACCTTGTGCTAAGAGTGAATTTATTACGTGTTACAAAGGATAAAAAACATATAAAATAATTGGTTGATCAGTCAAAAATACTGCATATCTGGTAATATTCGCGCGGTTTTAATTTTCGCGAATTTCGCGATGAGGACAAATTCTCGAATTTAAGAATCCCGCGAAAATTATTATAATAGTGACACCTATCATCGAAATCGATAATTCGCAAATTCCAGAAACACAAAAAGCCTAAGATCACAAATTCGCGAAAATCTAAACATGCAAATATTACCAGATCCACTGAGATGTCATTCTCCAGATGATACATGTACTTAGAAAACAAACAAAACATCTCTTTGCTCATCACTGCGGCGCGTGTCATGTGCTGTTTTCGCCACCCGGCGATCAGACATCCCTCTGGTCATCTCCCTTACACGGCCATCCTCACATTAAAACACACCACTACATTATTTTCTTTGTCCGCCCACTACATTCTAAGCCAGGAATGGAGAGTTTTTGTTAATCAAGTGAAGACCAATTATCATGTGATGAACATTGTTATGCTCGGATGTGTTTTAAGTCATTTACGTATTCTTAGCTGTGGAAAAAGCCTCGGCCTTCGGCCTAGGCCTTTCCCACAGCTAAGAATACGTAAAAACAAGACATTCGTATACATTTGTGCAATGTTGGACCAGCGTCGAAGACGTTGGGCCGACGTTGTACAAATGTTGCACAAATGTTTTGTGTTTGCTGGGTTGAGCCAGCACTATTAGCGCCCTTATTGTTTATTATTATTATTATTTACAATTATTCTATAGCGCTAAATCCAATTTAATAGATCTTAGCAATACATAATTAAAAGTCTATTAAATTATTCTTTGAAAAAAGTGTCTTTGAATTAAAAATATTATATAGAGTAGTTTTTTGTGAATAAAAATTGCGTAACGACTAAAGCTTGCATGTCGTAGGTCTGTTGGTAAGGCATTCCACACTCTGGGACCTGTTACATTGAATGCTTGCTGCTCCTCTTTGCTACAGGCTGACGGAGCTGAAGAGTATCTACTTGGCGGATACACTGCATGGTCACATCCCTTACACGCCCACCCTGGCTGTCAGTACTTATGTATTTATCTCCCATAAATACAGGTATAAACCTCACCCCGGACAAAGCTTTTTTAAAGCCCCGGTCTATGGAGACCAGCTCTATATCATTAGCTGCATATGTAGTGTGCTCCACTGGGGATGTTTTTTATGCTGGTTTCATCAGCTTACTGATTCGGTCCTGCTGTTATGTGGACTTATATCAGGAGGTCATGGGTTTGAGTCCTTGATTTTGGTCATAATGGTTACACAGCTGCATTGCTTCCCATGCTGCCCTCCACAGGGTTGCCAAATCATCCAAAAAATCTGATATTTTTTAAAACTGTAATTAAATTTAAAACTCAAATCAGAAAAAGTAGGATTCACGGCACTTTGGATTCACGGCACATTGATAGCGCGGGAAATCACATATTGAAACACTATAATGAAACATCTGTTTGGAAATTCTCACTTTATATTACAATTTATTCATGGTAAATTATCGATCATTAATTATGATTAAGCATAGTTGTATAGTTAAATCCTGTCAGTGTGGGGAACGACTTTAGACGTCATAAACTGACGTCTATGGATGGGTTCTACGTGTTATTCACCTTAACTTTTAAACCCCCACGATGCATCAAAGCCTCATTTTGCATACCTATACCTAGGGGTTTTAGAACAAACATTTGCATGGCATTGAAGAATTGAAGAACAATATTGTGGAATTGTGGTGAATGAAGATGACAATGATAAATTCATGCCCGAAAAGTTTAATGTTGGGCCAGCCTCGTAGACTGATGTCAGTCTAACATTAAGCCCATTATAGGTCCTGTATTTGCCAGCCATGCAGTAGTGAGGTATGACAGTGAAGTGTTAAGCTAGTACCCGTGTCATTTCCTAAAACGTATGACAACATAAATAACACCAATAATGCGTAACACTTTATAATGGACATGTTTTATTCCATTTGCACAGCATGTCACACAGCAACAGTAGCATCAAACATTAATCAATATAGTTCGCATGTGATAACCCAATTGTCTACACGAAAAAAATATGAGAAAGCAATTGTAAAAATCAGCGAAACAACAAAATACATTACAGCAAATATATGACGAAGCATCTTGCAAATCATTTTATCTCCTCTTGATGAAGTCATAACTTTTATTTGCACTGCTTTGTAAACGCGTCAAGGCCAAACAAACAAACTTTTTTTAAGAAAGGCCTGAGCTTGCTCCTAAAATGTGTAGATTTGTGTAGGTAGAAAAGTGATCTATTTTTTTAAATTCAATTTCAGGTCATAATAATTGTTAAGCCATACGCCCCAAGCTATGTTAGGCTGTTTTAGTGCACACACAGTCGACCAAATCTTGAGCCTAGCCAACAGTGCAGATATCAAAGGGTTGATTTGATTTCACATCCTGTAAAGACTATATGTGTATTGGGTTGGCATGCGCTACGCATCCCTATAGAGTTGTAGATATATGCCTTTGATTTATATTTCATTAAAGGGACTGGCCCAGGCTAAAATCATAAAAAAATCGGTGATTTTATTTCGGGTTCTTATTATGACCATATGATGTGAACATGTACATAGACTAGAACTGCCATTTTTTATAATTTTTGTGCTGCGCATTCATCAGTTAGACTAGATATAGAGACGAAATTCATTTCCGCATTTCCTATTTTTGACATGGTTGTCAATAATTAGAAATCAGGAATTTCGTCTCTATATCTAGCCTAACTGGTGAATGCGCAGAACAAAAATTATAAAAAATTGCAGTTCTAGTCTATGTACATGTTTACATCATATGGTCATATTAAGAACCCGAAATAAAATCACCGATTTTTTGATGATTTTAGCCTGGGCCAGTCCCTTTAAGCGAAGCAGCACAATTGTAATGCCACACACTTTAACAAACAATCCAGACATTGTTAAAGACATTGTCTACGCCAGTGTATTTTTAGTTTATATATATTCAACAGGAAAGACGTTTCGCCCCCGTCTTCATAGTTCAGGAAGACGTTTCGCACTCAAACCATATTTTAGAAAGACGTTTCGCACCCAAACCATATTTCAGAAAGACGTTTCGCACCCAAACCATATTTTAGAAAGACGTTTCGCCCCCAAGTCATATTTAGGAAAGACGTTTCGCACCCATTTCATTATTAGGAAAGATATTTTGCCCCTCTTTATATTTTGGTAAGACGTTTCGCCCCCTGATCAGAAAGACGTTTTGCCCCCTATAGTTATAATTTGGAAAGACGTTTCGCACCCTTTTCACAATTAGGAAAGATGTTTCGCCCGCTATTCCTCAATCAGCATGATATTCATTTTTAAGAAAGACGTTTCGCACCCTAATTATAAAACAGCATAAGATTGCCGTCCCATGTATTATTCGGAAAGAAGTTTCGCCCTCTCTTTATATTTACGACAGACGTTCTGCACCCTACTCATAAAGTCTGTATAATATTCGTGAAGATTACATGCCCACATTGGTTCAACGTCTCGGTTAAAACAAACGAAAATATCTAGGCCTACTTGGATAAAGAAAAAATAATTATTCGTAATACAGCACAACAATATAGCGTCGTCACGCCTGATGTAGATCACGCCGTGTTAATTGCAATTGAGCAGGATCAGCCTAATAACCCCCCCCCCCCCCGACCCTTTAGATTCGTTCTCCTGGTACATGCAGCCTAATGCAAGTATACAATTCTTACTCTACTCTATGAACGTATATATTTATATGACTCTGTATGTTATACAATATCAATTTTACAAAATAGAATACGGTAGGCCTAAACATAAACGCAAGTTTCATAGATAGAAATACTACTATTTATTACTAAAAAATAATAATAGTCTGCAATTAATTGTGATGATGTAGATGGTCTAAATAATATGTTTTGTGGTATGTGGAAATGTTTTCTTGGCAGCTATAAGAATGGGGGCGAAACGTCTCACATAAGGGTTCGAAATGTCTTAATTTAGAAAGGGGGCGAAACGTCTTTTCCAGAGGGCGAAACGTCTTCCCTAGGGGGTAAAACGTCTCAATAGGGGGCGAAACGTCTCACATTGGGGGCGAAACGTCTTCTGTGGGTGCGAAATGTCTCACAGGGGGGCGAAACGTCTTAAACTGGGACAAGTCGTCACGGCGACGGGGCCGAAACGTCTTGAAGATGGGTGCGAAACGTCTTGGGGGGCGAAACGTTTATGGTGCGAAATGTCCTGGAGCCGGTGAGAAGGTACCCACTGCCGGCAACTGGTCAAGAAGAGGGGGAAGTACCAGGGAAGGGTGGGGGTAGCTAGTAAGACAGTAAGACAGTAAGACAGTAGTTTATTCATAAGATCTGTATATGTACAGACATGTATGTACAGTAAAACCTGTCAATACCGGAATGCCTTGGGGACAAATTTTTATTCCGGTTTGGACAGGTTCCGGTTTAGAGAGGGTTTTTGCTTTCGGAGAGGAACAAAAAAGGATAACTTGTACAATTGACATGAGGGTTATATTCAGGATGTGTCGTCGGTTGGTTTACAAATGATAAGTGGATGTATGCAAATAAATTAATATAATAAAATCCACAATTTTTTAAGTATGTTTTATTATATTAAAATAATAAGTATATTCAATTCATGCATTATTTTTTCAAGCATGATTCATATATAAAACACATAATACAGCTAGTATACATAGATTAATGAATCTAGTACCGGGTATGCATATTGTGTCCGTGATAATTTATCATTTTTTTGTAATTGTGTGTCACATATTTCACACACAGAGTGCCTTTGTCATTTTATAAACATGATTTTTTAGTTCCCAATCTAGAATAACATTACATTCTTGTAATCGTCCGTCACACATTTCAAACACGGAGCATATTTGTTAACACCTACATCAGTCCGATTAAATATCAAAGCGGTAGTAGAAGATGTGCTTTCGCTACGGAGTCAATCATATTGCAGCAGTTTTATTTTTTTAACTGTTTCATGACGACAACACTCGTTTGTTTGGTAACTTTTATATATTTTCTGTAATGTATGATGCTGGACTGAATGCTCCAATACTGTATAAATATGTCATTTAATACAATATTAATGACTTGACTAAGAGTAAAAAATAATATAGAAATAATCGAGCGATGAAAGAATAAATCAAATGTTTTTATATTTTACCCACCGTTATTTATTTATTTATTGGGCCAATAAATATCACAAACAGAATTAATTTATCAAAAAACACAGTCTAATGTATGTGAGAATTATTGTTTAATGCACTTTTTAATATTTTATAAGTCAAAGATTTTGTTACAATATTTTACTAACCAATTATTTTATTAATCCATTATATTGTTAAAATATCTTACCAATCTCAATGTAAAGGTGCTATAATAGTTCCTCTAACCACCCGGCTAGCTAGAAAAAGGTGTTACCAGCACTAACTTCGCACCTTGCCCATTGCATAACCAGATAAAAAGCAGGATGAACATTACGTCACCTGCCGCCACCTGTTTAACCCTTAGTGCACGGCATGCAATTTAAAAAAAAATCTTTAAAAAAAAATCAATTTCGGTTTGGACAGGTGAAATACAATACAATTTCTGCATTTGGGGAATAATGAGTCCGGTATTCGGAGTAGACAGGTTCCGGTTTAGTGAGGGTTAATTAGTATTGTTTGAGTGTAATTAATTCGAGACCAAATAATTATTACGGTATAGACAGGATTCCGGTTTGTACAAGGTCCGGTATGTACAGGTTGCACTGTATATGCCAGGTGGGCACGTATGGTGGTGACAATTATACCTTATAATACAATATTTACACAGGGTTATAATAATTATTATTGCTATGGTACTATTCGTCTTATCTATGCAAAAAGCTTAAATGCATTCATTATTATTTGAAAATATTTACATAATTTCGCCAGCTGTACGGTGCTTTTCACATTCATTAGATTGAAAAATGATAGAGCTAACCGAGATTGAACCAACACCAATTTATTTTTTACGGGCTTCGTTAAAACGTGGGCATATAAACAAGAAATGAAATTCATCGCCCAAATCGTTACAAAGCTCACAAAGCCCATCAAACAGTTGTAGTTGAATGTCTATTTGCAATTGAAGTTGTCTGCTTTTGCGCAGTAAAGAAAACATTTACCTTTATCATACAATTCTTTCTTAGCAACTGTGAATTTTCCATTGAAATTAAAATTTAAACCCAAGTATTTATAGTGATCAACTACATCCAGCTTTTTTTCACCAAAATAAAATTCAGGTCTGTTTCTAATTTTACCTCTCGACAAGACAGTAGCCTTTGATTTTGATACATTTATTTTTAGTTTCCACAAATAACAGTATTCCTCCATCAAATTGATCGAGTTTTGTAAATCTTTTGGCGATTCGGCCAATAGGACAGTGTCATCTGCATACAGTAAAATATATAACTTTAAAAGAGCACAAAGATTATTATCAAAAGTGTGTGTTGCTAAATCGCTTATTTCTTTAAAACCCATGTGCGCTTCTTGCAAACTGTTGCAAATCATTTAAATAAAGTGAAAATAAAAGAGGAGACAGGTTTTCACCCTGTCGAGCCCCGATGAGACATGAAAAATTATCAGTCAGTAAACCATTTATGGCTACACATGATTTGGCCGATTTATACATATTATATACAACTGCGATGGCGCAGAGGAAATGTCTTGTTTCCAGGGAATTGCACTTTTGCCAGAGCAGAACATATTTTTTAAAGCAAATGTGCAAGTTACTTTCTAATAATAATACTAATACTAATTAACTGACTGACTGACTGACTGACTTAGTATAGGATGTTTTAAATTATATACGTCTTTGAACAGTACCAATACCCGAGTGCATTATTGTTGTTTTTTAATGTGGATTTGTAGAATCTAGATAGCAAGTTATTGGCACACATGAATATATTTGAATAAGAATATTTGAATACAAATTGGTATACTCCAATAAATATTTGTATATAAAAGAAGAAACCAAATGTCTTAGGTCTAGGGCTATTATAGATGTGTTATTCGTTCAATGGCGGGATTAACTATAGAATATAGACGTCAGGATCTGACGTCTACATAGTTAGAATCTGACGTATATAGCATTAAGAACAATCTGATCTTTTATTTTATATGCCTCACTTCTCTAATCGATAGAATCGCGTCATCTTCACGCGCCTTGAGATGTAAATTACGGAAAAAATGTGGACAAAATGTGTGTTTGAAGGTGGTTAAACCACAGTCTTTCCCACAGCGAATTCGGAATCTGTGATTTCAGTTTTTTCTGGCTGTCCACGTGGACTTCTCATGTAGATCGCCCTTGACGACAGACCAGGGATTCATGTCGTTAAGATTCCTCACAAAGTTTTCTGGTTGTGGACTGGAAAGTGGAATGTTTGACTACGGTACAAGGTGGATGAGCATTGATTCCATCTCGATTTTTCTCTACAAAATGGGCCAACATTAACATTAACCCTTCCAGTGCCGGGATCAACTTCAGACGTCAGAATTTGACGTCTAAAGTTGATCCCCGCACTGAGAGAGTAAAGTAAGTATCATGGTCGTAGACCCATGACCTGATAACATAGGTATTCAAATGAAGCGGAGAGATCTAATTAAGATATTTATGACGATATCAAATTTAAAAATCCCTCTGGTCTCTATACAAATATTTCAGCGCTTTAAGGGTTAGCACAACATTCGGCCATCATCTAGGCTAGTTTTAAGATCGCGGCGATTATGACATGATTTGTTATATTAGACGATTAAATCAATGTCATTGGGAATAAAGTGTGCAAATATTTGATATAAAATCAAATAAATCAATAATTTTCACCAACCTGAATTTGTGGGTCGCGGTAACTAATCATTTAATCAATTTAGGTTGCACTTTGTCTAGTTCGAAACTTGTGTAAAATGTATATATAAGGTCCATCGATGAGAGGTTTAACCATTTGACCGCCAAGTGATTTGGTCCACTTGAAGCTGACGCGATGTGAAAATTATTGACATTTGACGAAATTCAGGGCAACTTTTATGAAACTTGCTTATTGATGCCTCGTTTTACCTTTAACATTTTTAAAAAATCTGACATTTAATGCGACAATAAAAGAGGGGAAAAAACGAATTAGAATGTAATCGTTACCGGTGGCCCACAACATAGAACAGATCTAACTATAAATATTGTGTTTATTTCAAATAAAAAATAAAGGTTTGGTGTTAGCTGAGATGTTTGCATGGCTCCAAACTATACAGAGCTCCGGAATGTGAAGCAATATGACAAGCTATGAGGAATCAGCCAGCCTAAAAAGTACAGAATGTGAAGTACTTCTCGTGAGGACCAAGTCATCTTCCAGGCTGCAGCTCCGCCCAGCCCAGTACATAAAACCTGATCACATACTTCATTCTGTATCTTGTATGGTATCATTGTTTCTGTGGGTCTGTGACAAGTCTAAGTCTGTGGCTGGCAGCATGGTAAAGCATGGTAAAGCCTTTAATTCACTTGATGTCACATGCAACTGAAACCACCTTATGCCCTCATCCTGCCAAATCCGTAAATATACATGATGTAGGTTTTTATGCAAGTCTTATACCAGACAAACTGACATTGAAATTAACAACACAAACGCGCTTCAGTAAATAAAATATTTACTTTTAGGCGATGCCTGATTTAAAAAAAGAAATATTTCTCGCCATTTGAAGCTTGAGATTAGGTTAATATTTCCTGATTCAAATAAATCAAAACTACTTACACTTGCAAACAATGTTTAAATGGAAAACATCCTCAACCCATGTATTTTGCTCATAAATTATAGCCTTTTAACCATAAATATTATTTTATGGTTTCCCCATACAGATTAGGAGTTTTGTATCTTATCGAATGCCTTCAAGTGTTATTCATAGGGTACAATACCATAGACAGCACTGCACACTCCATGCCTTTGAACAGTTTAGATCACTGTATGTATATGCATACCCTCGATGACAAACATCCTACCCAGCCGGAATTCTAACTCAGTAGTGAATTTCAACTCACAACCGGACCAAATGCGCCGCTGGGACCGGCCAGGGAGGCTCTCGTCTTTCATGTGTGATATAACACTGGGATATTTGATAAATCTCAATTCGCCTTCAAATTGAGATGTTGTTGTATTTTATATTAGGTTGCTTAGTGATTCTCATCGCCAGGTGTACAGGTATAACAACAAAAAAGAGAATTACCCTGTCATCATTTCATATATATGTATTATACTTCCAATCAAGGAGGTATATGAATATTGTCTTTCTAATTCAGGTGATGTGGCAACTTTTGACTAGTTGTTTAGTGACTGTCAACTCAAGGTGAATACAAATTAGAAGAGATAAATATATCTCAAGAGGGTTAAAATTTCCATGTTCTGCACTGCTTAGTAGCAGATTTCCAATAATCATACTCCTTTAAATTTGACCCAGATGGCGTGATCTATTATTCCGTTTATGGCGTTATTCCACCCAAATCATTTGAAATGAGATGAGATACGGTTGCCTGCTATTTATAGATATACCTCACATCCCAGTAAACACGCGATCAATGGTGGTTTAATGCTGGTCCAGCGTCTTTGACGCTGAGCCAACATTAAGCCAGCATTGGCAGACCGTTTTTTTTTACAGACTTCACCTCTCCATCTCTGGTCCTGAATAGTGTTATTAGCTGGGTAATATCACGCACGATTAGGCGGCCTGCACCGTGTAATTGTCAGCTGTGATTCAACATTCACTGCCTGCAATTTATCTTCTGCTAGGCCTTTATTCATATACGCTTTCAAAAGCAAATTCTGCATTTCTAGGTCTGTAGGCCTACATACACACTTTCAAAAAAACATATTCTGCCCGCTAGGCCGTTATGTCATATTAGACCTGTATATATACGTTTAAAAACAGATTCTGCTCTGCTAGGCCTATATATCATGTTAGGCCTGTATATAGACGTTTTCATAAACAGATTCTACCCTGCTAGGTTTGTATAGATACGCTCTTGAAGACATATTCTGTCCTGCTAGGCCTGTATATAGACGCTTTTAAAAACAGATTCCGCCCTGCTAGACTTCTATAAAGATGCTTTCTATTTTGGTTTCCTTTGCATTTTATTCAGATCAGATTCAAAAGACTTGATGGGTGACATATTCTCAATCCATGCGTTTTTCATGTTTGTTAGTTTTACAGGAAAACAATTAAATTGTGCACAGATCAAATGTTAACCTAGGTGTTCTTTGTAATGGAATACGTCTGTTTGGCTGGCTTTTATTAGATTTCTTAATATCACAACACTGCTATCCTTGTACGTCAACTGAGTTTATATCAGTCTATTTTGTTTTATTCCACACTGCTATCATAAGAAGAGTTTATATCAGTCTATTTCGTTTTAATCCACGCTGCCTTCATAACTAATTTAGATCGTCTAGGCCCTACCTGTCTTCTCTCCGGCTTATATAATGTACTTTTTCTAGCATGTTTTAAATCAAATAAAAATATACTGAAATAGATAACATATCAGTAACCTAATTCAGGAGAGGTTTATTCCTAACACATACATGTATCTTCGTCATTTAAGTTGGTAATTATGTTGGCAATTCCAGTTTCGAAGGAGGAAATAAATAAAACCGAGGAAAAGTTAAAATGCGAGTGAGTGGTTTGTTCTTTCTTCAGACTTCTAGGTGCATATCATAGTCCTGATTCCAAGTGTACTGTTATTCCTGTTTAGTGTTCTTCGAGGGTTAGATCTGGCTTAATTTAGCTCATATCTTCAGAAACGTGGTCTAAAGCTGAATAAGTAATACGTTAATCAAGATGTCCCCGGAGCTCATTACAGCTTAGCCATGCATACAAAAGTCCTAAATCCCCATTTCTTTATTGAGATCTGTGCTTTCTGTATAACTCAGTCTTGCTTTCTCTGTGGCTGTCTGCCACCAATATATTCATACACATCACACGCAATGCCCCTGATACCTTGTGTAGCGGTCCAGCTGTCTGCTTCTCTGATTCCTCTGTGCAGCCACTTTTTAGAACTGAAAATTCCTTTAAATATGTTAAACAGATCAACACTGTGACCTAATTTTACAAATCCAAGCATTTTTCTTTCACTTAAAGTTGTGGATCGCGGTAGCGAAACACAACATTAAGTGACTGAAAATTTAATTTGAACAGCTCAAAACTCAAGGGGTTAATTTAAAGATACGTGAAATTCAGTATAATATCAGTGACTTTGACTGCAATTGGTGAACTGTTTATTTGAATATCAGTGACTTTGACTGCAATTGGTGAACTTTTCATTTGAATATATTTTGTGTAATGTGTTGGTTACGGAATAGTTTGAATATTTGCCTTATCAGACTGAATAACATATTTATAAATTGTATACAAATGTAATCACTTATAACTGACATATGTGATTTATTTTCTTATTAACTGTCCAATGTGATATTTGTATTGTTTTTATCTAGTAATTTGTGAATTCTGTACATCGTTTTCTTCACAGTAAATCAACGGATTCCAGCAAACACGTGACATTATTCCAGCAGCAACTGACGTTGGCTGTATTTTTTGACAGACCCATGTGCCTTTGTCAATGTCCTTCTGTTTTCGAATGTCTGTAAGCGGTTGTTTATTTTCTCTTAGACTATTATCCAGTTTTTGGAAGCTTGGATTATTCTGCTTTACAAATCCAAAAGGCAGTACCTGTAGACTTGTAATGTAAGCAGTTAATGAATATTGACAATGCTCAACAAATACTGTCTATGCCACAACTTTCAAGAATGTGTAAGAACCGAATTTAATACCTCACGCTATTAAACCACTGGTTTATTATTGTAGGGAGCGTCCGTGACCGAGAGGTAGCGTGCTCGCCCTCAGACCGCCGGGGCTCGAACTTCGAATCATGTGTTTGGAGGGTAGTGTCATCTCATTCATCTCACATCCTCAGGAGGTTCTCTTTGCCCGCTTTATCCTATATGTGCACGCACAAAGGTGGCCTAAACCCCATTCATTCATTCATTCATTCATTCATTCATTCATTCATTCATTCATTCATTCATTCATTCATTCATTCATTCATTCATTCATTCATTCATTCATTCATTCATTCATTCATTCATTCATTCATTCATTCATTCATCTATTCATTCATTCATTCATTCATTCATTCATTCATTCATTCATTCATTTTTCCATCCATTCATGTATTCATTCATTCATTTATTCATTCATTCATTCATTCATTCATTCATTCATTCATTCATTCATTCATTCATTCATTCATTCATTCATTCATTCATTCACTCATTCATTCATTCATTTATTTATTAATTTGAATTTCGTCCATTATGTAGTCTCAGAGGAAAGGATTTAGAAAGATTTGCATTCACAAGGCCTGCTGAATACTGATCTTTATAACCATGACAACGTAAGCTGAAATCTCAGAATTTATTACAGGGCTCGGACACAGACTCCATAAGGTGATACATACCAAATGAACACCAGATATTTTTTGAATATTGGCTTAGTGTTAACCCACCGTCTGCGATGCTGGCCCAACTTTAAACTTTAAACCTATATTGAGTTAACCATTACAGTGCGGTGGCCGTCTTTATACTTCAGAATCTGACATGACGTCAGATTCTGACGTATATCTGATAAAGACGGTTCCCACACTGAAAGAATTAAAATTTCACCTTTGGCCGTAGACTCGTAACATAATTATTCAAATGAAGCGGAAAGATGCGGTAAAAAATGGTTGACTGGATTACAGTCATCTTATTGCTCGAGATACGGAACTCGACCAATCAGATGGCTGAAATCTATGTTGACTCATTTGAGACACAAACTGTCTGAGGAACTGTTTGAGGGATTACCAGGCTTTACTGGTGATCACATAACAAGGACCAGGTATAGATTGAAGGCTTTATTTCATGTCGGTGTCACCAATGTCCTTTGTTTCACTGATTAACTTAGGCGGAAAGCCCTTGTGTAGTGGGTAAAGCTACTGTCTGTTACGCCATAATATAAAGGTTCAAAAGAAACAACATGTTTCTTCCCCACTCACTCTTAAAGACTCAGTATTTTTGGAAGAATTCGTGACCGAGACCTAGTAGCGACCTCCGAGCGCCAGAGTTCGAATTAGAATAGCTATGTTCTGGTAATTTGAATGACATTAGTCCTCATATGCTGAGAATAAAATGACAATGTGTTAATTAGCTGCAATTAGTATTTCAGGTACAGGGATGTTTAGTGTAATCATTAACAGATATACCGACATTTCAATCATTAGTATTTTCGCTGTGTTTTTCAGAAATAAATATATTCAAAGCAAAATTGTCATGCTATAATTATTGGATATTTGTAATTTAAAGACTTGCTACTATGCCGATATATATATGCACTGTATAAATAATCTCGCAATGCACTATTACATTCTCTATGCACAACTTCAAAACCCAAAAACTTCAAGTGAGTGAGAAAACGGCCAAAGGGGTGAAACAGAATAAATTTATATTATGGAAATAACTATACATACAGTCACTCCTGTACTATGTGTATAAAATAACTATGCATACAGTCACTCCTGTGCCATGTGTATAAAATAACTTTTCATACGAGCCACTCCTGTACCATGTGTATAAAATAACTCTGCATACAGTCACTCCTGTACCATGTGTATAAAATAAATACACATACTGTCATTCCTGTACCATGTGCATAAAATAACTATATATACGAGCCACTCCTGTACCATGTATATAAAATAACAATACATACAGTCACTCCTGTACTATGTGTATAAAAAAACTATATGTAGGAGTCACTCCTATACCATTTGTATGACATAACTATACATACGAGTCACTCCCGTACCATTTGTATAAAAGAACTATACATATGAGCCACTACTGTACCATGTGTATAAAATAATTATACATAGGAGTCACTCCTGTACCATGTGTATAGAAGAACTATACATATGAGCCACTACTGTACCACGTGTATAAAATAACTATACATAGTAGTCACTTCTATGCCATGTGTATACAATAACTATACATATGAACATCTCCGGTACCATTTGTAAAAAATAAGTATACATGTGTGTCACTCCTGTACCATCTGTATAAAATAACTATAGATATTAACCTCTCCTGTACCATATGTATACAATAAGTATACATACGAGTCACTCCAGTACCATGTGTATGAAATAACTGTACATACGAGTCACTACTGTACCATGTGATATACACATAGAATAAATAGCACAGTACATCACCCCGTTGGAAAGCTCTGTCCACATACTAGGAATTAATTATTGATGTGAACATATTATCACTCAGCTAGTTGTCTTACTCTGATAATAATTACTATCACGCCGATGGGAAGCGCTGGCGACGGACCCGAAATAATTATTAAATTGAAACATATTATCACTCAGTTTATTGCCCTACTCTTGTATTTATTGCCATCTGTCATTCATGATGGAAAAATGTATTGACATCCTAATAGATTAACATACAAAGTAAGTACTTACGAGATTGAAGTAGAACAAAAACTTGATATTTTAACAACACAGTAGATACCATGCTCATTTTAGATGTTGCATTTATCGTTTGGGCATTTATTATTTGAAATGCCACCATAAGAATCGAGGCATCATACTTTATGAAAAAATAGTAAGTATCGAAACGTCCTTAGTTGCTGAAATATTGCAGCTTGTGTAACATGTGCAGTGATCTTTAGTGAGACGAATAAAAAAACATAATTTTCATCGCTACATCGCAAACAAAAGAAGTTAACCCAACGTTCTTTTGATGTTGGGCCAGAGTCGTAGGCGATGAAACAACATCAAACCAGCATTGGGGGAACGTCTTGTGTTTGTTGAGTACATGGTATACTGTTTGTTGAAATCGCAACAGATATGCCTGCATTGTGTGTATGTATAATACAGGAGATGGGGTTGTGTTTGAGTAGGCCGATAATAGAGGAGATGGTGTTGTCCTCATCACGAGGTGTCATGGACGTCTAGATTTACCCTTCCAAGGTCAAACACTCCCGTTATTGTCCGCTTCTATCCCGATATTTAGATCCCCCCACCATGGTCGGACAATAGAGATAATACCTCGATGGCAGTGCATACAGTGAAGGTATTTGTATACGAGCTCGTGAAAGGTGTGACCCTATAATGTCTGTCTTGTGGACAATTGAGTTCCAAATCTACTCTGGTATGGAATGATAGTCCATCAGCCAACACAATGAAATGTTCCATAGCTTCCAAATTATGATTTGACTTCATGATTAGCACACATTTCCTTACAGAGACAAAGGTGAAATATACCTTTCGGGCTGATAAATCAGCTGTAAAATTGACTATGAAAAATAAACCACTTTTTTCAAACAACAGATTCAATATGCTTTTTTATCCCATGTGGATGTTTTATCATGTATAAGTTTTTATGTGCGCATGTTTAATATCAAATCATATTATTGTATGGATAAGTGTGTACATCTTGATTAGTGTTATTGTGTATGATGCATGTGTTATCATGGTCGTGTGTGTATGTTTAATACAATAATAATACAATGTGAATAATAGTCTTGATAACATGGATATTTTTAATCTTTCCCTTTTTCGTCATAGTAGCTGCAATCGGTTTTTTTCAAGACGACGCTATATTACTGTTCACTGTTCTTGTGTGTTTACGGTGGTCATCTGGAAAATGTAATAAACCAGTTTTACCAGACCTTGGCTGTAAATTGATATTTAGCTACTTGTTGGGACCACTGGAGTATAACCACGGCCGTAGTATTTTCCTGGGCCTGTCCACGGTTCAGGTCGTGGGGATCTCTATTGGAGTGATAGCTCTGCTGGCCACCGTGGTGGTGGTGGTTCTTCTGGTGTTAAGGAGGTGCCTGCCATCATGTCGCTCCAGTAAACTGCAGGGCAGCCATGACACACAGGTCCTGGTTAAAGAGGGACCAGAGGAGATGGAGAGTGATATGGAGATAGACAGTGCCTGACACGCCCTGATGCTGCTAGCCATGCCCGAGCCCAGCAGCTGCAGCATCAGCAGTCAGGGCGCACCGTGTGGACATCAGTGTCACAAACACCTGTAATAAGTGCCACAAAAAGACCCCCAGTGGACAGGATGTATCCAGGGGCAACTGTTGCAGCAGCTGCTGTAATCACTCTGCTGTGATGAACATGCCCTCTAGTCATGCGGGCTATGTCAGCGCCTCTAACTCATGTCACGTGGAGTTCTGCGAGCGAATCAACTGTAACGACTGCTGTGAAGCACATTGTGACGTCACATCCGCATCTTGTCAGCGGGCGCATGCGCAGCGCACCGACAACGCAGGGGATGACGTCCCATCTGGGAAGTATGCGCGGCATCATACACATAACTCTGAGGTGAACACGTTCACGTTTGATGATAGTAAAACATAGTCATAGTCATAGTAAAACATGATGCCACGGACGACGACTAGCTTACAAGTCAATGTTGATTTAATGTTGAGCCAGCGTCGAAGACGATGCACCAACTTTAAAAGAACATTGTTTTATGAATACGAGGTATTGAGTCAATATTATTTTAAGGAACATAAATTAAACGCGTCATGTTTGTAAATATATAATCAGGATGAATCCTGTCTGTGTTGAAGCTGCTAATTTCAGCGTTGCTATTATCGCGATTTCAATCAGGCCAGCGAGTTTGCCAAGCTGTGTACGATTTGTGGAGCACTAACCACATAATAAAATGCCCATGTGACATCAGCATATTGTTTAAACTGTTCACACTGTTCACGTTGAATATGTAATAAGGGTTTGCTATCAAATCTTCGAGCTCATGGTTGGTATTTTAAGTCGGAAAGATAACTCAATTTCGATATATTTGTAAATCTGAATATGTTCGCCACTGCTATACTTCTATATTCAGATTTGTAAAAATCTGTAGAATTCTGTTCTGTCTCTTTGATGCTTATAAGGGGCACATCAAACTAAAAATCTTAAAAATTAAGATGATCTATGCTAGCTCATTTCATTTAACGTTTTTTTCACATCTGAAATATGATCTGTAGCTGAACCTTCGTGTCATATTGCTGGCCAATGTTTTTTTAATGCTTGGTCATCTTCCAAGCTATTGATCTGATATTAGAATACATATTGGATCAGTTTTATGTGTTCCTGACAATTCTATATTTATCAGATTGTTCTCAGTAATAGTCCGTTCCCGCTAAGTTATCTTATTTAAATTTTCACCAACTTGAAGTTGTGACTCACTACCGCGACCCATGGCTTAAAGTGAGTTGAATTTGAAAACAGACATTTGCAAATCTTGATGTGTAAACACTTTACCTAATTCCCAATAATAGTGAGTTTATCGAGTAATAAAACAAATAATATGACTATTGTTGCTAAGATATCTATCTAATTTTTCAAACACTTGAAGTGTGTCACACTTTCAAGTGGGTGAAATTCACTCGTATGTGTTGAATTTAAAAAGAAACATTAGCAAATTTGTAATAATATCTATTGATTTTTTGTAAAGAAACATTAGTAAATTGTAATGTTTAAACACTCACTTCAATTCCAATAACAGTAATTTGATCTGCAAAAAAAGCAAATTAAATACAACAAATGTCGTTTTTAATTTTAATTTTCACCTACTCGAACTTGTGTCTCGCTACCGAGACCCACACCTTCAAGTGGGTACAAACTACTCATATTTGTTTAATTTGAAAACAAACATTTGCAAAAACACTCACATCCATATACAGTGCAACCTGTACATACCGGACCCTGTACAAACCGGAATCCTGTCTATACCGTAATAATTATTTGGTCCCGAATTAATTACACTCAGAACAATACTAATTAACCCTCTCCAAACCGGAACCTGTCTACTCCGAATACCAGACTCGTTATTTTACCCAAATGCATAAATTGTATTGTATTTCACCTGTCCAAACCGCAATCAATTTTTTTTTAGAATTTTTATAAATCGCATGCGGTGCACTAAGGGTTAAACAGGGGGCGACAAGGTGACGTAATGTTCATCCTGCTTGCTATCTGGTTATGCAATGAGGAAGGTGCGGAGCTAGAGGAACAAATATAGCACCTTTACTTTGAGAATGGTAAGATATTTTAACAACTATCCGGTAATAGATTAAAACAATAATTGGTTAGTAAAATATTGTAACAAAATCTTTGACTAATAAAATATTAAAAAGTCTTAGCAATTCATAAACCTATCAGTGCATTAAGCAATAATTCTCACATACATTAGACTGTGTTTTGTGATACATTTATTCTGTTTGTGATATTTTATGGCCCAATAAATAAATAACTAACGGTAGGTAAAATATAGAAACATTTGATTTATTCTTTCATAGCTCGATTATTCCTTTATTAATTTTTACTCTTAGTCGAGGCATTAATTGTATTAAATGACATAATTATACAGTATCGGAGCATTTAGTCCAGCGTCATACATTCCAGAAAATATATAAAAATTACCAAACAAACGAGCAATGTCGTCATGAAACATTTTAAAAATTAAACCGCTGCAATATGATTAACACCGTGGGGAAAGCACAACTTATCCTACTACCGCTTTGATATTTAAGCGGGCTGATGTTGTTGTAACAAATATGCTCTGTGTTAAATGTGTGATCGACGATTACAAGAATGTAATGTTATTTTAGATTAGGCGCTAAAAAATCAGCGTGTATAACATGACAAATGCGCTCCGTGTGTGAAATATGTGAGACACAATTAATTTCAATTTAAAAAATTGTGTCCTTTATTATAGCAATTTATTTGCATACATCCACCTATCATTTGTAGACCTACCGATGACACATCCTGAATTATAACCCTCATGCCAATTGTACGAGTTATCGTTGTTTGTTCCTCCCGAAAGCAAAAACCCTCTCCAAACCGAAACCTGTCCAAACCGGAGTAAAAGTTTGTCCCCAAGGCATTCCGGTATGGACAGGTTCTACTGTATATGGATGCTGCTACACAATTATGACCGTATGCTATTGTGTGCTCTTATTAAATGGGACCAGAATGGAAACTGTACCTAAAATGGCATGATGAGAACAGATGATGGTTTATTATTATATGTTATGATTGTGGAATAACTGTAATACATACATGTTCACTATCAGAATTTATTATTGTTTCAAACATATTGCATAATTATATAACCAGCTTTGACAGTCACAGCTTATTCATTGTATTCAAGAGCGGCCGTGGTAGTACACGAAACGATGGGTTCATTTATAAGTGTTATTTTCTATTATTTGCGTCAGCTGAATTTGTGTTTAATGTCATAAAAACTTCAGCCATTGTTTTGTTACAAAATAGTAGTACACTGTGAACTATGAACGGGATGATGATGTACCCAGGAAACATTGCGCTAGTTACATAGATGATAAGGAAAGCAACCACCTGGTGAATATATATAAACTGAAAA
Source organism: Flabesymbios commensalis (assembly GCA_964017125.1). Lineage (NCBI taxonomy): Eukaryota > Metazoa > Annelida > Polychaeta > Terebellida > Flabelligeridae > Flabesymbios > Flabesymbios commensalis. The sequence goes on along the minus strand of OZ024902.1, from coordinate 126,336,316 downwards.
GACACTGCCGTAGACAAGGTCTTTAACAGTGTCTGGATTGATTGTTAAAATGTGAGGCATTACAATTGTGCGGATTCGCTTAAAGAAATATCAATCAAAGAGGTATATTTACAACTCACTCAATAGGGATGCATAGTGAACGTTTCAATGTTATTTAATATCTACGTTAATTTAAACATCTCAATAACGTAGTGTTGTGCATTCACATCAAAATGATGTCGTTTCGAACAAATAATTTATTTGATGTTTATTATTTAGATATACAATCTGTTCAGTCTAACAGTGTACCTATGCCGTTCAAGCCTGACTTAACTATTGTAATCTTCATCCAATACAAGCCGCGAATTGCCGTCGCAATTCTCGACTTGTAGTGGATGAAGATGACTTGAACTGGGTGGCATAATCTGTTCAGTCTAACACTGTACCGATGCCTGTCAAGCCCACCCTGCCCAGTCAGGTCAGACCGTCAGACTACCAGTCTGACCTTGACAACAGGTGTGTTTGAGGCCTGTACGAAATGGAGGGGGTGCGAGCATCATGAATATTCATTATGACGTCACCGGTTTACTGACTGTGGTATGGAGGTCACACTCAGGTCAGATTGTCTGGCCTGCAGGAGTTGGGCAGGGAAGAGGGGGGTTCTGAACGCATAGCACATATACGTGATATCAAGGAGTCTGCCGGCAGCAGACAACTTGATAGATGAAGATGGTCAAGCCTGACTTCACTATTGTAATCTTCATCCACTACAAGCCGCGAATTGCCGTCGCAATTCTCGACTTGTAGTGGATGAAGATGACTTGAACTGGGTGACATAATCTGTTCAGTCTAACAAGGCATTTAACTGCTGAAATGTTTGTTTATATTTTACATTCCTTTAAAATTGGAATTGCTGAATATATCCAAAATCTAATGATTTGATCAACTCAGCCTCTTCTAAAAAACTATTGTGTTTTCAGTGACATTTATTTTGATTAAAAATTTCCTTGATACCATATATATATATATATATATATATATATATATATATATATATATATATACGAACCTCACATTTCAGTTCTTGCTTCTGCTTCTTTTATGCATTTCTATTTGTGTCTACTGTTGTTGTCGTTGACTGTGTTACACTTAATATCTATGATCTGCAACGTGAATATACCAGCCCGATACACATATTATATTATTTACAGGATGTAAAATAGAATCAGTCCTTTGATATCTGCACCGTTGGCATTTTCAGGCTGACTGTGTGTGTACTAAACAGCCAAACATGGGATTTTTAGCTTGAGATATTGTGAAGGCATATGACTTAAAGTTTATATCACCTGAAATTTAATTGAAAAGATACATCACTTTTCTACCCACACAAATCTACATATTAAGTGTGTAGATTTGTGTGGGTAGAAAAGTGATGTATAAAGGCCTGAGCTTGCTACAAACAAATTTAGGAGCTAGCTCAGGCCTTTCTTAAATAAGTTAAGGTTTGTGTGGCCTCGACGCTTTTACAGGTCAGTACACATAAAATATTTCGGCATAAATTTGGAGTAATGTATGTGTTGTTGCCTCTAAATTTTACAAATGTTCCCTCATATTTTTTTCCTTGGGTAGAAAATTGGGTTATTACATGCAAACTATATTGATTACTGTTTTATGCTACTGTTGCTGTGTGACATGCTGTACAAATGAGAATAAAAATATATAATTGTCCGTTATAAGAAGTTACTCATTATTGATGTTGTCATGCCACGTTTGAAAAACTGACGCAGGTCAATAGTTAAAACTTCACAGTCAGAGATCAAAACTATCAAATAAATGATCTTACAACAATAGCCCTTTCTAGCACGAATTTAACATTATCATAATCAGCCACTACCAGCCGCGAATTGCTGTAGCAATTCTCGAAAACAAGTTATTGTTATTATTAGAACAATTATGGTTCTAAAACTCATATAAGTGTAGGCAATTAATGCATTCTTCATAGATGCAAAATTATCGCGAGGGTTTAATCAGTTATAGGTTATACACATATTGGGTGATCGTCTCGCGTTTTACGCCTGATAAGGGATTACAGCGGCTGTGTCAAGATAAGATACACTACATAGGAGATATACAGTACTGTACAGTACATGTGAATTTCAAAGGATACTTGGGATTTAATCAATTCAGTGGGTAGACAGCTGTAGAGAGCTGTAGGACCACATAGTCTGAGAAGTGAGACAATAAAGCCTGTTGCCCAGCCTCTGACAAACCCTGCTACATGCTTGTCTGATAAAGGATTACAGTGGCGGTCTCAGACAAGATAGCATTACAGTGTGTCATTGTGTGATACATCTCCATTACCTGCAGCTGTAGCCATTTCAAGCCTTCATTAGACCTAATACCTTTTGAGTACTACCAATAAATGAGACATTTTTATGATAAGCCTCAGTCGTGATTGTTTTACACAAGTATCCATCTTTTTTTATCGCATGCAGCACGTCATTTAAGCCAACTGAGACAAAACACTGTTTTAGGCATTTCACAGTGATTGACAAAACTGTTTCATAAACTCACATAAGCACAACTAACGAATCTTCTTTAAAGTACATCACTTTGTTTTATATCTCCATTATCAAATAGTAAAAACATTTTATTTGAAAAAGCAATCAAATTTGTGACTGAGCTGGAAGAAAATAAAAAAACAGTGCAAAGTCGATTGCTATGATGTTATTAGATATGGATGTATTTTAACACGAGGCGACAAATATTAAAATTATTTTAATATATTGACGTTTTGTCTGAGTTCGTCACATCCTACATATTATACTATATCTGCGAGAATAACAGAATCGCATATGGATCATCGCTATAAGGTGTAGGTATTGGAAATATCAATCAGGTACATATAGTGATATATGCATTCTCTACGTTGACATCCATTCTGGCTCCATTACTTGATATACACAACCCAAAACCTATCACTAGTTTTAGGAAAACTGAAAATTGAAGATCTGTGTAACTGATAAAAACTGCGCCGGATAAGGATTTTTTTTCTCAGCTGACTGTCAGAGGTGTTCACATACAGCATATGTTTCCCGAGTCATCAAGTCTTGCAGGTTTAGGTCAGGTATTGTCCTGACTGTTTCTGGATGCTCTACTACTGACATACCTGCAGAGTCAACAACATTATACAACGGCTGGAATAATCTGCTAACAATAAACATGGTAGGATTTTTTCTATTCTGACATATGAGACAACATATTCACAGCTGCACCTAGCAAACACAAGACGTTGGAACAATATTGGAATTATGTTGGTCCAGCGTCGTAGAAGGTTGACCAACGTTAGACCAACATTGGTTCAACAGTTTGTGTTTGCTGACCAAATTGATATTTTAGTACAACAAATATTATGAATGTTCAATCTAGTAAATACATTATCTGTTATGCCTCGCGAAATTGCTATTTAAAGTGTTTGTGTTCATTGCAGCATAAAATACAGATATGAATCACCGCATGAATAAATGATTACAAAAAGGCATCTCAAATGATAACTGTATTATCTTTCAAAATTATTTATTATCTCACTATTTAGAGCTATTTAGAGAGGAATTAGCACGCTTTTAAAGACTATTTAGTTTTAATTATATCAATTAGCGCATGATTAAATAATGAAAACTGCAAGTACACTCAAATCTGATCAGCTGCGCTTTTGTATTCTCATCAGGTTGGGTTGGTAATTTATTTTCTCATACTTTGCTCGTCTTTTTGACTCGTTCTATTATTATGCAAACGACGGACAATTACAATTTATTAATGCGATAGTCCTTTACTTTGCATTAAATAATTAATTATACACTTACTAAAAATGAACCAGAACAATCAGGCAACAAAGACGCTGGAATTATTTATTGAGTTTCTGATTTATATCTAGGGACCATAAAGTAATTAATTAAATTATCTGAGTGAAAACACATGAGCACGCTGTGTGAAGATTCTATTATGACTTAATCAGAGATAATACAATTTGCTTTTGTAGCGTCATTTCCTTACATCGATTGCCAAGATAATTAATTAGTGAAATACATTTTAAAACACATAATGATAATTATGAACAATTTTAACAGAAACTACATACTATATAAAGCTGGATCAGTCACAATATGTGTTATTTATACTGTTCGGGCACATACTTTTTGGACTAAGATCAAATCTAACCATGACAAATTATCATTTTCTGTCTCGTAATCAGCTATTAACAGCTAGTCATTCCGTTGTATTTTAAAAAAAGGATAGCAATACCAGGCTGTTTAAATGTTTTTATAAAACTAGTAAACCCTATATTGGTGCTATAGCGCATATGTGATATGAAGGCTTCAACTAATATATTTCATGGGATTATGTATCCCATGAGTAAATAAGATATTGTCTTGTTCAATACTAAAAACAAGCGATTTTTTATTATAGACTAAAAGGTAACTTAGTTACGAGAACAATTAGGCCTAATTTCACAAAATCATACTTCATTTCCCAATCAAAGGAACTAATTATTGACCCCTCTCCACACCGGCGCCAAATATTTTTTTTGCTGAAGAAATTGTAGTATATATTAAAACTAGTTTGACGTTTTTAATAGCTAAAATACTGTATTTATCTCAAATGCGATGGCGCAGAGGAAATGTCTTGTTCTCAGGGAATTGCACTTCTGCAAGAGCAGAACATATTTTTATAGTAAATGTGTCAAGTTACTTTGTAATAATAATAATAATAATAATAATAATAATAATAATAATAATAATAATAATAATAATAATAATAATAATAATAATAATAATAATAATAATAATAATAATAATAATAATAATAATAATAATAATAATAATAATAATAATAATAATAATAATAATAATAATAATAATAATAATAATAATAATAATAATAATAATAATAATAATAATAATAATAATAATAATAATAATAATAATAATAATAATAATAATAATAATAATAATAATAATAATAATAATAATAATAATAATAATAATAATAATAATAATAATAATAATAATAATAATAATAATAATAATAATAATAATAATAATAATATTATAATAATTTAGTTATTTAGACATGTCTGTATTTTCATATGATATTATTCACAGACAATTTTGCCAGGGATCCTCATTTTTGTCAGAGCATCTCCCTCGTGTCTGCTTGAGATTGAATATGTGCCTGAAATGTGATGAAAATACTGTATTTATCTCATATGCGATGGCGCAGTCTTGTTCTCAGGGAATTGCACTTCTGCCAGAGCAGAACATATTTTAATAGGAAATGTGTCAAGTTACTAGCTGACTAGCTGACTGACTGACTGACTGACTGACTTAGTATAGTATGTTTTAAATTATATACGTCTTTGAACAGTACCAATGGCCGACTGCATTATCATTGTTTTTTAATGTGGATTTGTAGAATCTAGATATCAAGGTAATTGACACACATGGATATATTTGAATAAAAATATTTGAATACAAATTGGTATATTCCATCTAAGTAACCAATAAATATTTTTATATAAACAAAGAAACCATAGGCTATTTTTCTATTTGAAATCGTCATAAATGTTTTAGGTCTAGGGCTATTATAGATGTATTATTCGTTCAATGGCGGGATCGACTATAGAATTTTCGACGTCAGGGTCTGAGGTCTACATATGTTAGATTCTGACGTATAAAGCATTAAGAACAATCTGATCTTTTATTTTATATGCCTCACTTCTCTAATCAATAGAATCGCGTCATGTTCACGCACCTTGAGATGGAAATTACGGAAAAAAATGTGGACAAAATGTGTGTGTGAAGGTGGTTAAACCACAGCCTTTCCCACCGCGAATTCGGAATCTGTGTTTCAGTTTTTTTCTGGCTGTCCACGTGGACTTGTCATGTAAATCGCCCGAGACTCACAAAGCTTTCTGGTTGTGGACTGGAAAGTGGAATGTTTCACTACGGCACAAGGTGGATAAGATTTGATTCCATTTCGACTTTTCTCTCAAAAAATGACTACAAAATGAATATCAGAGTCGAATGCATAAAAAAAGTCACATTTGCAATGATACTTGTGTTGGGTTAATTTTGGGCCAGTGCCGCACACGATGGGCCAACATTAACCCTTCCAGTGCCGGGATCAACTTCAGACGTTTGATTCTGACGTCTAAAGTCGATCCCCGCAATGAAAGAGTAAAAGTAAGCATCATGGTCGTAGACCCATAACATAGGTATTCAAATGAAGCGAAAAGAGCTGACTAAGACATTTATGACGATTTCAAATTTAAAATCCCCTCTGGTCTCTATACAAATATTTCAGCGCTTTAAGGTTTAGCGCAACATCATCTAGGTGATACATGTTAGTAACCCGCATACTTGTACTTGTTTACAGGACGTATGTAACTGTATTAGGCCACTATGTTTTTCTGCCCGATTCATTTCCACAGAAAAGGTGTTTCTCCTAGAGTACTTAGAGTAGGTGTCAGATTCTGACGTCTAAAGACGACCCCCGTTTTTAGACCTCCGAATTAAAATATTTATAATGGCGGTAGACCCATAATATAGCTAACTAAGACATTTGTGGTGATCTCATTATGATGATTTTAAACGAAAATAATCCCTCTGGTCCCCATGGTTTACATAAAAAAAATTACAAATATTTGATATAAAATCAAAGAAATATCAATGATTTTAACCATTTGAAGTTGTGAGTCGCAGGTACTAATCATTTAATAAATTTAGGTTGCACTTTGTACAATTTGATACTTGTATCAAATGTATATATAATGCTCATCAATGCGAGGTTTAAACCTTTGATCGCCGTGTTATTTAATTGGAATTTTTACCCACTTAAAGCTGACGCGATGTGAAAATTATTCACATTTGACAAAATTCAGAGCGAATTTTTCAAAAATTGCTTATTGATGCCTCGTTTTACATTTAGATTTTTAAAATGGGACATTTAATGTGACAAAAAATTAAAGAAAAGGAGAAGAAGCGAATGTAATCGTTACCGGTCGCCCATAACATAGGAGAGAGCTAACTAGGCATATTATGTTCAATTCAAATCGACAATAACCGTTTGTTCTTTTGGTTTGTATACCAATAATTGGGGGCTTTAAGGGTTAATCTAACACTGGATCAACATTTGATGTTAGCTGAGATGTTTGCATGGCTCCAAACTATAAAAAGCCCCAGCATTTGAAGAAATATGCTAATCTGTGAGGAATAAGCCAGCCTAAAAAATACAGAATGTGAAGTAAGGCGTTGTCCAGGCTAGAGCCCACCCCCCCCCCCCCCGGCGCACAACATAAAACCAAATCACATACTTCATTCAGCGTGACAGCGTGGTAAGGCATGGCTTAGACTTTAATTCACTTGATGTCAGCATCTCACCACCTGATGTCCTGAAACCCCTTTATACCCTTTTCCTGACAAATCCGAAAAAATAGCCTACATGCTATAGCTTTTCATGCAAATCTCATACCAAACAAACCGAAATTGAAATTATCACAAACGGTGCTCAGTTTATAAAATAAATATTTTTTATAAATATATTTTAATAAATTGTAATATTTCTCATAATTTGAAGCTTGAAATAGCGTTAGTATTTCCATAGTCAAATAAATCTGAACTACTTAAACTAACAGACACTTTTTTAAATTGCCACCTTCTGAGCTCATTCTAGAGCATACTGTGGAAGATTTTGTGCATACATCCTCTTAGGAAGTTGCAGATTCGTATTCCACTAACTTCAAAATAATTAACACGATATACATAACAGGCGATATGTACTAGAAAAATCATCAATAATGTTTGTACAATTAGCTTTAGCCCGTTTAGAGTAGTTCTCAGAGTTCATTAGATATATCATGCTGGAATATTTGATAAAATCAGAGCATTCCTTCAAATGTCGTCTTAATTTTAGTTGAGTTGTTTTGTGATTCTAATCTCATATATTATTGTATAAAAATGAGAAGAACTACCAATGTCAAAAGGGTTAAGATATCCATGTTCCGCTCTGTTCAGTAGCAGATTTCCAATAATCATACCTCTGAAATTTACCTCAGATGCCATGAGCTATTTTTCCGTTCATATCGTTATTCCACCCAAATAATTTAAGATGAGATGAGATGAGATACGGTTGCCTGCTATAGATAGATATACCTAACATCCCCGTTAACACGAGATAAATAGCTGGCTTAATGCTGGCCCAACGTCCCAGACGCTGGGCCAACATTAAATCATTATTGGCCAAACGTCTTGTTTTTACGGACGTCACCTCTCCATCTCTGGACCTGAATAGTGTTATTAGCTGGGTAATGTCACGCACGATTAGACGGCCTGTACCGTGTAATTGTCAGCTGGGATTCACCATTCACTGCTTCCTATTTATCTCCTGGTATAAAAACAGAGTCTGCCCTGCTAGGTTTCTATATATCTGCTTTCAAAAACATATTCTGTCCAGCTAGACCTGTATATATTTAAGCTTTCTATAATTTTTTTTGCGTTTGCCTTTTATTTAGATCAGATTTAAAAATCTGATGGATTACATTTTCTCAATTCATCTATTTTTCATGTTTATAAGATTCACATGAAAATAAGTAAGTTATGCAAAGATCAATGTTAGCCTAGATAAAGGTGTTCTTTGTAATGGCTGGCTTTTATTAGATTTCTTAATCTCACAACATCGCTATCCTTGTACGTCAACTGATCGTTGCTCTAATCAAAAAAGTACAAGCAGGACGCTGGACCCTCGTATAACATAACAAGAGTTTATATCAGTCTATTGCGTTTTAATCCACACTGCTAGCATAAGAGTTTATATCAGTCTATTTCGTTTTGATCCACACTGCCTCTATGTTTGCCAAACAATGGCTAAAGAATTATCTTTTCAACGCCAAATGATCGTAGATTCTAAGTGATCACTTAGTAGTTGTCAATTATTCGCATCGTGCAATCCCACCAATTTTGTTAAAACAGGGAGCATTAAAAAAATTGACGGAATTGGCGAATAATTAGCGAGTTCTATGATCATTTAGCGACGATAATATGATTGTTTTGAAATCGTTCGACAAGCTTTTGGCGACTATAAATGGCGAGTTTTAGGCGAATAATCGGCGACTTGGAGACAGTTTGGACAAATGTCTAACCCACGGTTCACCATGTGATAATAATTTCGAAAAAAAATCAATAGCTTGGGTATTTTGAGTCAAATATCAGCTTTCCCGAATAGTCTCGGGAAATTTAAAAAAAAGCTAATTTTCGGGAGGAAGTACAGCGAGCACGGAAAACGTTTGGCGAAAGAGGAGTACTTTGGGAAAAATTTATGAAATGTTTTTTAGGAGCATATTTGGGGAATTTCACAAATTCAACATTCGCCAATGGCGACAATCCGGTGAGATCCCAACTTTTCTGTCTATACTACGACTTCCAAGACTAAAGTCTGTCCGACGGTGGAGGATGGTCCAAAATGAAAGTTAGCTTTTCGGTATCCAGTCAGTCAATTCTCAAGAGATTTTCATGAAATGTTGTAAACCTTATTTTCTAGTCATTTGGCATCGATCCTGAAAATTTCGAAAAAAAATATTGTATAGTTCAAAAGTTAGACCATTTGACATGTAGTAAATGTCTATTTATGACGCTCCTCTATAACATGTATAAACTCATTAACTTCCATTCCGGTTATTCTCAGAATCGCGTTACATGTCAAATGGTCTAACTTTTAAAATATTCAATGGAATTGAAAAAGGGTTGTTGCCAAATGACTAGATAAGAATGGTTACACAATTCTTCACAATTCTTCATAACCATGGCAACGTAAACTGGGAATCTTAGTATTTATTACAGGGCTCTGCTCTGAATAGAAACAAGACTCTATATTGTAATACATATCAATAAACACGATACATTATCTTAATATTGGCTTAATGTTGACCCACCGTCTGCGAAGCCGACCTAACTTTAAACCTATATTGGGTTAACCCTTTCAGTGCGGTGACCGCCTTTATACATCAGAATCTGAGGTCTGTAGGTCCACGCTGTACGAATGAAAATATCTCTATAGGCCCTAGACCAATGACATAGGTATTCAAATGAAGCAAAAATAGCTAACTAAGACTTTTATGATGATTTCAAATTGAAAAAAATGGTCAACATGGTTCATACAAAATATTTCAGCGTTGTATGATGCTCTTGGCAATCTGTTTTCCGCATGACACGTTGACCTTGTGCTGAAGCAATGTTGTTTCAATGCATATGACGCTGGGCCAACATCGGGATATAACAATAATGCATGATGTGAAGCATAAAAACATCAAAATCTTACTCGAAGTTCATCCGATTCCATACTGGACATATACTATAGTATATATTATATACTATAAATATAGCATAAATATATATTGTGATAGATATCATAACGAAAATCCACTGTAAAAAACTTAATATGTGTCTGATAAATACAAGTTTAGTAAGTCTACTTGAAGCTCTCTAAAATAAAACTCTTTTGGGATTGTATATTACAAACATTGAATAATTGACAGTAGTTTTCTGCAACGTTGATATCAAACTGGTTGACTGGATTCCAGGCATCTTATTGGTCTATATACAGAACTCGACCAATCAGATGGCTGAAATCTATGTCGACTTATTTGAGACAAAGACGCTCTCCTTTGAGGGATTACCACAAGCTGTGACAAAATAAAGTATTGACAAACGTTAATTAAAATATTTTATGATACGTATCATAACATGTTTAAATACATTTTTTATTCTCACATTTTTACATTTTTTGGTCGATCTGTCGTATTATTTATTATTACTATTACTGTAACCATGGTTTTCTTTTCATAATGATATATGTTTATAGCGATTGTATTATTATTTATATTGTCATTATGTTTATTTATTATATATTATAAATGAAATCACAATATGGGAATGCTGTCTTTGCGCTCAGCCTATCATATAACGGTGAATCGTCCAAAATGTATGAATGTCTCTAATTTCTTATTACCAGCTCAGTCAGGTTTAACTAGAGTCCACTTGAAAATCAGTAATGGCAAATCCAATGGAAGTTGCGTCATTGCTCTCGACCTATAGAATAACGAAGAATTAGGTGTGGATTCTAATTGGTGGAATATAGTTGGGGTGTAAGCTCTAGACCAGTGGGATTAACGAAATGCGGTGCAGACAACCACCCTGCTACCCCTTTACCCTGAACTCGGACTCCGGCTATGAGATAAATACAGTATTTTAACTATTGAAAACACCAAAATTAGTTTTATTATATATACTACAACGTCCTCAGCAAAAAAATTGTTCGGTGCCGGTGTGGAGAGGGGTCAATAATTAGATCCTTTCATTGGGAAATGAAGTATGATTTTGCGAAATTAGGCCTAATTGTTCTCGTTACTAAGTTACCTTTTAGTCTATAATAAATAATCGCTTGCTTTTAGTATTGACCAAGACAATATATTATTCACTCATGGGATACATAATTCCATGAAATATAATAGTTAAAGCCTCTATATCACACATGCGCGATAACACCAATGTAGGGTCTACTAGTCTGATACAACCACACAAGCAGGCCCGTTCGTGCTATCCCTATTTAAATAACAACGGAATGACTAGCTGTTATTAGCTGATTACGAGACAGAAAATGATAATTTATCATGGTTAGATTGGATTTTAGTCCAAAAAATATGTGCCCGAGCGGTATAAATAACACATATTGTGACTGATCCAGCTGTATACAGTATGTAGTTCATAATTATCATTATGTGTTTTTAAATGTATTTCACTAAAGACTTATCTTGGCCATCGATGTAATCAAATGACGCTAAATTACAAATCGTATTATCCCTGATTAAGTCATAATAGAATCTTCACACAGCGTGCTCATGTGTTTTCACCCAGAGAATTTAATTAATTACTTTATGGTCCCTAGATATAAATCACAAACTCAATACATAATTCCAGCGTCTTTGTTGCTTGATTGTTCTGGTTCATTTTTAATGATTGTATAATTAATTATTTAATGCATAGTAAAAGACTATCGTATTAATGAATAATTTTGTAATTGTCCGTCGGTTTGCATATCGAACGAGTCGAACTTCAAGCAAAGTATGAGAAAATAAATTAAGGGTCAAATTATTAAAAAGGAAAGCTATCCTGATGAGAAGACAAAAGCGCAGCTGATCAGATTTGAGTGTACTTGCAGTTTTCGTTATTTGATCATGCGCTAATTGATATAATTATGATATAAATTATAGGCATCATATTGGCTCAACATTACCCATAGGAATCTTAGATATCGTAGGCGGCATACAGGCAGCTGACGGTCAAACTATAGGCATCTTATTGGCCCAACATTACCCATAGGAATATTAGATATCGTAGGCGGCCTACACGCTGCTGACGATAAAACCATAGACATTTAATAGGCACAACCATCCTCTCCGCAGGTATCCTAGATATCGTAGGCGTGCTGCATTGCGGCTGCCGTCAAACAGCACATTTTTTTTAAACATCGACCCATCTCTAAAATCATGTCTCCTTTTTCATATTCACTCTTTTCATAACAGCAGTGTCTTTTATAAGGACGATGAATTAGCCTCCTGTGGCCCAACCATATTTAAAACAAATTGTCACCAACCTTCATCATTAAGAAACATCATGTTTTCTAATTTGGTCAAAGCAAAATTACCTCTTTTAAAAGGACCCCTTGGGATGAGACATTTTCAATGTTGTCAATTTTGAAAATTTAATTTTTATGAAGCTATATAGCCTACTGATCTTAGCTGAAAATACGAAAAAGTCAAAAAACAATTTTAAAGCACCGAAAAAGAGCGAAATAGTTGTATTTCCAGGTCGTATATTGCCATGTTAACAAAACAAGTCAGCAATATTAAGCACTTTACATCACATATTCCCACGTATCAGACGGTAAGATCAGAGCAGTTGCCGCTAATTGGTATCTCATAGTCAGGACACGGGAGGACACACCTGCAGCACTGATTGTCCACCCAACGCTGGGCCGATGCCATCAGCATGTGGCCCAATGCTGTGAAAACATTCAATCGTCCTTCAGGTATACAAATAGTTTGTTTGGGTTTCTTCTGGTTTTATAGAAATGGTGCTTAAAAATATTTGTAAAAATATAAAAATTCTGAAAAAAATAAAATTATAAGCCGTGGAATACACTACTTCAGTGCGGAAGGAAAAACGAAAATTGATGTCATCCCAAGGGGCTGCTTTAAATGTATGTTTCAATCGGAAATTATTTCCACTACCACCTTCTCTACCATCTTTTAAATTGGCTATCTTACTTCTACTGGCAGGAGATGTCAGCTTAAATCCGGGTCCCTCCGGCCCAAATGAAAGAATCAAAATTGCAACAATGAATGTCCGATCTATTAAACTTAAAACTGCCCCCTTCTCCGAATATGTAAAATCTAGACATTGTGGCAGTGACAGAAACATGGTTAAAACATGATGAAACGAAATCAACGATAGCTGATATATCACCTCCTGGCTTTTCGTTTTTTCACGAACATCGTGCAGATCAGCGGGTGTGAGGAGGTGTAGGCATACTAGTATCTGACCAATTAAAAACTGACAGTCATCCTCTGCCATCATTTAAAACGTTCGAAGCGATCTCTGCACGTATTGGGAACAATTCGTTCAGTGGTTTCGTTGTCTGCCTGTATAGGCTTCAAAACGGTACATGTCAATTTTTTGATGAATTTGAAGATCTACTAGAGAACATAATTTCACTGCATGACAATTTGTATATATTGGGAGATTTCAACTTACATCTAGATAACTCAATTGGAAACACCAACAAATTCAATGAAATACTCACATGTTTCAATCTGAAGCAGCATGTCATTGGCTAGATCTGCTAATCACCAAACGCATTTCTAATTCTATAAAATCAGTTTTTTCGGCAGCAAGTACTTTGGACCATCTTGCAGTCATATGATAAATTGACTGTTGTAAAACGAAATGGAACAAAGAAAAAGTATCGTTTCGAAAAATAAACAAAATTGATTATGAATCGTTTCATTCCGATATTCTCAGTTCGGATCTAATAAAGAAACCAGAGAAAGATCTCTCGGTACTTTGTCAACAGTATGATTCTGTTCTTGCTTTATTTTAGACAAACACGCTCCTGTAAGTACAAAGACTCTGCCCAGAAAACCACCAACTCCATGGAAGACTCCGGAAATAATGAAGGCTAAAACCCTTCGCCACAATCTCGAGCGAAAATGGCGCAGATCCCGCACACATCTAGATCGTTCTCGTTACAAACATCAATGCCGCCTGTGTAATAGAATGATGACAAAAGCTAAATCGAAATATTTAGCTGATGTTATTGCAGAAAATTCGGACAATCCCCGTCGCCTTTGGAATTCAATAAATAACATTCTGCATAGAATTCCACCTCCTGCTATGCCAGAATTCACATCAGTAAAATCACTTTGTGATCATTTCTCTAAGTATTTTGTGGATGAAATTGAAACTATCCGTTACAAATTTCCAGATAAAGTACAGAATATTCCATAAGTGCTAAAACCAGAAATTAGATCTAAAATGAACGTTTTTGAACGTGCGTCAGAAGATGAAATTAAAAAGCTTATTTTGAGCTCATCGTCAAAATCATGTGATCTGGATCCAATTCCTACAAGCGTGTTGAAAAATTGTCTTGACATATTAATAAAATAATTAGCATTTCAATGAAAACTAGTACATTTCCTCAAAATTTCAAAGAAGCTCATGTAAGACCACTACTGAAAAAAACATCTCTTCCTGAAAACGAGCTGAAAAATTACAGGCCTGTATCCAACTTAAGTTTCATTTCCAAAATCTTAGACAAGATAGTAGCCAATAGGCTGCAAGCTCATATAAAAATAACCATATATCTAATCTATTACAATCGGCCTACAGGAAACATCATTCTACAGAATCGGCTCTACTGAAAGTACATAACGATATCATTATTAGTATGGACAAGGGTGAAGTTACGTCGGCCGCTTTCGACAACATTGACTATGCCACATTAACAGATAGACTTTCTGATTGGTATGGAATATCTGGTCAGGCTCAAATTTAGTTTTCTTCTTATTTGCAAAATAGGCACCAGTCCGTAAAAATTGAAGACACTTTTTCAGATAAAGTCACACTCTCCTATGGAGTTCCACAGGGCGCTGTGCTAGGACCAGTGCTTTTTACTTTATACACTACACCACTCAGCGCTATTATCTCTAGTTTTGACATAAACCACCACCTTTTTGCCGATGATACTCAAATTTACTTGTCTATATCAGTTTCAAACGCGAAGAAATTTCTTGAGAAGTTGCAACATTGTTTAATGGGTGTGTCGGCCTGGATGACAGGATCTAAGCTGAAGCTTAATCCTAGCTTCTTATTGGGACCAAACTTCAGCGAGAAAAATTCTTGAATAATTTTTCATGCCTACTTCCAGGTCAAGACACAAATCCATCTACATCAGCTAAAAATCTTGGTGTACTATTTGACAGTAGCCTGAATTTCCAAAAACACATATCCCAAACATGTAGCGCATGCTTCTATCATATCCGTGACCTGCGTCGAATTCGAAAAAGTCTGTCCTTAGATCTTGCCAAGCAAATGTCAGTGGCACTCGTAAGTAGTAAGTTAGATTATTGTAACTCAATTTTTCACAATATTCCAGAAAAGGATATCGCTAGATTACAACGCGTTCAAAACTGCCTTGCAAGAGTAGTAACCAAGGCCCCACGATTTAGTCGTTCCGTTCCAATTCTAAAACAATTACATTGGCTTCCTGTCAAGTTTTGCTTTCATTTTAAAATATGCGCAATAACTTTCCGAACCCTAAAGGAAAACCAAACTGCATATTTGGCTGATTTACTTGCTCGGCCAAAATGCTCAAAATATCTACGCTCCACTAATTCGAATAGATTTGTTGTTCCTCGTATAAAGACTAAGACTGGATCAAGAGCTTTCTCTATATCTGGTCCAGCCTTATGGAAAGCCTTGCCTGTGCCAATACATAATGCCAAAACAATTTTAACATTCCGAAAATTACTTAAATCCAACCTAGATTGACCTGGATTTTCCACCCTAGTCCTTCAGCAGCCCGGCTCCCTGTTGACGAGCCTGCTTTGGCCTCGATTATGACACATGATCACGCTAAGGATTTGTGCGCCTCTGAGCTCGGTCCGCTGAGGATATAGGCGCTATAGAAGTTTTATTATTGATGATGATTGATGATTGATTGATGATAATTAAAACCAAATAGTTTAAAAAAGCGTGCTAATTTTTCTCAAAATAGCTATAAATAGTGGGATGGTAAATAATTTTGAAAGATAATACAGTTATCATTTGCGATGCATTTTTCTAATCATTTATTCATGCGGTGATTCCAGAAAACATTATAGATATATGTATTTATGCTACAAAGAACACAAACACTTTAAATAGAAATTTTGCGACGCATATCAGATAATGTATTTACTAGATTGAACATTCATAGTATTTGTTGTACTAAAAAATATCAATTTGGTCAAACCGTTGAACCAATGTTGGTCTAACATTGGTCCACCGTCTACGACGCTGGACCAACATTGTTCCAACGTCTTGTGTTTACTAGGTGCAGCTGCGAATATGTTGTCTCATATGTCAGAAAAAAATCCTACAATGTTTATTGTTAGCAGATTATTCCAGCCATTGTATAATTATGTTGTTGACTCTGTCAGGTATATCAGTAGTGGTATCTCCAGAGACGGTCAGAACAAGACCTGACCTATGTCTGCAAAAAATAGATGACTAGGGACACAATTCTGTATGTCAACACCTCTGACAGTCAGCTGTGAAAAACTTATCCTGCGTTGTTTTTATCAGGTATATCTATCTTCAATTTTCGGTTTCCTCAAAACTAGTGAAGACTTTGTGGTAGGTTTTGGGTTGCGTATATCAAGCCATGGAGCCAGAATATGTGCTAATGCAGAAAATACATATATCACTATATGTACTAGATGCACATGATTGACATTTCCATCACTCACACTTTATAGAAGATGATCCATATATGATTCTGTAAGTTGCTCTTGTCACGCAGATAAATTGAAAATGTAGGCTGTGACGAGCTCAAATGAAATGTCAGTATAATAAAAATAATTTTATTCTGTGTTGTGTCGTGTTTAAATACATCCATATCTAATAACATGATAGCAATCTGCTTTTGCACTATCATTTGTTTTCTTCCATCTCAGTCACAAATTGGATTGCTTTATCACATTCAATGTTTTTAGTATTTAATATTGAGGGGTATAAAACAAAGTGATGTACTTAACGATTCGTTAGTTGTGCTTATGTGAGTTTATGGGACAGCTTTGTCAATCACTGTGAGATGCTTAAAACAGTGTTTGCCTCAGTTGGCTCAAATAACGTGTTGCATGCGATGAAAAAAGATGGTCTCCGTTGGACACTTGTGTAAAACAATCACGACTGAGGCTTATCATAAAAATGTCTAATTTATTGGTAGTGATCAGAAGTTATTAGGTCTAATGAAGGCTTGAAATGGCTACAGCTGCAGGTAATGGAGATGTATCACACAATGACACACTGTAATACTATCTTGTCTGAGACAGCCACTGTAATCCCTTATCAGGCAAGCATGTAGCAGGGTTTGTCAGAGGCTGGGCAACAGGCTTTATGGTCTCACTTCTCAGATTATGTGGTCCTACAGCTCTCTACAGCTGTCTACCCACTGAATTGATTAAATCCCAAGTATTCTTTGAAATTCACATGTACTGTACAGTACTGTATATCTCTTATGTAGTGTATCTTATCTTGACACAGCCGCTGTTATCCCTTAACAGGCGTAAAACGCGAGACGATCACACAATATGTGTATAACCTATTAAAGGTGTAGTCAACTGTCAAAATTCGCGGGACAAGGGTCCCCCAGAAGGCAATAGTGCCCGTGGGTAGGCCAAGGCCCTATTCCATAATAATACTAAATATGCGTTTCATACCCAAAGCCTCATTAAGAGCAAGTTCTAAAATCACAGCAAGTTCATATATACTTGAGTGACATCTATGAGTTCATGATTCGCCTTTGCCCCTACTTAGTTGCCTACTTGCAAACAAACTGACTGTATTACTGCGGGGATTTGGAAACTGCTTCACCCCCAAGCTTGTATTGTCACCCAGTAAACACAAAACATTTGTATGACTTTATGCAATGTTGGACCAACGTCGAAGACGTTGGGCCGACATTGTATAAATGTTATACAAATGTCTTGTGTTTTCTGGGTAGGAGGACTTTCTCTCAAACACTGTACATTTATCTAATGTTGGTTCAATGTCCGTCCCAGGCATGCGCGTTTTGCAGCTGGATGATTCTTTAACTGATTAAACCCTCACGATAATTTTGCATCTATGAAGAATCAATTAATTGCCTACACGTATATGAGTTTTCGAACCACCATTGTTCTAATAATAACTTGTTTTTGAGAATTGCGACAGCAATTCGCGGCTGATAGTGGCTGATTATGATAACGTTAAATTCGTGCTAGAAAGGGCTATTGTTGTAAGGTCATTTATTTGATGGTTTTGATCTGTGACTGTGAAGTTTTAAATATTGACCTGCGTCAGTTTTTCAAACTTGGTATGACAACATCAATAATGAGTAACTTCTTATAACGGACAATTATATATTTTTATTCTCATTTGTACAGCAAGTCACACAGCAACAGTAGCATAAAAACAGTACTCAATTATAGGTACAGTGTTAGACTGAACAGATAATGCCACCAGTTCAAGTCATCTTCATCCACTACAAGTCGAGAATTGCAACAACAATTTGCGGCTTGTAGTGGATGGAGATTACAATAGTGAAGTTAGGCTTGAAAAGCATAGGTGTTCAAATTAAAGCAGCCCCTTGGGATGACATCAATTTTCGTTTTTAATTCCGTACTGCAGTAGTGTATCCCACCGATCATGTTTTAATTTTTTTCAGAATTTTCATATTTTTACAAATATTTTTAATCAACATTTCTATGAAACCAGAAGTAACCCAAACAAACTATTTGTATACCTGAAGGACTATTAAATGTGTTCACAGCATTGGGCCACATGCTGATGGCATCGGCTCAGCGTTGGGTAGACAATCAGTGCTGCAGGTGTGTCCTCCCGTGTCCTGACTATAAGACACCAATTTGCGGCGACTGCTCTGATCTTACCGTCTGATACGTGGGAATATGTGATGTAAAGTGCTGAATATTGTTGACTTGTTTTGTTTACATGGCAATATACAACCTGGGAATACAGCTATTTCACTCTTTTTCGATGCTTTAAAATTGTTTTTTTGACTTTTTCATATTTTCAGTTAAGATCAGTAGGTTATATAGCTTCATTTAAATTAAATTTTCAAAATTGACAACATTGAAAATGTCTCATCCCAAGGGGTCCCTTTAACGTAAAAATTAAATAACATTGAAACGTTCACTGAATCATAACATCTAATAATAAACCAAATCATCTGTTCTCGTCAAGCCATTTTAGGTACATAGTACAAGAGTGACTGGTATGTATAGTTCTTTTATACACATGGCACATGAGTGACGCGTATTTATAGTCATATATATACATGGTACAGGAGTGACTGGTATGTGTACTTATTTTTCACACATAGCACAGGAGTGACTCGTATACATAGTTATGTTATACACATTTGCACAAGAGTGACTCGTATGTATAGTTATTTCCTACACATGATACATGAGTGAATGTATGCATAGGTATTTTATATACATGGTACAGGAGTAACTCGTATATGTATTTAATTTATACACATGGCACAGGAGTGACTCGTATGTATAGTTATTTCCATAACATAAATGTAATCTGTTTTAACCCTTTGGTTTTTATCCCTTTTTAATTATTGTTTCGATCCAATTTGTTTATATTAGAGTAATGTTTACCCACTTGAAGTTATGAGTTTAAAGTTGACCATAGAGAGTGTAATAGTGCATTTCGAGATTATGGATACAGTGCATATATATATATCGTCATAGTAACAAGTCGTTAAAATACAAAAATACAATGATTATAGGATGGAAATTTGTTTTGAATACATTTAATTATGAAAAACACAGCGAGAATACTAAGGATTGAAAAGTCAGTATATTTGTTCTCATTTTTCATACTAAACTGTACATGTTATACTAATTTTATTATTTTAGCAACTAATTACGTTTTAATATAAAAGTTATTCACTTTTAAAACACTAAGACATAACATTTATTTTGTACACATTTGAAAAGAATTTATTGTGTCTCACTATTGCGACCAACAACTTCAAGTAGGTGAAAATTACTCATATTTGCAATAATTTTAGACCAAACATTTGCAAATCCTAATGTTTAAACAATCACTGTATTACCAATACATGCGATATAACCTACCAATACAACAGATGAAAACAGACTATAGTCGTGCGTAGGGCTTTAAAGGTTAAAGTATTTAATCAGGGTTTATCATTCTAAGAAATTCTGATAGCAGCTCTTGTCATGTTAAGCTGTCTTATTTTATTGATCGAGCTACATACCCATCCGCTTCATTTAAAGAATGATGAGTTTTAGACGCATTGTATTAATGTGCACAACTGTCGTTTACACGTATCACGTAAACTTTCTATGCTAGATTTTCTCTCCTAAACGTGTTACATGGTTTAGGTAGTACCATCCGTGTCATTATATATACTTTAACACGCTATTTCCTAACTAAATACAATGTCAATGATATGAGTGGTAGATGATGGGTACGTCATATGATCCAATAAAGCCGTCAATTGCGTCAGCAACTTGAAATGAATGAAAAATATCAAATAACTCTTCAGGAGGTAATGTCAGAAAGAACGTTGAAATATTTTAATATAAACTATCGAGACCAAAAGCTGTTTTTAACTTGAAATCATCATGATTATCTTAGTTTGCTCTTTCTGCTTTATTTGAATACCTATGTTATGGGTCTACATGTGTCATGTCTTTCAAAGCTGGGATCGTCTTTACACGTCATAATCTGACGTCTAAATTAATACTTTAATACTGACGCATAGAGACGGTCCCCACGCTCAAAGGATTAATACACATTGTTATGAAAAAAATGCAATAATCATTACAATTTACAGTGTTCGTCGTACAATACGTTTCACAGTGAAAAATTGATACTTAGATTGAGAACTTTAGCATTACGACCGCAGTGCTAAATGTTCTTTGTGTTGAGCGCGAGTGTATGGAATAATTACACAGTAATGCTTTTTCCTAAATGTTTTTTCTATTACAATAAATATTATCAATAATTTTGCTGTTATCAGCAATTCTGCCATCAGTAAAATTTGATTGTCATTTATTGCATTAATTATTTTTTAGGGCTGGGGTCCTAGTGCAATGGTTAAAGCTGCATGCTTGGAAAGTCGGGGATCGCGGATTCGAATCCCATTCTGGCCTCCAAGTTTCACAGAGACGAAATGTTTCTTCCCCGCCCACTCGTAAAGATTCAATATTGTGGAGAGCCTCCGTGACCGAGCGGTTGCGTGATCGGCCTCAGACCGCCAAGACTTGAATTTATAATCCTGTGTCTGGGGGCTAGTGCCATCTCATTCATCTCACCATCCTCAGGATGTTGTCCTGGCCCATATTAGCCTATATAACGTGGCCTAAAACTCCTTTATTTCATTTCATCCACTATTAATGCTTGACATTGCTTGCACGCAGACATGAATATGGAAACCAATCATCGTTTAGATCTGCTTCCAATCATTCCAAGTCATTAATTCAGTTATTATTTTTCACGATATCTGTGTTTTCACTTACGTCAAATCTGATACAGATAACAATTACAACCAGTATGATTATAAAACAACGACTTAGATAATATATTTTTCACATACTTGAGATGTGACTCGATTCCGCGATTAGCAGCTTTACGTGGATGAAAAATCGGCATATTTTTCCCGATGGGAAAAATAACCGTTATTAGATATGCTAGTAAACCCACCAAAAGATCACAGTAATGACTGGAGCTCAAAGGGTTAATTAAACGTATTATATATTGATGTCCCGCTTTCTGTCGTCTCAGTAATATACTCTAATATTGTGAATATAACCCATTTATATCTGTAATTATAAGGGTCTGTTGACATCGCCTGACAAAGTAAATCATTATGCTCTGATGAGCATTGTCTGGAAGTAAACTCATCAGTACTCATAATCTCATATATATACAATATAAATAGGGATATGTCATGATTTAAGAGTGGTAACATTAAATATAAAATAAAACTAATTGTCTCACAAAACACGTCAAAAGCTGATTTTAAATGTGGGGCATGATCTTTTAATATGTAAAATCGCAGTAGCAGTTCACGATCTAATATGGATTACATTAATTTGTATAACTATTTAAATAAATACTTTGATGCTAGCCACCAGAGTGTCGGTTGAGCATACAAGATCATCATGTTTATAATCGTTTTAATCTGTTTTATTAGCAGCATAAACACCCCTTTCGTTCCCAATATTATTATAAGTTACCTAATTGTATTGTTACCGCGATCCACAACTTCAAGTGGTTGAAAATTTCTCATATTGTTTTTATTTGAGACCAAACATTTACAAATCATGACTCATATTGAAGTTGTGGATCGCGGTAGCGACACAACTTCAAGTGGGCAACAATACAATTAGGTAACTTAGAGGTTTTGTCAAGTTAAAAAAATTCCAAAATCCAAGAAAAACTCGGAAGTGTGTGGGTGGGTCAAGCTCCAACTCGGCTTTTTTTTTTCTTGGGAATGTTTTTTTTTTATTGTGTTGTTTTTGTTGTTGTATATGTCCCCCCCCCCCCCCGAAAAAATGGTTAGAGAGGTGGGTGGGTGTTGTCTCGCCAATCCGAGTTTTTCTCAGATTTTTTGATTTTTTTCAACTTGACAAGACCCGTTAGCAGGGAAAAGGTTAACCAAACTATTATAACATAATCTAAAATTCGGGAAAAGAATTAATACATATTGTTCTGGGTACAATATCACAAATGCAATGCAGACATGTACATACTTTGTGAAGAAGCTTATTAACACATTAATATCGTTTTATTATCACCATGTGAGAACTAATGCCATTTATATAACCAGAACATATCTATTCTAATTCGAATCCTGGCGTTCGAAGGCCGCTAATAGGTCTCGGTCACGAATGCTTCCAAAAATACTGAATACTGAATCTTCAAGAGCGAGTGGGGAAGAATTATGGCGTGACGGACAGTAGCTTTAACCACTACACAAGGGCTTTCCGCCTAAGTTAATCAGTGAGACCAAGGACATTGGTGACACCGACATGAAATAAAGCCTTCAATCTATATCAGGTCCTTGTTATGAGATCACCAGTAAAGCCTGGTAATCCATCAAAGGAGAGATATATTTCAGCCATCTGATTGGTCGAGTTCCGTATTTCGACCAATAAGATGACTGGAATCCAGTCAACCAGTTTGATGTTAACTGCGGCAGAATGAATGTGGCAGAAAACTACTGTAAATTATTCAATGTTTTCCATATACAAATCTAAAATGGTTTTAATTGTTACCACCTCTTTCCGCTTCATTTGAATAATTATCTTACGGGTCTACGGCCAAAGGGGATATTTTAATTATTTCATTGTGGGGACCGTCTTTATCAGATATACCTCAGAATCTGACGTCATGTCAGATTGTGAAGTATAAAGACGGTCACCGCACTGTAATTGTTAATCCAATACAGGTTTAAAGTTTAATGTTGGCCCAGCGTCGCAGACGGTGGGTTAACATTAAGCCAATACGAAGCAAATGTCTGGTGTTTATTTGGTATGTATTAAATTATAGAGTCTGTTTTCTATTCCTAGCAGAGCCCTGTAATAAATTCCTAGATTCCCAGTTTACGTTGCCATGGTTATAAAGATCCGTATTAAGCAAGCTTTGGGAAAGCGAATCTTTCTAAATCCTTTCCTACAGGACTACGTGACTATATTCACCTGTATCCTATTAATCATACAGCAAAATCCGATGAAAGATATCACGAAAAAGGGAGGATAAACTTACTTACTCTGGAGCAACTAATTATCCACGTGGAATTTTTTTGCAATTATCATCTCCTGCTTCTGTTCTTATAGTGTATAAAATGTTTCCCTCTTGGATGGAATATTTTGTCCCGATAGTTTTGTCGGGGCTCGATATAAAATGAAATGAGCCACCATTCGAATACATAAATGAATGAATGAATGAATGAATGAATGAATGAATGAATGAATGAATGAATGAATGAATGAATGAAGGAATAAATAAATAAATAAATGAATGTATAAATGAAAGAATGAATAAATGAATGAATGGAGTATTGGACCACCTAATGGAATACATTCGAATAAATAAATAAATAAATAAATAAATAAATAAATAAATAAATAAATAAATAAATAAATAAATAAATGAATGAATGAATGAATGAATGTATGAATGAATGAATGAATGAATGAATAAATGAATGAATAAATAAATAAATGAATGAATGAATGAATGAATGAATGAATGAATGAATGAATGAATGGATGAATGAATGAATGAATGAATGAATGAATGAATGAATGAATGGATGAATGAATGAATGAATGAATGAATGAATGAATGAATGAATGAATGTATGAATGAATGAATGAATGTATGAATGAATTAATTAATAGGTTGATAGGCCAACTTTGTGCTGAGACTAAAGCTGGCAAAGAGAACATACTGAGGATGTGAGATGAATGAGATGACACTTCCCTCCAAACACAATATTCAAAGTTTGAGCCCTGGCGGTCTGAGGTACGCTACCTCTCGGTCACGGACGCTCCCTACAATATTGAATCAGTGGTTCAATAACGTGAGGTATTGAATTTGGTTCTTACATATTCTTGGAAGTTGTGGCACAGACAGTGTAGAATTGTGAGGCATTGTCGACATACATTAACTGCTTACATTACAAGGCAGCGGGTACTGCCTTTTGAATTTGTGGAGCAGATTTTAATCCAAGCCTCCAAAAACTGGTCTGTAGGAAAATACGAGTAATAAATGTCAACCTTAACAACCTATAACAGACATTCAAAAACAGAAGGACATTGACAAAGGCCTTGGTCTGTCGCAAAAAAGCCAGATATTCTGTGCTGAAAAAATGTCTCGTGTTTTCTGGAATGTATCGATTAACTGTGAAGAATACGATGTGCAGTAATTCATAAATTACTATAGATCAAATCAATACAAATATCACGTCAGACAGTAAATAAGAAATATATCACATATTCCACAGCATTGCGTGTGATGTGTATGTTATCTATTGGTGGCACACAGCCACGGAGAAAAGAAGAGTTATATACAGAAAACAAAGATCTAAATAAAGAAATGAAGATTTAGGACTCTTGTATGCCTGTCTAAGCTGTGATGGGCTGCGCATACATCTTGAACAACGTATAAGTTATTCAGCTTTAGATCACGTTTCTGAAGATATCAGCTAAATTAAGCCAGATCTATCACTCGAGGAACACTAAACAGTATGACAGTACACCATGGAAGCAGAATTACAGACTGCAATGCACACGAAGAGCAAATCACTGACTTGACATTACAGCCTATCTTCAGTTTCGTATCTTCGTATTTGAAGCTGGAATTGCTAACGCAATTTCCAGCTTCAAATAAGAAGCTATAATTTTATGTGTCAATAATAAATCTCTCCTGAGTTCGAGCATCAACCACACAAACTATGTTATCCATTTCAGTTTCATTTATGTGATTTAACCCTTTAACCACCGGTCCCGATTGTAGTTGTTTTTTTTTGTTTTTTTATTTGCATATTAAGTACCACCTTTTTTAACATGTTAAAGAAAAAATCTGACATCAATCAGCAAGATTTGACAAAATATCCTCCATTTTGTCAAACCTGAATAATATTCACTCCCTTGACGTTGTGGGTCGCGTTAGTGAGACAACGTCAAGAGGGTGAAAATTATAATTAGATTACTTGGCGGTTTAGGGGTTAAAATAATTTAGAAAACGTGCGGTATATAAACCCTAGGGAAGACAAGTAGGGCCGCGTCGATCCAAAGTCTAGGTGAAGGCAATGTGGATTAAAACGAAATAGAATGAAATCAAATATGTTTTTATTTTTCTTATATTCTAGTCTAGCAGAACAGTGCATTAATCACCGATCAGTTGACATACAAGGACAGAGGTGTTGTGGGACTAAGAAAACTAAAAAAAGCCGACCAGCAGACCGATTTATTCCATTACAAAGAACAGCTTTCTCTAGGTTAACATTTAATCTTTGCAGAATTTACTTGTTTTCCTGTGAAACCGTTAAACACATGGATTGAGAATATGTCTTTCGTATCTGACATGAATAAAAGGCAAAGGTAAAAACATTTGTAAGTGTATACATACAGACCTAGCAGGGCAGAATCTGTTTTTGAAAGCGTATAATTTACACTGGTCCAGCAGGGCAGAATCTGTTTTTGAAGGTGTGTGTATATATATATATATAGCCTAGCAGGGCAGAATCTGTTTTTAAAGGCGTATATATACAGGTCTAGCAGGGCAGAATCTGTTTTTAAAGGCGTATATATACAGGCCTTTTTGAAATAGCATATATACAGGCCTAGCAGGGCAGAATCTGTTTTTGAAAGCGTTTATATATATAGGCCTAGCAGGACAGAGTCTGTTTTAAATCCTCTATATATAGCCTACCGGCTTAGCAGGGCAGAATCTGTTTTTTAAATCCTCTATATATAGCCTACTGGCCTAGTAGGTCAGAATCTGTTTTTTGAAAATCTATATATACACTAGCCTAGCAGGCCAGAATATGTTTTTGAAAGCGTAATATACAGGAATAGCAGGTCAGACTCTGTTTTTATACCAGGAGATAAATAGGAAGCAGTGAATGATGAATCACAGCTGACAATTACACGGTGCAGGCTGTCTAATCGTGCGTGATATTGCCCAGCTAATAACACTATTCAGGACCAGAGATGGAGAGGAGAAGTCTGTAAAAACAAGACGGTTGGCCAATAATGATTTAATGTTGGCCCAGCGTCTGGGACGCTGTGCCAACATTTAACCAGTATTTATCTCGTGTTTACTGGAATGTGAGGTATATCTATCTATAGCAGGCAACCGTATCTCATCTCATCTCAAATGACTTGGGTGGAATAACGACATAAACGGAATAATAGCTCACGTCATCTGGGTACAATTTACGGGGTATGACTATTGGCAATCTGCTACTGAATAGGACGGAACATGGATATTGTAACCCTCTTGACATTGGTAGTTCTTCTCATTGTTATACAATAATATATGAGATGAGAATCACTGAACAACTCAACTAAAATTACGACGAAATTTAAAGGAAAGCTCAAATTGTATCAAATATCATATGATGATATCACTAATAAACTCTGAGAACTTCTCTAAGCGTGCTGAAGCTAATTGTAGAAACCTTATTGATGATTTCTGTTTAGTACATATCGCCTTTTATGTATATCGTCTTTATTATTTTGAAATTAGTGGAATATGCATCTGCGACTTCCTAATTTGCATGGGAGTACCATGAAGCAATATTGATGGTTGAAAAGGTTGTATGCAAAAAATCTGCCACATTATGCTCGAGAATGAGTTCAGAAGTAGGCCATTTAAAAATTGTCTGTAAGTGTAAGCAGTTTTTATTTATTTAAATCTGGAAATACTAACGCTATTCCAAGATTCAAATTACGAGACAAATTTTTTTTTAAATCTATTTTTTATTCTTTAAAGGGTAGAAAGTGGTTTCAGGAGCATGTGACATCAAGTGAATTAAAGGCTTTGCCATGTCTTACCATGCTGCCACAAACTGAAACTTGTCAGCACATAGGCCACACAAACACTGATGCCATACAAGATATAGAATGAAGTATGTGGTTAGGTGTTATGTAGTGGGCTATGCGGAGCTGCAGCCTGGACGATGACTTGGTGCTCACGAGAATTACTTCACATTATG
Organism: Flabesymbios commensalis; assembly: GCA_964017125.1. NCBI lineage: Eukaryota > Metazoa > Annelida > Polychaeta > Terebellida > Flabelligeridae > Flabesymbios > Flabesymbios commensalis. Next base: position 126,308,191 of record OZ024902.1, on the reverse strand, counting down.
TATTTTTTATGATGCATTGCTTCTCACAAGATGACACATTGATTTACATGCTGGAGATTTGTATGGTTTAGAGCCAGGCAAACATCTCAGCAAACACCAAACGTCATACGGATCACATATGGATGTCATACGGATCACATACATATCGTATACAGATAACATATGAATGGCATACGGCTAACATGCGAATGGTATACGGATAACATAAGGATGACATACAATGGCCTACGAATAACATAAGGGTGACATACAGATAGCATACATATATCATGCAGATGACATATGGATGACATACGGATGACATAAGGGTGACATACAGATAGCATACATATATCATGCAGATGACATATGGATGACATACAGATAACATAAGGGTGATATACGGATAGCATACAAATGGTTTATGTATAGCATACTGATAGCATTCAGATAACAGACCAATGACAGATAGGATACTGATGGCATACAGATAGCATACTGAGGCATACAGGTAGCATACAGCTGACATATGGATAGCTTAAGAATGGCATACGGATAACATACGGAGGCATACATATAGCATACGGATGGCATACAGATAGCATACAAATGGCATACGAATATAAAAAAATTAAAATTTAAAAAAAAAATATTGATTATTTGGTGAGCGTGTTTAACATGTTTAAAGATTGCAGAATAATCATAACTGCCAAATTTGTCATCCTCCGACAAAAAACATTTTAAATGATTTGAAACAAGGTAAAAAAAAGTATGCGATAATTCTCAAGCTGTAAAACTTCCCTTAGGAAATGTCTTGACCATTTAATATACAGACTTTTTTATGACTACACGATATTTTTAATTCATTTTTTTTGTCAATAATGTCGAAAATGGACAGGGGTGATTTCATCATTGAGCCGACGCAATGCTCATATACCTTGTACCGTGGGAGAATATTCTACTTCCCAGTCAACCACGACACAGCACTGCAAATAAACTTAACAATGTTAACGACATAAATGAAGTCTGCTGTCTGGAGGTAGGCTATCTACACAAGAAGTCTACGTGGGCATAGCAACCAGAAAAACTGAAATGAATGGTTCCACATCCACTGTACTAAAGCCTGTGGCTTAACTCTTACAGTGCTAATATGTAGTGTTTTTTTGTCCTTTAAACAAGAAAAAATGAAAACAAAATGTGCTTTGAATTTGCTTGATTACCATAAGTTATATTTAAAATTCTGCCAATATAAATAATGTTTAAGTTGTGTGTCGCGGAGGTGGGTAAAAATTTAAATTGTATAACTTGGCGCTCCTCTTTGTTTTTTTTATTCAATTGAAAACCTAATCCTAAGAGCCAAGCTGCTTAATTTATATTTTTACCCACTTGAAGTTGTGTCTGTCGCGATCCACAGCTTCAAGCAGGTGAAAAATACTCACATACGTGTATCGATAACTCTATATTAAGTTATGTCATGTATGTACCGTTCGAATCAAAGCATTCATCTGTTAATGGAGCAAATTCTTTTAGCGCAGGAAGGTCAGTATCCACACCCCTCACCGACCCCATCATCTGCGACACTGGCCCAACATTGAACCAGCATTGGGTCAGTGTATCGTGTTGACTGGGACTGCCATTCAGATACAGGACTCGAAACTCTGCGATGGTCTCAGGGAGAGCACGCTACATCACAATAATAGACCCCTACCCCCCCCCCCCCCAAAAAAAAAGAACAAAGACATATTATATTTTTACACATGAGCGGGAAAAACATTTAGTTCTTTAAAACTTGAATACCATAGCGGGAGATAAACCTGCGAGCTCTGACGTGACAGCCAGCATAATGAAATAACGTACCCTCCCCCCCTTCCGCCCTCATGACAGATGGACATTGAGGACCAGTTTATCATTATCAATCTAGTAATCCCGACATGACAGATATGTGACCACGTGAGCTGCTGCCCATCCATAGTATGTTTGTACGCACAAAGAAAATCCAAATTCTCAAATTCGTGGCACGCAAATAGATGCGGTGATCTAGTGATTCATATAGGTGGATGTATTACTGAGGTAAAGCTAATAATTATGATACGCGGTCACCCGGATAGGACTGAATCCCACCATCTAAAAATATATGTTTTTTGTAAATAAAGGTATTTATGTATTTATTTACTGTATCTCACATACTCCGAGGGCCACACCAAAATAAGTATAAAACCATGTAACCCAAACATCTGAAACTGAATAGAACAAGAAAACTTAAAGAGTTATTATTTCGAATTATTGCTAAATTGAGGTTGTGTCTTCTTTAAATTGAGCTAATAATTCCATTCAATTAAAAAAAATATATATCAAGAGATAAGTCAGTAGGCCTATCACAAAGGTTAACCTTTACAACGCTGGAATATTTATATATAAATTATGAAGATCATTTTTTTTTTAAATTTAAAATCAGCATAAATGTCTTAGTTAGCTCTTTTCGATTCATTTGAATACCTATGTTATGTGTCTACGGTCATTATAAATAGTTTAATTATTTCAATGTGGGGACCGTCTAGAGCATGTTTAGAAGTCAGAATGTAGGGTCCGCAGATGTTAGATTCATTTCAGTTTATAAAGGAAATTCACTTGGTAAAAAATATAATAATTCTTCACAAGAAGAGGTTCTGAACTTTAATATATATATATATATCATAATTGTGTATTTGATAAAATCAGGACATTTCCACGCACCATGAGATGGGAATCGCGGCAATTTTTTTTTAATATAAATAAGAAGAGCGTATGGAGGATTAAAACATATTACCCTACTATATATGGTACCGTGTTTGCTGGGAATATGGGTGACATATGGCTAACATACATACAAGGTGGTACGTGGAAGGTGTAATTACAATTTTATATTACAATTTTAATTACAATTGCAAAAAAAATGTTATATAGTTTGGCATTTAAAGAGGACAGTATAATAACAACGTCAAAATTGTTTGGCAACCTGATAAAACGTGTTAATTTTTTTTGAAACATTGTAAAGAACCGTATGCGATACATAATTAATTCTAAACCCTACTCCGAAACAATATATCACTGCACCTAGAAAATATGATGACTTTTTTTTATAAAAATCCAACATTGATATATAAAAAAAAAATTGCGAATTAAGTCGAAATGGACGCAATATACCATGCACCGTAGTGAAACATTCCACTAGCCAGTCCACAACCAGAAGGCTTTGTGAGAAATCTTAACGACATTAATTCCTGGTCTGTTGTCTGGAGCCATCTACATGGGAAGTCCACGTGGGCAACCAGACACAAAAGGAAATGACAGATTCCGAAACCACTGTGGGAAAGGCTGTGGCTGTAGGTATCTACATGAGAAGTCCAAGTGGGCAGCCAGAAAAAAATGACAGATTCCGAAAGCAGAGTGGGACAGACGCCTTCACACACACATTTTGTCCACATGTGCGTAAAAGATGATTCTATTGATTAGAGAAGTGTCGCATATAAAATGAAAGATCAGATCTTTTCAATGCGGGGACCGACTTTAGACGTCAGAATCTAACGTTTGTAGACATCAGATTCTTATTCTATAGTTGATCCCCGCACTGAAAGAGTAACACATTCATAATGGCCGTAGACCCATACCATAGGGATTCAAATGAAGCGCGAATAGTTAACTAAGACGTTTATGACGATTGCAAATAAAAAAAAACTTTGATCTCCTGTTTTTTTCATAAGGGACTTTAAGGGGTAATTTGGTGGATTAAAACAACTTGTATTCAATTATTTGTACTCAAAATATGTCATGTGTGTCAATAGCTTGATATCAAAATGCTACAAATCCACATTGAAAAAAAACGATAATGCAATCTGGAATTGAGTTAAGACTTCTCATGTTCCGTAGTGAAATAATCGAGCCAATCGTCGAATCTTCTATTTTGCCAACAGAGGCTGTGAGTGTCTTAGTGCACTACATTTCGGTACAGTTGCTGAAGACTAGTTCATCATCAATAACTCTTTCAGTGCGGGGACTATCTATAGACGTCAGATTCTGACGTCACACGTCGGTATTGGCATTGAAATAATATTTAAAAAATACAATGGCCGTAAATCCCCTTAACATAGGTATTCAAATGAAGCGGGAAGAGCTCAAATTAAAAAAAAACCCTTTAGGCTCCATGGTTTCTACAAAATAATTCAGCGCTTGAAGGGTCAGTCAGTCAGTCAGTCAGTCAGTCAGTCAGTCAATCAATCAGTCGATCAATCAGTCGATCAGTCAGTCAGTCAGTCAGTCAATCAATCAATCAGTCAGTCAGTCAGTCAGTCAGTCAGTCAGTCAGTCAGTCAGTCAGTCAGTCAGTCAGTCAGTCAGTCAGTCAGTCAGTCAGTCAGTCAGTCAGTCAGTCAGTCAGGCAGGCAGGCAGGCAGGCAGGCAGGCAGCCGGTCAGTCAGTCAGTCAGTCAGTCAGTCAGTCAGTCAGTCAGTCAGTCAGTCAGTCAGTCAGTCAGTCAGTCAGTCAGTCAGTCAGTCAGTCAGTCAGTCAGTCAGTCAGTCAGTCAGTCAGTCAGTCTGTCAGTCAGTCAGTCAGTCAGTCAGTCAGTCAGTCAGTCAGTCAGTCAGTCAATCAGTCAGTCAGTCAGTCAGTCAGTCAGTCAGTCAGTCAGTCAGTCAGTCAGTCAGTCAGTCAGTAAGTCAGTCTGACAGACAGTCGAGTCAGTCAGTCTGACAGACAGTCAGTCAGTCAGTCAGTCAGTCAGTCAGTCAGTCAGTCAGTCAGTCAGTCAGTCAGTCAGTCAGTCAGTCAGTCAGTCAGTCAGTCAGTCAGTCAGTCAGTCAGTCAGTCAGTCAGTCAGTCAGTCTATGTCAAGTTGGGTTATATGAGTGGAGTGAGTAATACACGTCGTGGCGTTTCATACCGGCATATCACCATCAAACATCCAGAGACTGGTCTCATCACATTTCAGGCACATATTCAATTTCCTGCTGAGTAAACAGACATGGGGGAGATCTGATGCTCTGATAAACATGAGGATCTCCGCAAAAATTGTCTCTGAGTAATATCATATGAAAAATACAGACCCTGACAGGTCTAAATAATTGAAATATTAGTATTAATTTTATAAATTAAATCACCAAAATTGGTATAAAATATATTTTGCTCCGGCAAAAAGTGTAATTTTCTCTTAAAACAACACATTTTCTCTGTGCGAGAAAACATCCAACTAATGTTATTATATATACTACAACTTCTTTGGCAAAAAGTTAATTTGACCACGGTGTTGAGAGGGGTCAATAAGTAGTTCCTTTGATTCAGAAGTCAAATATGACAAATAAGACAAATATTCGCGTCTTTAGTATTGAACATAACTATATCGTGTTTACTCATTTAATACATAATTCCATGAAATATAATAGTTAAATCATTTATATCACATATGCGCGATAATACCAATATTAGGTTTACTAGTTTTTTGAAGCCATTAAAACAGGTACGTTAAGATAAATAAAGCAATCCCTATTTAAATAACAACAGCATGACGATTAGTTGATTATGATACAGAAAATGATCATTTATCATGGTTAGAGTGGTTCGTGCTCAAAAACGTATGTGTTCCACAATCCAAACAGTATTAGATAACACATGTTGTGACTGATCCAGTTGTATACATGTATTTTCTGTTAAATTTTTCATTTTAGCATTGTTTGTTTTTAAATGTATTTCGCTAATTAATTATCCTCGCCGTCGGAGTGATCAAATGATACAAAAAATGGAAATCGTATTATCTGAGATTAAATCGTAATAGAATCTTCACACGCCGCGCTCATGTGGTTTCATCCAGCGGATAATTAAATTAATTACTTTATGGTCCCTACATATTAATCAGACACTCATCACATAATTTTAGCGTCTTTGTTGCATGATTTTTCTGGTTCATTTTTAATAATTGTATAATTAACTATTCAGTGCAAAGTAAAGGACTGTCTCATTAAATGTAATTGTCCGCCATTTTGCATATCGAAAGAATGAAACAGTCAAAACAAAGTCCCAGAAAATACAAAATATTTGTACCATATTTGCAAAACGTCGGTCAAACATTGTGCACAAATTATACAGTTGTTTTGTGCTTACTGGGGTAGGACAAAATACATCACGTTACCAATTATTAATCAGATTTGAGTTTTATTGCAATTCTCGTTATTTGCTCATTCGCTAATTAATATAATTAGGCACTAAATAGTTTTTAAAAACGTGCTAATTTCTCTCTAAATAGTGGAGTGGTAAATCATTTTGAAAGATAATACAGTTATCATCTGCGCTGCATTTTTCTAATCATTTATCATTTATTCATGAGGTGTTTCAAAAAGCATTATTGATATCTGCATTTTATGCTCTAAAGAACACTGACACTTTAAATGAAAATTTCGCGACGCATATCAGAGAATGTAATTACTTGCTTATTATATACAGAATCAAGTAAAGAAATAATAAATGATGATGCATTTTGGCAAGAGTACTTCTTTAAATAATAATGAGGAACATAAATGTGACGATTTTAATATGCCATTATGTAGTAAACTATGTTCGGCTGCTGACACAGTTTAACTGGTTGTACTCTGTGTATAAACTATGGATACATATAAACATATAGATTTATGTTATTTCTTGTATCCAAAAATACCAATTAGGTCATGATTTGCATACGCACCTAGCAAACACAAAACGTTGAATTAATGTTGGTTTAACGTTGGTCCTCCGTCTACAACGCTTGACCAAAATTGTTCCAACGTCTTGTGTTTCCCAGGCAGCTATGAATATGGTGAATCGTAAACTTGATCAGAATAGAAAACATGTAGAATACAAAACGTCCTACCATGTTTATTGTTAGCAGATTATTCCCACCGTTGTATATGTTGCTGACTCTGCAGGTATGTCAGAAGTGCATCCAGGGACAGTCAGGACAAGACCTGACCTATGTCTGCAAGAATAGATGATTCGGGAAACATATGCTGTATGTCAACACCACTGGCAGTAAGCTGAGAAAAACTCCTTATCCCGCATTGTTTTTATCAGGTATATATCTCCTAAATTTTCGGCTTCCTTAAAACTAGTGCATACTTCGTGGTAGGTTTTGGGCTGCATATATCAAGCAATGGGGCCAGAATATATGTCAACGCAGAGAATGCATATATCACTATCTGCATCTGATTGATATTCCCAATACACCTTACAGATGATTGTTCATATATGATTCAGTACATTGCTCTCGTCACGCAGATAAATAGTAGATGTAGGCTGTGACGAGCTCAGACAAAATGTAATTATATTAAAATAAGTTTAGTATGTGCCGTGTCGTGCTAAAATACATCTATATCTAATAACATAATAGCAATCTGCTTTTACACTATTATTTGTTTTTTTTTGCAGCTGAGTCACAAACTGGATTGCTTTTTCAAATAAAATGTTTTTAGTATTTAATAATAGAGGTATAAAACAAAGTGATGTAACCTACTTAGCGATACGACTCCTGTGAGCTTATGGGACAGTTTTGTCAATCACTGTGAGATGCTGAAAATAACGTTTTGTCTCAGTTGGCTCAATTGAAGTGTTGCATGTGATGAAAAAAGATGGTCTCCGTTGGACACTTGTGTAAAACAATCATATCATAAAAATGTCTCATTTATTGGTAGTGATCAGAAGATATTAGGTCTAATGAAGGCTTGAAATGGCTACAGTTGCAGGTAAACGAGATGTATCACACAATGACAGACTGTAATGACGATCACCCAATATGTGTTTAACATATTACCTGATTAAAACCTCACGATCATTTTGCGTTACTGAAAAATGACTCAATTTCTATATTAGTTTTAGAACCACCATTCTCGTGGAATTGTTTTAATAATAACAATAACTTATTTCCTTTTACAACCAAATTCAAGTCATCTTCATTTACTACAAGTCGAGAATTGCGACAACAGATCGCTTGTAGTGAATGAAGGTGACAATGGTAAATTCATGATTAAAAAGGTAAGGTTATTGTTGGGCCAGTGACGTAGACTGAGGTTCGTCTAACATTAATCCGATTATAAGGTCCTGTATTTGCTAGATTTGAGCTGCGTTGAAGTTTTAAATTATGACCTGTTTCAGTTTATGAAACGTGGCATGACATTAACAATGAGTAACATCTTATAACGGACAATTATATATTTTTATTCTCATTTGTACAGAATGTCACACAGCAACAGTAGCAATAATCAATATAGTTCGCATGGGATAATCCAATAATATCTACAGGAACAAATATGAAAAAAACAATTGTAAAAATCAGAGAAAACAACAAATAAGTTAATACAAATATATGACGAAACATTTTATTTGCACTGATTTGTAAACGCGTCGAAGCCATACAAACCTTAACTTGCTAAACAAAGGCGTGAGCTTGATCATAAAAAATAGGAGAATGGTGAGGCCTTTATACATCACTTTTCTACCCACACAAATATACACAGTTGATGTGTAGATTTCTGTGGTAGAAAAGTGATGTATTTTTTTAAATTCAATTTCGAGTCATAATATTTTTTAAGTCATACGCCTTCACAATACACAAAGCTAATAATCCCATGTAATGCTGTTTCAGTGCACACACACACAGTCAGCCAAATGGTCAGCTTTGCCGGCAGTGCAGATATCAAAGGGTTGATTCTATTTTACATCCTGTAAATAATATCATAGGATTATTGGATTGATATACGTTACCGATCATATATATAAGGTGTATCACAACAGGACAACAGTAGACACTGATAGAAATACAGAAAAGAAGCGGAAACAAAAACTAAAATGTGAGGCTCATATATATAAATATGATTTCAAGAAAATGTCAAACCAAATTATATGTCAAAGAAAATGTCGCACTTGTTTTTTAGACAAGGCTGTGTTAATCAAATCATTAGATTTTGGATAAATTTACCAATTCCAATATCAAAATTCAACAATTCATCAGCTTATGGGTAAATGCCTTGTTAAACTGAATAGAATACGCCACCCACTTCAAGTCATTTTCATCCACTACATGTCGAGAATTGCGACAGCAATTCGCGGCTTGTAGTGAATGATATTACAATAGTGAAGTAAGGCTTCAAAGGGTTGTGTGTTGGACTGAACATTTTGTATATCTAAATTTATAAACAGCAAATCAACTATTTGTTCGAAAGCAACTCTATTTTGATGTGAATGCACGATACTACGTTATTGAGCTGTTTAAATTAGCGTAAATATATAATAAAAATTCAAACGTTCACTATGTATCTCTATCGAGTGAGTTGTAAATATATGTCTTCGATTATATTACACAAAGCAACACAAATTTATTGTAATATCACACAATTTAATAATAAATCCAGACATTGTTAAGGACCTTGTCCACTTCAATGCCTGTTTAGTTTATATAGATTCACCAGGTTGCTGCTTTCCTCACTATCTATGTAACGAGCGCGATGCTTTCTGGGTATAGTATCATCCCCTTCATAATTCACAGGGACACTATTTTAAAACAAAGCAATGGCTGTAGTTTGTATGTCTTTCATAGCATAATTTTAGTTGACCAAATAATAGAATAATTGCAATTTGAAACTAACCCATTGTTTTGTATAGTACTACAGCCTCTCTCGAAGATTTGATAGCAAACCCTAATTACATATTCAACGTGATCAGTGTGAACAGTTTAAACAATATGCTGATGTGTATTTTATTATGTGGTTATTGCTCCACAAATCGTACACAGCTTGGCAAAATCGCTGGCCTGATTGAAGTCACGATAATATCGAAGCTGAAATTAGCAACTTCAACACATTCAGGAGTCATTCTGATTATATATTTACAGACATGTGGCGTTTAACTTACGTTCTTTACAATAATATTGAGTCAACACTTCGTATTCACCAACCAATGTTCTTTTAAAGTTGGTGCAGCGTCTTCGACGCTGGCCTAACATTAAATCAACATTGCCTTGCTAGTTAGTCGTCGTCCGTGGCGTCATGTTTTACTATGACGTCATCATCAAGCGTGAACGTATTCACCTCAGAGTTATGTGTATGATGCCGCGCATACTTCCCAGATGTGACGTCATCCCCTGCGTTGTCGGTGCGCTGCGCATGCGCCCGCTGACAGGATGCGGATGTAACGTCACAATGTGCTTCACAGCAGTCATTACAGTTGATTCGCTTCCAGAACTCCACGTGACATGAGTTGGAGGCGCTGACATAGCCCGCATGACTAGAGGGCATGTTCATCACAGCAGAGTGATTACAGCAGCTATTGCTGCTGCAACAGTTGCCCCTGGATACATCCTGTCCGCTGGGCTCCTTTTGTGGCACTTACTACAGGTGTTTGTGACACTCTGGCTGGAGCATGGTTCCTGGCACCCCTGACTGCTGATACTGCTGCTGCTGGGCTCTGGCATGGCACGCGGCATCAGGGCGTGTCAGGCACTGTCTATCTCCATATCACTCTCCATCTCCTCTGGTCCTTCTATAACCAGGATCTGTGTGTCATGGCTGCCCTGCAGCTTACTGGAGCAACATGATGGCAGGCACCTCCTTAACACCAGGAGAACCACCACCACCACGGTGGCCAGGAGAGCTATCACTCCTATAGAGATCCCCACGACCTGCACCGTGGACAGGCACAGGAAAATACTCCTACCATGGTTATACTCGAGTGGTCCATCCTAAAACACACCAAACGAGTAACGAATTATCAATTTACAGACAAGCCCTGGTACAACTGGTTAATGGTATATCGGATAATCCCAATGGTCCGTACTAAAACACCCAAGAACAAAGAACATGTAAATATTGTAAAAAAACCTATGGCAGCTATCATGGCAAATAGAAAAAGAACGGTAAAAAAGTTTCTATGTTATGTATACGAGAATCCATAGCATAGTATTATTTTATCAAATATACACACATGACCATGATACCACATGTATCATACACAATCAAGATGTATAGACAACTCAATTATTCATACAATAAATTGATTTCTTCTTAAACATGCGCACATAACAACTTATACATAAAAAAACATCTACATGAGATGAAAAAGCACATCGAATCTGATGTTTGAAAAAAAGTGGGGTTTTTTTCATAGTCAATTTTGCAGATTATCTATCAGCCCGAAATGTATATTTCACCTTTGTCTCTGCGGGAAAATGTGTGCTAGTCATGAACTCAAACCATAATTTGCAAGCTACCGAACATTTCAATGTGCTGGTTGATGGACTATATTTCCATACCAGAGTAGATTTGCACATCTCTTAGTAATTCAATTGTCTACAAGACGTCCAATATATAGACACGCCTTCTACAAGCTCGTCTACAAATACCTTCATTGTATGCACTGCCACCGAGTTATTATGTCTATTGTCTGGCTATAAAGGGAGGATCTAAATATCGGGATAGAAGCGGACAATAACGGGAGTGTTTGACCTTGGAAAGGTAAATCTAGACGTCCATGACACCTTGTGATGGGGACAACCCCATCTCCTCTATTATACCCAGATAAAACCCCATCTTCTGTATTATACTAAAAAAAACCCATCTTTTGTATTATACTAAAACACAACGCCATCTCCTCTATTATAGGCCTACTCAAACAAAACCCCAAATTCTGTATTATACATAAACACAATGCAGGCATATCTAGTGTGATTTCAACGAGCAGTATATCATGTACTCAACAAACACAAGAGGTTCCCCCAATGCTGGTTTGATGTTTTACAAACACAATACCTCCCCCCAATGCCGCTGTGATTTTGTTTCATCGTCTATGACTCTGGCCCACCATCCAAAGAACATTGGGTTATAGACTTGTGTTTGCTGAGTAGCGATTACAATTATGTTTTTCCATTCTTCTTACTAAAGCTCACTGCACCTGTTATCCAAGTTGCAATATCTTAGCAGCTAAGTACGTCCCGTTACTTACTGTTTTTTTTCCTAAAGATTGATGTCACGATTCTTATGGTGGCATTTCAAATGATAAATACACAAACGATAAATACAACATCTAGAAAACATGGTATCCACTGTGTTGTTAAAATATCAAGTTTTTGTTCTGCTTCAATCTCGTAAGTACATATTTTTTTATTAAGATGTTCATGTATTTTTCCATCATGAATGAAACATGACGATAATTACCGGAGTAGGGCAATAAACTGTGATAGTATGTTTCACTTTAATAATTATGTCCGGGTCCGTCGCTAGCGCTTCCCATCGGTGTTATAGTAATCATTATCAGAGTAAGAAAATAAGCTGAGTGATAATATGTTTATTTCAATAATGTATGGATGATGATTAATCTACTATGTCTGGAGGAGGGACCTAAATATCTTCACGTCCATCATATGAGTTCATCACTTTATTTATGGTAAGACTTATTGTCTTTAACATTGATACCTTTTCCTGCAAAATAGGGTGGTCGCTCCCATACCACTTCAAGACACAACTGAACCTGTTGGGTTATTGTATATTATGGGAGAGTGAGAGCCTCTATCTGATTGGAAGCATGCATGACCAGAACCTACTGATTCCTCATACATTCTACCATATCACGACCACATCTAGAAAGTTTCTGTATTTTATGTTAATCTTCATAAAAACGTCCTGATCGTGCTACGAACGGTATTATTGCCCCAATTACCACATATGCTGCATCATATCTTGTTGCAATAGTGTACCCATTAATCTTTGGTGTCTTGTTCATGACACTCTAGGCCCTATAGCATTTAGTTGCCAAGACTAGGTTAGTTACTAACATCTTCTGAAGATGGTGTATGTTCATACTATATTAATAAAATAAATTTATTGCCAGTATTTTCAACATTACCTTAGCGTGTCCTCAACCATCAATCTTATATGCCCAAAACATATATAAGTCAACGTCTGTACCCAATTACAGATTTCTGATATTGTGTAACTGTATTTTATCATAGTTATTGATGGTGATATCATATATCTCATTCCAGTTAGGGGAGTAGAAATATGTGTAGCCTACATTACGGCTTTGTGTGGATCTCTGAGCCGATGGTTGGGACTTTATTCGTTCAATTATGTCTGAAAACTGTGTTATCAGCGCATTACCAGGCTGTTGTACTGTATCTATTCTGATCGAAAATATAAAAATAGGATGATACTATAATCACGATTATGTGAATTGTCAATCCAATTGAGAAACATAATTTTATGTGATGTGCACGTTTCAACCAGCACAATATACCTGGTTACTAGAATCATAAATTGTTAAAATTAAACAACTTCTTGTCTCAATAGGAATTGAACATGTATATGTGTCATATTTGCCATGGTTATGCAGACCACCTTGATGGATTAACTTCATGTTTCGCTTAACCCCAATACAGGGCTTGGGCAGGAGGGTGCCACCCGTGATCACAACACATTTAAATTATTGCTTTCTTCCTTAAGGTACTGTAAAAATACGATGCAGGTGGATAACTCATAGACCACATACAAATATGCCTAGAACGTATATATGGTGAGCGACAGGTTATCTAGTGCCGGACAATGATCAACAATCATAAAATATATTTTGTCAATAGTCTAAACATTTTTACAACATGGCGAATAAGTTATTACGTTTGTTCCCCTCGGCTTCTAAATGTGAAATAAGGACTTTATTAAATTAATCATTATTATTACACTGGACTACGATGTGTCGTTTTCCTGGCGCAACATTTGTTTTTTCCCATAACTTTGTGAAATATTGATAATAGATGTTATCACGGCTCTGAATTGGTTTCCCGGGTGTGAGAAGCCTATATGTAGACACCAAAAACACATCTCTACGTTATTTGGAAGCGAAGTTATGGCACATTGCCTTGAAGTGGCGGTCATTTTGGATTTTGTCCTCTAGCGGCAAACGCACAAGGTGATATTTAGGGGACTTCATGTATGTTGCTAGGGTGGGATTTAATACACCGAAATAATGTTTTTATGTTCATTGTAAGCCAAGCCATGATGTAAAGTTGTGACATTGTCACTAATTTTTGCGGCCATTTTGTTTTTGAATTTTGAATAGAAAAAACACAAAATATAGCTTGGCATGGGGCAGATTTGGAATCAGCGTTCCCAAATTGTGTAAGAACAACTGCATGCCAAATTCTACTAAAAAATGCCTCACAAAGTCAGAAATTTCGAAAATGGGCCCTGACTAATAATTCTTTCCTGGTATGTGGACAGAGCTTGCCATTGGGGGGGGGGGGGTGGGGTGCACTACGCAATTTATTTATGTATATACACATGGTACAGTAGTGACTCGCGTGTATAGTTATTTCCTACACATGGTACAGGAGTAACTCGTATGTATAATTATTTTATACACATGGTACCGGAGTGGTTCGTATGTAAGTTATTTTATACAGATGGTACAGGAGTGACTGTATGTATAGGTATTGTATACATATGGTACAGGAATGACACGTATATGTATTTATTTTATGCACATGGTACAGGAGTGACTCTTATATGTATTTCTTGTATAACAGGAGTGACTGTTATGTATAGTTATTTCCATACCATAAATGTAATCTGTTTTAACCCTTTGACCGTTTTCATTACTTTTCTCTTTTCATTTCGATCTAAATTGTTTATATTTGGGTAATGCTTACCCACTTGCAATTGTGGGTTGTGAAGTTGTGCATAGAGAGTGTAATAGTGCATTGCGAGATTATTTACACAGTGTATATATATACCGGCATAGCAACAAGTCTTTAAAATACAAATATCCAATAATTTAATTCAGAAAAACACAGCGAGAATACTAAGGATTGAAATGTCAGTATATTTGTTTTCATTCGTCACACTAAACATTCTTGTACCTGAAGTGCTAATTTCATTATTTTAGCAGGGCCTTAAAGATTAAGGTATTTAGGTGCTATCCGTGTCCTGCAGTGCCTGTATATATATTTTACCAAGCTAGTTTCAAACTAAATACAATGTCGATGATATGAGTGGTAGCTGATGAGTATATCAAATTATCCAATAGGGAGATGTCGGTTTTATCATAAATACAAATATGTTTTGCAATTTGGCGCTGAAACTTGCGTCAGCAATATCAACTTAATTTAATACTTTGATTGAGAGTTTTAGCAAGGCTAGTTCTTTCTTTGTGTTGAGCGCGAGTGTATGAAATAATTACAGGGTAATGATTACTATTTTAATTTTCAATAATCATTTAGTTTTCATCAGCAATGCTGCCATCAGCAATGCTATCATTAGTAAAATGTGATTGTTTTTTATTTTATTCACTATCAATATATAAAATTGCAATATGGGTGACAAATTATCGTTTATATTACCTGACACTCACTAATTGATCTCTTTCTCTGCAATCATTCCAAGTAATAAATTCAATTATTAGTTTTCATGATATCTGTATTTTCATTAACGTCAAATCTGATATGGATGACAGATGTTTCTCGATTTCGCGATCAAGAGCTGAAAGTGAATACAAGATACACATTTTCTCCATTTGTGAACAATAACCGTTATTAGATATGCTAGTAAAACGTATCAAAAGATCACAGTAATGACTGGGGCTCAAAGGGTTAATTAAACGTGTTATATATTGATGTCCCGCATTCTGCCGTCTCTGTAACATACTCTAATAGCGTCATAATTTGTTATCTGAATTATCTGAATTATACTATTTCATTAAACATTCAGCCAAACTACGCTAAACAAACTTATACATTCGCAACCATAAAGAAAATAAAACTAAAACATTTGTAAAAGCTGTAAAAACTTAATTTCTATCAATTTTTTTGTTTGTTTTTTTAATTTTAATTTAATTTTTTTGTAAGTTTGATTTCGCTGAATTCCCGCTAATGGAACATTAATGTGTCATATTAGGTGTTTTGTGACCATACCCGAATGGATATTGATTAGTTCTCTAGCGTCATTTTTTAGCATTATATTTATCGGGCTGATAAAAGCACCAAATTTGATACACAGTTTCTCTAGGGGCAAATGATGAAATTTCGTCGTTAAGCATTATAATTTTGGCCGCCAAAATAAAAATATTTTTCTTCGCATTTCACTGTAAATGAACAGTACTTTCTTCACAATAAACCTTAATATAAACCTAAGAAACCTTCCTAATACATATCACTTACTGCTGTTAGTTATTTGAAAGAAAAAGACCATATAAAACTTAAAAAAACACTGCTTATTTAATTAATGTGAGCTCAAAATTGGCTGTCGTTCATTTCAGCATGTCCTATCACTTTCTGACAATATAATTGCAATTACGTTTGTCATAACGTGAGCCGTGAAGCATCTTACAGATATTTTTTGTAATAATAAGGACCTGATAATGATAATAAAAAATAATAAAGTTAATAAAATTTAGATATGAAAATAAAATAACATTTTATCAAAAACCCTGAAATACATTGAAGTATGATGATGCCTTCGGATTGGACTCTTAGCTATAATACCATACACACTGATATGAACACTTCGTCGGACACTGATAGAGATTACCGTACCTCCGAGCTCGTTCCTCCGAGGCGTTAGGCCCTATATAAATAATTTAATTGAAAGGATATTGAATTGAATTTGTACCGTTATGTGCATTTAAATTTTAAATATATTTTTTTTTAATATGTTAATATACAGACATAATATTATAATTATTTTTTTTTGCAATTTGAAGCTGCTATCTTTATTACAAAGCCGTAAGGTGTAATTGACACAACGGTAAAATAAACAGCCAAATTTAAAGTTAGCACATTGTCCAAAAGGCCTGATATATGTCGAGAAACATGAAGATGCTCTCCCTCCTGCAAAACCTACAAAAATAACTGCAAGGATGAATTTTTAGGGTTTACTTCCTGAGTTGGTGTCTACCATATTTTGTTTAAAGTACATAATTTCAGTGATTATGATTCTAAAAATGTTCTGATATAACGCAACAAATTAACACCAAGCTTGCATCACAGCAGGATTGTTAATTAGTATGTTTGACACAAGAACGACTGTATTTACTCGTTTGAGAAAAGGCAGCAAATCAAACATCATGAGCTTCATCGACTCTGACTAATGAACGACTCAAGATTCAATAAACTTATTCAACAATTCCACGATTTATGCATTGTCGTAGCTTTATTAATATACTTCTAGAAGTAGAAGTAGCTCTGGCTAATTATGGGTCTACTTACAATATGTTGTAGCATCAGCATGTCTTAGATACATTCACTATGGATGGCAATTCATGTTCAACTATCTCCAGCCATTATTTTAAAAGCACAGCAATAAGCTATACTCATTCATAATTAGTACTTACTAAGTACACATATTATTATTATCTGGTAAAACAAGATTTGTTTTGAACAAACTGTCACCAAACACGTTTACCTGATAATTGTGGTACTGTTCTTGGAGTTAACTGAAGACAATAAGTAGATTATCAAAATAAAGAAGCAATACCACACATGGATTAGAAGAATTTTAGGTATTCCCCAAATACAGCCTTGCATTAAAGTAGCAATGATGGTAGTACCATTTTTTATTCACCTTGGATAATTTAAATGATTAACATATGAGGCACGAATTTCCGTCCCAGCTTCTAGCAATATTATGTATGGATGAGAATAACTACAATACACCCTCAGCAATTTCATTTGAAACATAAGTAAATGAAGAGCAGTCATAGCTCTGCATCCTAATTTTATTCAAGCTAAACATATTATCAAGTTAGATGGAAGCTTCTGGGGTTGTATTTTATCTCAACGAAAAACAAACAATGCATGCGGATATATACGGAATTTCCCACAAATACAGGCCTACTGGTTGGGCGAATTTGTAATATTCGCAAGTCAATCAAAACCTGTTCCTTAAATATACAACAGGTTTTAAAAGACAAAGTCCCTGGAAAAATTGAACAAATTTGCAAATTTTACTTTTATCGGCAGTTTGATTATATTACTAGAATAAACATTAGGTGGGATATTTACATAGCATTGCACAGACTACTAGATGCTGACCAGGGAGCGATTGATCAGAGTTCAAGATCTGCTAAATAATTGGTCAACCATTTAAAATGTGTTTATCCATGGTTCTGAGAACAAAAAGTCGATTTATACAGCTCGTCTTAAATTCAATAAGTAATAATACCATATCGCATTCAAACTAACCTGCAATATTTTTTTCATTTTGAAAAACAATGCAGCAGCTTGACACAACATTCAGCATTTCCAACGAACTGCTAAGAAAGAGAAAGCAAGTTATGTGTACCATATAGGCCACAACAGCATAATGTCAATGATTATTGATATATTATCTATTTGGATCGCTCACAACCGATCCATCACGTGAAGATGTGAAGATGCTACATATAAACATATTATGCGTTCTAACTATCAAGCTGCAATATGGCGCAGGAGTTTTTAGTTGACCCTACATGGACATGGTTGGGGGGTGAAAGTAAACAACATTTCCAAAGGCTAGATGAATAACACACCTGCCCTGCTGTTCTGAAGTGTTTTAGCTGTACATGCTGTCGTAATAGCCCGAACTGTGGAAGTGTCTGTGGATGTAAATCTGTATGTGATCAGGCGATAGAAGTTGATGCAACAAATGTCATCCTGGATTTTGATGACTATTCAGACTTTGAACAGAAGCCAGTTGACTCACAAGTATAATATGTCATATTACTACGATAAAAAGTGTTATAAATGTTTATTTTTGTTTTAAAATTCGCTATCTGGGTAAAAATACTTTTAATTGTTATTTATCTTTCATTTAAATATAAAACTACTATATTAAAATATGATATGGCGAAGAAAATAAAATAGACAAAAAAATCATAAAAATCATTCCGGTACTGCATGCAAATACTGTAAATCGAGTACATTATATACCCTAATGTTTGGTTTATCATTCTAAAAAAAACTGTTATATTTGCGAACAATAAAAAAATAAATACATTCTTCATAACTCCTTCTAAAGTTCAGTATAACTAAAGGAAATCTAAGTTTAAAATTTGTCATTTTTTTCAAATAAAATTTTCATTAAAATGCTTTATTTGTAAATTTCGAATTATTTGTTTATTTTTGTTTCGATTTTGCATCATCTACACAGCTGTCGTAGATATATTGGTAGATTTTTCAAAGGATTATTGTATCCTGATTTATTTGCGAGACGATTTTCGCATATTAATTGTCACAAGTTATTTTTGATGCTCTGGTGTTAAAAGGGTTAAAATGACATATTTTATACACTTTAATTTTCGGTTACTGTTCTGAAAATTAAAGCTTATATGTCCAGGAATAAGAAAAAAACATGAAACCTATGTCGCAGAGGGGGTGCAGCGAATATCCATTGTTTTGGAAACAGCCTCAGGCGTATTAGCCGTTTGAGCGCTAAACACGAGTATGGTTGTTTTAATATGTTTTATTAACGGTATTTAAACAGCAGGATTAGTAAATGATTGGTCTCAAGAAAAAAAACGAATATGAGACCTTTTCAAAGTTTTGGGTCGCGGCGGTAACGAGTCACAACTTCAAGTGGGTTATAATTTGAAGTAAAAAATAGCTAATACATAATGTACTCGGTACATTATAACAAAAGCAATGCATGAATGAATGAATAATTGATTAAATGAATGAATTAATGCATGAATGAATGAATTAATTAATTAATTAATTAATTAATTAATTAATTAATTATTTAATTAAATAATTAATTATTTTTTTAATTTATTAATTTATTAATTTATTAATTCATTAATTTATTAATTTATTAATTTATTAATTTAATAATTTATTAATTTATTAATGATTGGATGAATGAATAAACAAATGGGGTTTTAGGCCATATTTGTGCACATATAGGCTAAAGCGGAGAATCTCCTGAGAAGTGTGAGATGAATAAGATGACATTTCCCTTCAGACACAGGATTCGAAATTTGAGCCCTGGCAGTCTGAGGCCAAGCACCCGAACTCTCGATCCCAGAGCCTACCCACAATACTGAATCTTTACGAGTGAGTGGTTTCTTTGAAACCTGAGTGCCAGAGTGGAGGACGAACTACTTTCCAAGCAAGCAACTTCAACAGCTGCACGCGGACCCCTGCCTGCGAAATTCGGGCTCCAAGCGCGCTACCTCTCGGTCATGGAGGCTTCCAACTATACTGAATCTTCAAGAGCGAGGGGACTTTTTTTTTGGAAACTGTGCATCATAACGGTGTACGATTTCAGGACAGATATGCAGCCTTAACAACCACAAAATCAGTAAAACCAAGGACATTGGTGACACCGACATGAAATAAAGCCTACACTCTATACCAGGTCCTTGTTATGAGATCACCAGTAAAGCCTGTTAATCCCTCAAAGGAGAGAGTTTGTGTCTCAAATAAGTCGACATAGATTCCAGCCATCTCATTGGTCGAGCTCCGTATCTCGACCAATAAGATGACTGTAATCCAGTCAACAAGTTTGATATTAACTGCCGCAGAATGAATGTGGCGGAAATCTACTGTAAATTATTCAATGTTTTCCATATACAATTCAAAAAAGGCATTTATTTTTACTACCTCTTTCCGCTTCATTTGAATAATTAATTTACGTGTCTACGGCCAAAAAGGATGTTTCAATTATTTTAGAGTGGCGACCGTTTTCATCAGATATACGTCAGAATCTGAGGTCCTGACAGATTCTGAAGTATAAAGACGGTCACCGCACTGTAATTGTTAACCCAATATAGGTTTAATGTTTAAAGTTGGGCCAGCATTGCAGACGGTGGGTTAACATTAAGCCAATATTCAGATAATGTCTGGTGCTCCTTCGGTATGTATGACCTTATGAAGCCTGTTTTCTATGTATAGCAGAGCTCTGTAATAAATTCCAAGATTCCCAGTGATTTTACGTTGCCATGGTTATAAATATCCGTATTAAGCAGGCCTTGTGAACGCGGATCTTTCTAAATCCTTTCCTCTAGGAGTACGTGATTATTCACTTGTATCATAATAATATTACAGCAAAATCACGAAGAGGGAACGATAAACTTACTATCTAGAGCAATAAATCATCCATGTGGCTCTTTTTGCAATAATCATTCACTGCTTTTGTTTTTATAGTGTATTAAATGTTTCCATTTTGGATGGAATATTTTGCCTCGATAGTATTGTCGGGGCTCTATATAAAATTAAATTAATGGATAATTGGGCCACCTAATGGAAGAAATTTAAATAAATGAATAAATAAATGAATGAATAAATAAATAAATAAATAAATAAATAAATAAATAAATAAATAAATAAATAAATAAATAAATAAATGAATGAATGAATGAATAGATGAATAAATGAATAAATGAATGAATGAATGAATGAATGAATGAATGAATGAACGAATGAACGAATGAATGAATGATTGAATGAAAGAAAGAAAAAAAGAATGAATGAATGAATGAATGAATGAATAAATGAATGAATGAATGGATGGATAAATGAATGAATGAATGAATGAATGGAGTAATGAATGAATGAATGAATGAATGAATGAATGAATGAATGAATGAATGGATGAATGAATGAATGAATGAATGAATGAATGAATGAATGAATGAATGAATGAATGAATTAATGAATTAATGAATTAATGAATGAATGAATGGTGTTTTAGGCCACCTTTGTGCACACATAGGCTAAGGCAGGCAAGGAGAACCTCATGAGGATTTGAGATGAATGAGATAACACTGCCCTCCAAACACTGGATTCGAATTTCGCGCCCTGGCGGTCTGAGGCCGCGCACGCTACATCTCTGTTACAGACGTTCCATTCAATTTTGAATCAGTATTGAATTTGGTTCTTACACATTCTGGGAAGTTGTAGCATTACATAGACAGCATAGAATTGTTGAGCATTGTCAATATACATCAACTGCTTACATTGCAAGTCAGCGGGTACTGCCTTTTGGATTTGTTAAATAGAATAATCCAAGCTTCCCAAAACTGGTAATACGAGCATTAGGTGTCGCCCTAGACAACCTCTTGCAGACATTAAAAAACATAAGGGCATTGACAAAGGCATGGGTGTGCCGCAAAAAAAAACGCCAGATATTCTGTGCTGGATTAATGTGTTTGCTGGAATGCATCGATTAACTGTGAAGAATGCAGAAATGATAAATTACTAGAACAAATCAGTACAAACATCACGTCGGAGAGTCAATAATAAAATATATCACATATGTCAGTTAAATTTGTATGCAATTTGTAACTATGTTATTCAGTCTGATAAGACAAGTATTCCACCTATTCCGTGATCAACACATTACACACATTTCCGAAAAAACAGCAAAGTTTACCAATTGCAGTCAAATTCACGGATTTCATGTATCATTTAATTAATCCCTTGAGCTTGGAGCTGTTCATATTACATGTTCTTAAAGTTCCTAAAATTGTGTTTCGCTACTGCGATTCACAGCTTTAAGTGATTAAAAAATGCCTGGATTTGTAAAATTTGGTCACAGTGTTGATCAGTTTAAGATATTTGAAAGATTTTCAGTTCTAAAACAGCTGGACCTCTATACGAGGTATTAGGGGCATTGCGTGTGATGTGTATGTATCTATTGGTGACAGGTAGCAACGGAGAAAAGAAGACTGAGTTATATACAGAAAACACAGATATCAATAAATAAATTTTAAACTAAAGACTAAACTGGGCCAGGAGAAACTGCTGAGGATGGTGAGATGACACTTTACAAGTGAGCGGGGAAAAACATTTTGTTTCTTCGAAACTTGAAGGCCAGGCTTTCCAAGCAGGCAGTTTTACCCAGGGCCCCCGCCCTATCTGGGTTCTAGCCAATCAAGTGTCACGTATTAACTATCATTATATTAAACTTCTGGTGGTTAAAGCATGCCTAAAGTTTTAACCCTATGTGTGCTAGACTACCATATGTCTGGAGTATCACATATCTCGTCTATTAATCGTCTGGGGCTAGACTGTCAAATGTCTCTGTTTTTAACCTTCTGGTGATTAGAGTATCACATATCCCATGAATCAACCTGATGGTTGTCACATCACTTGTCTATGCATTAGCCCTCTGGATGCTAGAGTATCACGTGTCTCGTGTATTAACCCTCTGAGGGCTCGAATATCACATGCCTCCTATATTAATCTTCTGATGGTTAGAGTATCACATGTCTCATGTATTAACCCTCTGGGGACTAGACTATATTAAGACTTCTATGTTAACCTTCTGATGGCTAGAGTATCACTTGTCTTATGTATTAACATTCTGGTGGCTAGATCATCACATGGCTCATGCATTAACCATCTTAAAATTATGTCTCCCGTCCTCACCTTCTGATGGTTAGAGTATCACTTGTCTCATGCACTAACTTATTTGGTGCGAAACAATTAAATACTTTCAGTCTACAACTGGGGGCGCACCAATAATTAATTGGTCTGCACCAATTAATTATTTGAATTATTTGGTGCACGCCAAATCATTTGGCGCACACCAATTAATTGGCTAGAGTAGCTGGACACGTAGTACTGTAGCCCCGGGGGGGGGGGGGTAATCTAGAGACATCTAGCTATCGAAAGGTTAATGTATGAGACATATGAAAGTCTAGCCCTCAGAAGGTTAATCAAGGAGGCATGTGATGTTCTAGCCACCAGCAGGGTAATGTTAATACATGAGACATATTATACTCTAGCCATGAGAAGGTTAACATAGGGGACATAAAATAGTCTAGTCCTCAGAGGGTTAATACATTTGACACATGAATTATGCCAGATTACGATCAGTTATCATATGATAATTGATTGTAAGTCATATATGATATCTCCCAGAGTATACCCCTATCGCCCAGACTATACCCCACCCTGAATCTGGTGGGGTATAGTCTGGGCTTGTGGGGTATACTCTGGGAGCTCCCATAGTATACCCTGGGGTATAGTCTGGGAGCTCCCAGGCTATACCTAGGGTATAGTCCATACTATACCCGGGTATAGTCCAGTCAGGGGGGTTAATCTGGGCGGTTACACCGGCACTGGAAAGGTTAATGTTGGCCCATCGTGTGCGGCACTGGCCCAAAATTAACCCAACACAAGTATCACTGCAAATGTGACGTTTGTCTGTGACATTCGACTCTGATATTCATTTGTTGTCATTTTTTGAGAGAAAAGTCGAAATGGAGTCAATGATCATCCACCTTATACCGTAACGAAAGAGTCCACAACCAGAAAGCTTTGTGAGGAATATTAATGACATAAATTCATGGTCTGTCGTCTGGGGCGATCTACATGAGAAGTCCACGTGGGCAGCTAGAAAAAAACTGAAATCACAGATTCCGAATCCGCTGTGGGAAAGACTGTGGTTTATCCGCTTTCACACACACATTTTGTCCACATTTTTCTTCCGTAATTTCCATCTCAAGATGCGTGAAGATGACCCGATTCTATTGAATAGAGAAGTGTGGCATATAAAATAAAAGATTAGATTGTTCTTAATGCTGTATACGTCAGAATCTAACGCATGTAGACGTCAAATCCTGACTTCTACAGTTGATCCCGCCATTGAACGAGTAACACATCCATAATGGCCCTAGACCTAAGACATTTATGCCGATTTCAAATAGAAAAATTGCCTTTGGTTTCTTTGTTAATAAAAAATATTTACTGGTTACTTCGATGATGTATACCAATTTGTATTCAAATATTTGTATTTAAATATATCCATGTATGTCAATAACTTGATATCTAGATTCTACAAATCCACATTAAAAACACTGATAATGTAATCGAGCATTGGTACTGTTCAATTACGTCAGTCAGTCAGTCAGTCAGTCAGTCAGTCAGTCAGTCAGTCAGTCAGTCAGTCAGTCAGTCAGTCAGTCAGTCAGTCAGTCAGTCAGTCAGTCAGTCAGTCAGTCAGTCAGTCAGTCAGTCAGTCAGTCTATGCCATGTTGTGTTATATAAGAGGAGTGAGTGATACACGTCGTGACGATTCATACCGGCATATCACCATCAATCATCCAGAAACTTGTCTCATCACATTTCAGGCACAGTCAATTTCAAACAGACACGGGGTGCTCTGACAAAAATGAGGATCCCTGCAAAATTGTCTCTGAATAATCTCATATGAAACATACAGACCCTCACACGTTTAAATAGCTAAATTATTATCATTATTATTATTATTAGAAAGTAACTTGACACATTTGCTATAAAAATAAGTTCTGCTCTGGCAAAAGTGCGATTCCTTGCAAACAAGACATTTCGTCTGCGCCATCGCATATGAGATAAATACAGTATCTTAGCTATTGAAAACATCAAACTAGTTTTATTATATATACTACAACTTCTTCAGCAAAAATAATATTTGGCGCCGGTGTGGAGAGGGGTCAACAATTAGTTCCTTTGATTGGGAAATCAAATATGATTTGGCGAAATTAGGCGAGGTTACCGTTTAATCTGTAATAAATAATCGCTTGTTTTTAGTATTGAACAAGACAATATCTTATTTACTCATGGGATACATAATTCCATGCGATATAATAGTTAAAGCCTTTATATCACACACGCGCGCTAACACCAATATAGGGTTTACTAGTCTTATACGACCATACAAACAGGCCCGTTAGTGATATCCCTATTTAAAAACCAACGGAATGACTAGCTGTTATTAGCTGATCACGAGGCAGAAAATAATAATTTATCATGGTTAGATTGGATCTTAGTCCAAAAAGTATGTGCCCGAACGGTATAAATAACACACATTGTGACTGATCCAGCTGTATATAGTATGTAGTTGCTCATAATTATCATTATGTGTTTTTAAATGTACACATGTATTTCACTAATTAATTATCTTCGCCGTCGAGGTAATCAAATGACGCCAAAAATGCAAATCGTATTATCTGTGATTCAGTCGTAATATAATTTTAACACAGCGTGCTCATGTGTTTTCACCCAGAGAATTTAATTAATTACTTTATGGTCCCTAGATATAAATCAGGAAATCAATACATAATTACAGCGTCTTTGTTGCCTGATTGTTCTGGTTCATTTTTAATAATTGTATAAAGAATTATTTAATGCAAAGTAAAGGACTATCGCATTAATAAATTGTAATTGTCCGTCGTTTTGCATATCAAACGAGTCGAACTTCAAGCAAAGTATGAGAAAATAGATTACGTTACACATTTTTAAAAATGAAAGCTATCCTGATGAGAATACAAAAGCGCAGCTGATCAGATTTGAGTGTACTTCCAGTTTTCGTTATTTGATCATGCGCTAATTGATATAATTAAAGCCAAATAGTTTTAAAAAGCGTGCTAATTGCTCTCTAAATAGCTCTAAATAGTGGGATGATAAAATTTTTTGAAAGATAATACATTTGCGATGCATTTTTCTAATCATTTATTGATGCGGTGATTCCAGAAAACATTATTGATATCTGTATTAATTTTTATGCTGAAAAGAACACAAACACTTTAAATGGCAATTTCGCGACGCATATAAATTTGGTCAGCAAACACAAATCGTTGAACCAATGTTGGTCTAACGTTGGTCCACCGTCTACGACGCTGGACCAACATTAATTCAATATTGTTCCAACGTCTTGTGTTTGCTAGGTGCTGCAGTAAATATGTTGTCTCAGAATAGAACAAATCCTAGAAAAAATGTTTATTGTTAGCAGATTATTCTAGCCGTTGTATAATGTTGTTGACTCTGCAGGTATGTCAGTAGTAGAGCATCCAGAAGTAGTCAGGACAAGACCTGACCTATACCTGCAAGACTGGATGACTCAGGGCACATATGATGTATGTCAACATCTCTGACAGTCAGCTGAGAAAAACTCCTTATCCGACGTTATTTTTATCAGTTACATAGATCTTCAATTTTCCGTTCCCTTAAAATTAGTGCAGACTGGTCGTAATAGGTGTTGGATTGTGTATGTCAAGCAATGGAGCCAGAATGGATGTCAACGTAGAGAATGCATATAACACTATATGTACCTGAATGATATTTCCAATACCCACACCTTACAGCGATGATCCATATGCGATTCTGTGAATTATTCTCGCAGATATAGTATAATATGTAGGTTGTGACGAACTCAGATGAAATGTCAATATATTAAAATAAGTTTAGTCGTGTCGTGTTAAAATACAACCATATCTAATTACATGCTAGCAATCAGCTTTTGCACTGTTATTTGTTTTCTTCCAGCTCAGTCACAAATTGGATTGCTTTTTTCAAATAAAATTATTTTACTATTTAATCATTGAGGTGTAAAACAACGTGATGCACTTAGAGATACGTTAGTTGTGCTTATGTGAGTTCATGGGACAGTTTTGTCAATCACTGTGAGATGCTGAAAACAGTGTTTTGTCCCATACCAGTTGACTCAAATCACGTGTTGCATGCGATGAAAAAAGATGGTCTCCGTTGGACACTTGTGTAAAACAATCACGACTGAGGCTTATCAAAAAAATGTCTCATTTATTGGTAGTGATCAGAAGGTATTAGGTCTAATGAAGGCTTGAAATGGCTACAGCTGCAGGTAATGGAGATGTATCACACAAAGACACACTGTAATGCTATCTTGTCTGAGACAGCCACTGTAATCCCTTATCAGGCAATCATGTAGCAGGGTTTGTCATAGGCTGGGCAACAGGCTTTATGGCCTCACTTCTCAGACTATGTGGTCCTACAGGTCTCTACAGTTGTCTACCCACTGAATTAATTAGATCATAATAATTAAATTGGCTTGTGGTGGATAAAGATGATAACAGTAAATTCATGATAGAAAGGGTTAATGTTGGGCAAGTGTTGAAGACTGATCTCATTCTAACATCAAGCCCATTGATCATAAGGTCTTGTATTTGCTATTGCTGAGCTGTGACTGTGAAGTTTTAAATTATGACCTGTGTCAGTTTATGAAACGTGGCATTACAACATAAATAATTGCAAAAATGTCTGACATCTTGTAATGGACAATTATATATTTTTATTCTCATTTGTACAGCATGTCAAACAGCAACAGTAACATTAAAACAGTAATAAATATAGTTTGCATGTGATTACCCAATTTGTCTAGAGGAAAAAATATGAGAAGAAAAATGTAAAAATCAGATAAAGCAACAAATACATTGCTACAGATATACGAAGGAGGATTTTATTCGCACTGATTTGTAAACGCGTCGACGTCACCCAAACCTTAACTTGCTACTAACATGATTGTAGCAAGCTCATCATTCTGTGGGTAGAAAAGCGATGTATCTTTTAAATTCAATTTCAGGTCATAATCATTTTTAAGTCATACGCCTTCACAATACATCAAGCTAATAATCCCATGTTAGGCTGTTTTAGTGCACACACAGTCGGCCAAATGGTCAGGCATGCCAACAGTGCAGATATCAAAGGTTTGATTCTATTGTACAACCTGTAAGTAATATCATAGGTGTATTGGGTTGTTATACATTACAGATCATAGATATTCAGTTCAGCACAATCAAGAAGAAAGAAATAGAAATACCAAAATGATGGGGAAGCAAAAACTAAAATGTGAGGTTTCTAGCAAATGTCAAAGCAAACTAAATGTCAATGAAAATGGCACACACTTAATCAAACCATTACATTTTAGATTGACTTAGCCCTTTTTTGTAACAAGACAATGGCTGAAGTTTGTATGACTTTCATAACACAAATAAAAAAAACTTACAGGCTGTGACTGACGACAGTCAACGCTAGTCATATAATTAAAACAATAAATGCAGATATTGAACATGTATATATTACAGTTATTCCACAATCATAATATATAATAATAAATCAAGCCTTCTGTTCTCTTCAAGCCATTTAAAGTATGTACAGTTTCCATTCTGGTCCCATTAAATAAGAGCACACACAAAAGCGTACAGTCATAATCATGTAGCAGAATCAATGTAATATATGTATACAAACATGAACTTTGTAGTAGCCTTTTAAGTAAATCTCTATCTTTTAAAATAAATTAAGTGTTTAAAAATCAAAATTTGAAAATATTTGTGTTAAATTAAACAAATATCAGTAATTTTTCACCCACTTGAAGTTTTGGGTCACGGTAGCGAGACACATCTTCAAGTGGGTGAAAATTTAAAGAAAATAACTTGGCGACAATAATCGTATTTTTTTTTATTGACTTATCAAATAACTGTTATTGGGAATAAAGGAGTGTTTGCACATCAACTTTTTTTTTCAAATAAAACGATGAAACTTCAAGTGGATGAAGATATGATATCTTAGCGACATAAGTCGTATTTTAGTGGGTGAAGAAAAAATAACATCTTACGCCCGGTTAACTACATATTTATCAGGGATACATCAGCTGATTCAATGGGTATTTAAATGTCAGATCAATCTTACAAAAATTGACTCAGCATTGAAAAAAAAACATTGGCCAGCTATATGTAATGAAGGTTACTGTGCTACCCATCATATTTCACATGTGGATGTAAACGTTAAATGAAATGAACTAGTAAAGGTAATCTTTATTTTGAAGATATTTAGTGTGATGTGCCCCTGCGTCAAGAGAAGGGAAGAAATTTTAGAGATTTAGAGATCTCATTTTACGAGTAATGCAGTAGCGAAAATATTCACATTTATAATATATCGAAATTGGGTAATCTCTCTGACTTAAAATATCAACCATGACCTCCAAGATTTGATAGCAAACCTATATTACATATTCAACGTGGCCAGTGTGAACAGGTTAAGCAATATGCTGATGTGACATGTGTATTTTATTATGTGATCAATGCTCGCAAATCATACACAGCTTGGCCGATTGAAGTTGCGATATCAGCAATGCTGAAATCATCAGCTTCAACACATGCAGGATACATTTTGATTATATACTATTAACAAATAATTATCTCACATCCCGAACACTTGGAGTTGAACTAATGTTATTTTAAAATTACATTGATTCAACACTTCAACGTATTCAAAAATCAATGTTGTTCTAAAGTTGTTCCTCCGTCTTCGACGCTGGCACAACATTAAAACAACATTGACTTGATAAGCTAGTCGTCGTCCGTGGCGTCATGTTTTACTATGATGTCATCATCAAGCGTGAACGTGTTCACCTCAGAGTTATGTTATACTTCCCAGATGTGACCTCATCCCCTGCGTTGTCGATGCGCTGCGCATGCACCCGCTGACAGGATGCGGATGTAACGTCACAATGTGCTTTACAGCAGTCGTTACAGTTGATTCGCTCGCAGAACTCCACGTGACATGAGTTGGAGGCGCTGACATAGCCTGCATGACTAGAGGGCATGTTCATCACAGCAGAATGATTACAGTAGCTATTGCTACTGCAACAGTTGCCCCTGGATGCATCCTGTCCACTGGGGGTCCTTTTGTGGCACTTACTACAGGTGTTTGTGACACTCTGGCTGGAGCATGGTTCCTGGCACCCCTGATGTCCACACGTTGCGCCCCGACTGCTGATGCTGCTGCTGCTGGGCTCTGGCATGGTACGCGGCAACAGGGCGTGTCAGGCACTGTCTATCTCCATATCACTCTCCATCTCCTCTGGTCCCTCTATAACCAGGATCTGTGTGTCATGGCCGCCCTGCAGCTTACTGGAGCGACATGATGGCAGGCACCTCCTTAACACCAGGAGAACCACCACCACCACGGTGGCCAGGAGAGCTATCACTCCTATAGAGATCCCCACAACCTGAACCGTGGACAGGCCCAGGAAAATACTATGGCCATGGTTATACTCCAGTGGTCCATCCTAGAACACACCAAGCAAATAATAATATATATCATTTTACAGCCAAAGTCTGCTAAAACTGATTAATGGCTTTTTTCCAGTGGACCGCCGTAAAACACACAAGAACAGTGAACAGTAATATAGCATCGTTTTGAAAAAAGCCAATGGCAGCTATCATGGCAAAAAAGAGAAAAATATAAAATATCCATGTTATCATGACGATTATTAGGACCGACCGTAGCCTATTAATTATGCCGCGTTGTTTGCTCAGCAAACGAGGCATATGAATGCTGCCATTAGAAAACACACTTTATTATTAGCCGCTCACTGACCGCCTTCAAATAGTAATCATTTAACTCATTACATTCAGCCCTACCTCGGTCACCCGTCTTAAAATACATTGAAATAATTGAAACTTGAAATAATTAGCAAATTAATGTGCTATGGCATTTGTCAAAATCTGATCTGTTAATGGCGCCCTATTGTTTTACTGTCATCCAGGTAGCTGGTCAACCTAAAACACGAAATGCATGGTTAAACATGGTTGAAAATCAGAATAAGCGGCGATTATTACCCAGTCTTGAGTCGAACTGCCAGTTATTCCTATATTCAAACATGCTCAACCATGCGTTTCTGGTATTAGACATACCAGAGATTGAACGCTGGCCCAACATTGAACCGGTATTGGGTGGGTAAGCCTACATTGTGTCTACCACGTACATCGTTTTGACGCGTACAATGACGGTGGTGGAAGGAGTAGACCTACACATTGAATATATACTTGTCTCTTTGGTTCTTTCAATAATTATATCCTGGACATTTAGGATTCTGGCCATACGGAAAACCAGTACAGCTATGTTTACAAAATAATAGGCCAATGTTTTGTGTAAAACACTCAAACAGACTGAAGCCGGCCCTCGGATTCGGGAACTCCTTTTCTAGTTCATATTGTATTATTACTGTATAAAAACATACACACATGACCATGATAACTCATGCATCATACACAATAACACTAATCAAGGTGTATACACTTATCAATACAATAACTTGATTTGTTATTGAACATGCGCACATAACAACTTATACATAAAAAACATGTACATGAGATGAGAAAGCACATCGAATCTGTTGTTTGGGGTTTTTACATAGTCAATTTTGCAGCTTATCTATCAGCCCGTAATGTATATTTCATCTTTGTCTCTGTGGAGAAATATCATTGTGTGCTAGTCATGATATCAAACCAGAGTAGATATGCACATCTTCTTAGGAATTCAATTGTCCACAAGACGGCTATTATAGGGACACGCCTTTCACGAGCTCGTCTACAAATACCTTCATTGTATGCGCTGCCACTGAGGTATTATGTCTATTGTCTGGCTATAAAGGGAAGATCTAAATATCGGGATAGAAGCGGACAATAACTGGAGTGTTTGACCTTGGAAAGGTAAATCTAGACGTCTATGACACCTTGTGATGGGGACAACCCCATCTCCTCTATTATACCCAAGCACAACCTCATCTTCTGTATTATGGCATAGGTTTATTTCAGCAATAGGCACAGCGGCCTGTGAGCATACAATACAATACAACTACAATACTATGCCATGGCGTGTGAAGATAATGTAAGTGATACAAATATATAATAATTATGATCACTCCAGTTTGTACAAACTTTTATACACATATATGGCCAAGGTACGGATCAGTTTTCTGTTTTCCTCGTAAGGAGTTGTGGTAATTTAAACATTGAAGGGTTAACAAAATAATAAGATTTTATATAGCGGCGGCGAAGCTCAACAAGATTATCTTTTTTACAGATTAAAACGAAATGATATTCATCTTCTAGCTCCTAACAGTGTTGACATAACCTTTCATTACGCGGCTGTCCTAACCATCGACATCTTACAATTGCAAGCCTGTGATTTCGGGCGTAAAATTTAAACATTGCATATCTATATTTAGGAATGGTAACAACATCAAAATATAAACTCTAGCAAAACCTCACTTTCATATGTCTATACAATTCCATATCTGAACCAGTCTCCATTTCTCCAAACCAGCCTTGCATTGTCTAAACTGATCATGTAACCGCTGTTTACACATATTTAAAAAATGATGAGTATTTCCTACGCCTTGTGCCATCCAAACGTCTGCAAATCCCAGTTTAAGCAATAAATTTCGTGTAAGACTAGCCCAGTTGATTTTGTTTTCATCTTCATTTAAACGTTTTAGTAGGGTGCGACACGTCTCCAAACTGGCTCCCGTAGGATTTGAATGCTAAATCTGATTTTGGTTGCTTCGAGGTCGAAATACCACAAAATAATGGGGTTCAATTTTTTTGACCTCTAAAATCACAAAAACGGGGGGGGGGGGCGCTGACTCTATTTTTTATAGCTTTTTGCACCAGTTTCAACTGCATTGCATACTTTATTAATCCGACAGAAATGAAACTGGACCTCAGTTTGGGCTATATATATATTTTTTATTGTTTATTGATATTGTCAAGGGTATATAAAATTAAGAGTCTGTATGATAGCGAATTGACATCCTTCGGAAATCTGCGGTAGAGGGGTACAATTCAAGGTCAAAGGTCAATTTCAAGGTCAAATATGATTTTTCAGCAGTAATACCTCATTTTCGTGTAATTTTTCACTGACAAATTCATTTCTTATATTATTTTCATGTTTCAAGGTCATTCTCAAGGTCAAAAGGTCAATTTCAAGGTCAAGAATATAAAAAATGATTTGTTGTCAAATAAAGTTGTGAAGAAGTCTAATACCTCATTTGTATGGGATTTTCACCGTAGAATCGATTTATAGCATTATTTTGATGATTCAAGGTCATCTTCGGGGTCAGACGGTCAATTTCAAGGTCATGCAAGCGGAAATATGATTTTTTAACAAGTACAGCTAGGAGCATGTGTAATACCTCTTTTCCATGGGATTTTTACCGACACGTCTATTTATGTTATTAATTAAGTGATTTAAGGTTATCTTCGACCCTTAAAGCGCTGAAATACTTTCGTATAAATATAAATATTTTTGCTATATATGGATTCTACGGTAAAAATCCCATAAAAATGAGTTATTACACATGTTCCTAGCTTAATTTGTTAAAAATAATAGTTTTACATTGTTGACCTTGAAATTGACCTTTTGACCTTGAAAATGACCTTGAAACATGAAAATAATGTAAGAAATGGATTTTTCAGTCAAAATTACACGAAAATGAGGTATTACACTTGTTCCTACCTTTATTTGCTGAAAAAATATATTTGACCTTGAAATTGACCTTTGACCTTGAATTTAACCCTTCTAGCGCAAATTTCTGAAGGATGTCAAGATGCTATTCTACAGTCTCTGAATATATTTACCCTTGGCATTAATAATCAACAATAAAAAACTATTATATACTCCTAACTGAGGTACAGTTTTATTTCTGCCGGATTAATAAACTATGCAATGCAGTTGTAATCGGTACAAAAACCTAGCAAAAGTAGAGCCAGCACCCCCCCCCCGTTTTTTTTATTTTAGAGTTTAAAAAATTAGAGCCCCATTATCTTGTCGTAGTTCAACCCCAAAGCAAACAAAATCAGCAAAAAAATAGATTTAGCATTCAAATCGCACGGGAGAACATGTGACACCCTACTATTTATGCAGCGAATGATATATTTTACATACTAATAAACTGTGATAGTATGTTTCACTTTAGTAATTATTCCCGGGTCCGTCGCCAGCGCTTCCCATCGGTGTTATAGTAATTAATATCAGAGTAAGGCAATAAGCTGAGTGATAATATGTTTAAATCAATGATTAATTCCTGGTATGTGGACAGAGCTTTCCATCGGGGTCATGTACTGCGCTATTTATTCTATGTATATACACATGGTACAGTAGTGACTCGTATGTACGATTATTTTATACACATGGTACTGGAGTGACTCGTATGTATACTTATTGTATACATATGGTACAGGAGAGGTTCATATGTATAGTTATTTTATACAGATGGTACAGGAGTGACACACATGTATACTTATTTTATACAAATGGTACCGGAGATGTTCATATGTATAGTTATTGTATACACATGACATAGGAGTGACTTCTATGTATAGTTATTTTATACACATGGTACAGAAGTGGCTCATATGTATAGTTATTTTATACACATGGTATAGGAGTGTAGTCGTTAAGCTCCCATAATGAAACCATTGTGCATTTTATGATTAAAGCATGATTAAAGCATGAAACGTCCACCATTATTAGTACATTTATTTTAAGATGTGGAGGTAAATTGGATTTGACTCCTGGTGACCTCTAGAGGTCATTGACCTCGAAAGGTCGAAATATCTAATTGCGAAGCCAAAAAGTGATGAAAATTGTGTATTACAATATCTATGAAATGTTTTTGTATTCCAGAAGTGTGCCAAATACTCTAAGAGACCGTTGTTAATAATAAACATAACACCAAGGTCATGTCAAGGTTACTTTAGGGTCATTTGAAGGTCAAAATTGCAACAAGCAGTGGAAATATCCACTTTTAATCAATTTGAACAATACTAGTGGTGCAGTCAGCTATTACAAAGGATTGGTTTTGACACAGTCTTGGTCAGATATCTTTTCCACACGCTTTTTAGGAGATTTATGGCAGTATCTAACTTGAGAGGGGAAATACACCCTATAAGTATTCCCCTTACTACACCCCTTCCTAAATGTTTAATTGTACGAGCAAAATTGCAGCAGCTGTTAAACATCAGTTTGGGCTCCCGTGGCAAACTATTGATGCATAATTGGGCTATGAAGTCTGACATGGTTTGGCATTATGTCTCACTGGGGTAACGTCGATAAACAACGTTAAGGTCATATCAAGGTCATCTTAAGGTCAAACTGTCAAAAATATGTAAAAAAATCAGAAAGTTCGGCAAAAATAATTGGGTCATAGTGTACTGGTTAAGCTCCCATAATGAAACAATTGTGAATTTTATGACTAAAGCATGTAACTTCTACCATTATTAGCACATATCCTGTTCTTTATTTCAAATTGTGGAGTTAACCTAGAAATGACCCCTGGTGACCTCTAGGAGTCTTCGACATAGAAAAGTCATATACTCATTCGCGATGCCAAATGTGGTGTAATTTTGTATTACCATATTTATAAACTATTTTTGTATTCCAGAAATATGTCAAATGCTCAAAGAGACTACTATTAATGATAAGAATAACAACAAGATCATAGCAAAGTTACAGAAAAATGTGAAAATATCCATTTTTGATAAAATTCTACTCGGTTTGTGATGCAATTAACATCAGCCTGGGCTCCCATGGCAAAATATCAGTACATAATTGGGTTATGAAGGATTACATGGTTTGGAATTGTGTTTTATTGGGGTGCCATCTGAAAACAACGTACATGTCATATCAGGGTCACTTGAAGGTCAAACATGGATATTTTAATTCTTTCAGTGTGGGGACCGTCTTTATCAGATATGCGTCAGAATCTGACTTCGTGTCATATTCTGAAGTATAAACACGGTCACCGCACTGTAATGGTTAACTCAATATAGGTTTAAAGTTTAATGCTGGCCCAGCATCTCAGACTGTGGTTTAACATTCAGATAATGTCTGGTGTTCCTTTGGTATGTATTACCTTATCGAGTCTGTTTTCTATTCATAGCAGAGCTCTGTCATAAATTTCAAGATTCCCAGTGAGTGTACGTTGCCATGGTTATACATATCCGTATTAACAGAAATATATAAGAGGTATTATCTATTTCTGGTATTAAGCAGGCCTTGTGATTGCGAATCTTTCTAAATCCTTTCCTCTAGGAGTACGTGACTATTCACCTGTATCATATTAATAGTACAGCAAAATCACGAAAAATGAAGGATAAACTTACTATCTAGAGCAATTAATTTTACATGTGGCTGTTTTTGCAATAATCATCTCCTGCTTCTGTTTTTATGGCGTATTAAATGTTTCCATCTTCGATGGAATATTTTGTCTCGACAGTATTGTCAGGGCTCGATATAAAATGAAATTAAAGGAGTATTGGGCCACCTAATGAAAAAAATTCTAATAAATAAATGAATGAATGAATAAATAAATAAATGAATGCATTATTGAATGAATGAATGAATGAATGAATGAATGAATGAATGAATGAAAGTTGTGGCATTACTTAGACAGTATAGAATTGTCAAAATACATCAACTGCTTGCATTACAAGTCAGCGGGTACTGCCTTTTGGATTTGTAAAACAGAATGATCCAGGCTTCCCAAAAAGACGACCATTAGGTGACCACCTAGTCACCCTCTTGAAGACATTTAAAACAGAAAGGCATTGACAAAGGCATGGGTGTGTCGCAAAAAAACAACGCCAGATATTCTGTGCTGGATTAATGTGTTTGCTGGAATGCATCGTAAAGAATACGATGTGCAGTAATTCGATTAGTAGATCAACACAAAACAAATATCACATAGGACAGTTAATAAGAAAATATATCACATATGTCAGTTATATCTGATTATATATGTATACAATTTATAAATATGTAATTCAGTCTGATAAGGCAAATATTCCGTGACCAGCAAATTACGCAAATATTTAAATAAACTGCACAGTTCACC
Organism: Flabesymbios commensalis; assembly: GCA_964017125.1. Lineage (NCBI taxonomy): Eukaryota > Metazoa > Annelida > Polychaeta > Terebellida > Flabelligeridae > Flabesymbios > Flabesymbios commensalis. The sequence continues at coordinate 126,270,779 of OZ024902.1, read as the reverse complement.
AATTGCAGTCAAGTTCACCAAGATTATACTGAATTTAACGTATCATTAAATTTACCCCTTGAGCTTTGAGCTGTTCAAATGAAATTTTCAGTCACTCAAAGTTGTTTTTTGCTATCGCAATCACCAACTATAAGTGACTGAAAAAAGCTTAGATTTCTAAAATTTAGTCACAGTGATGATCATTTTAGCATATTTGAAGGATTTTCAGTTCTACAAACTGGTTGCACAGAGGAATAAAATCAGAAAAACAGAGAGCTGGACTGCTACACGAGGTATAGACAGCTGAACCGATAGTATTGGGGGTATCACTTGTGATGTGTACCGGTATGGATCTATTGGTGGCAGACAGCAACGGAGAAAGGAAGACCGGGTTATAAAAGAAAACACAGATCTCAATACAGAAATGGGGATTTAGGACGCTTTTATGCATTGCTAAGCCGTAATGAGCTCCAGGGACATCTCGAAGAACGCATAACGTATTCAGCTTTAGACCACGTTTTTGAAGATATCAGCTAAATTAAGCCAGATCTATCCCTCGAGGAACACTAAACAGTAATGACAGGACACCATGGAAGCAGGATTGTAATGAGCACTTAGACGTCTGAAGACAAAACAAAACACTGATTCGACATTGTAACTTTTCTTCGGTTTTATTTTTTTCCTCCTTTGAAACTGGAGTTGCCAACATAATTTCCAGCTCTAAATGACGAAGATATGTATATGTGTTAAGAATAAACCTCTCCTGAATTAGAGCACCAATATCTTACCTATTCCAGTATAGTTTCATTTGATTTAAGACATGCTAGAAAAAAAGTACATTATATAAGCCGGAGAGAAGACAAGTAGGGCGGGCCTAGTCGATCAAAACTAGATATGGAGGCAGTGTAGATCAAAACGAAATAGACTGATATAAACTCTTGTTATGTTATACAAGGTTATAACAGGACGGTGATTAAAGCAGCGATCAGTTGACGTACAAGGATAGCGATGTTGTGAGATTAAGAAATCTAATAAAAGCCAGCCATTACAAACACCTTTATCTAGGCTAACATTGATCTTTACATAGCTCATTTATTTTCATGTGAATCTTATAAACATGAAAAAACGATGAATTGAGAAAATGTAATCCATCAGATTTTTTTAATCTGATCTAAATAATAAGCAAACGCAAAAACAATTCTAGAAAGCGTATATAACAGGTCTACCTGAACAGAATATGTTTTTGAAAGCAGCTATATAGAGGCCTAGCAGAGCAGATTCTGCTTTTTACACCAGGAGATAAATTGACGGCAGTGAATGGTGAATCACAGCTGACAATCACCCGGTACAGGCCGTCTAATCGTGCGTGATATTACCCTGCTAATAACACTATTCAGGACCCGAGATAGAGAGGTGTATAGAGGTGTGTATAAATCAAGGAGGTCTGCCAATGCTGGTTTAATGTTGGCTCAGCGTCCCAGACGCTGGGCCAACATTAAGCCAGCATTGGTCTTGTGTTTACTGGGATGTGAGGTATATCTATCTATAGCAGGCAACCAGTATATGTCATCTCATTTCATATCAAATGACTTGGGTGGAATAACGACATAAACGGAATAATAATAGCTAACGTCATCTGGGTCAAATTTACGGGGGTATGATTATTGGCAATCTGCTACTGAATAGGACGGAACATGGATATTGTAACCCTCTTGACATTGGTAGTTCTTCTGCTTTTTATACAATAAGATATGAGATGAGAATCACTAAACAACTCAACAAAAAATTACGACGACATTTGAAGGAAAGCTCAGAGATCAAATATCCCAACAGGATATCTCTAAAAGAAGATAAAGCTATTTGTAGAAACATTATTGATGACTTTTTGGTACATATCACCTTTTATGTAGATCGTCTTTACTATTTTGAAGTTAGTGGAATACGAATCTGGGACTTCCTAATTTGTATGGGAATACCATGAAGCAATATTGATGATCGAAAAGGTTGTATGCACAAAATCTGCCACAACATGCTATGGAATGAGCTCAGGAGATGGGCATTTAAAAATTGTCTGTAAGTGTAAGGAGTTTTGATTTATTTGAATCTGGAAATATTAACGCTATTCCAAGATTCAAATAACGAGAAATAATTATTTCATTTCATCTCCTAAATATAATTATTATGTTAACTGAGCCTCGTTTGTGTTAGTAATTTCAATGCCAGTTTGTTTGGTATAAGACTTACATGAAAACCTATATCATATATGTTAACGGATTCGGCAAGATAAGGGTATAAAATGGTTTCAGGTGCATGTGACATCAAGTGAATTAAAGGCTTTGCCATGTCTTATCATGCTGCCATCCACACACTTAGACTTGTCAGCAAACAGGCCCACACAAACACTGATGCCATACAAGAAACAGAATGAAGTATGTGGTTAGGTTTTATGTAGTGGGCTAGGCGGAGCTGCAGCATGGACGATGACTTGGTCCTCACGAGAATTACTTCACATTCTGTGTTTTTTTAGAATGAATTGCTCCATACAAGATGACACATTGCTTTAAATGCTGGCGCTTTGTATAGTTTGGAGCCTTGCAATCATATCAGGGCGGGGGCCCTAAGGTAGTGGTTAGCACCGCTGCCTTTCACGCCAGAGTTCGGGGTTCGGTTCCCGGTCTCGGCGGTTTGAAAGAAACAAAAAAAATGTCTTCCTCCTCCATGTGTGAAAGTTAGTATTGTGGAGAGCCTCCGTTACCGAGAGGTAGCGTGCCCGGCTTCAGACCACCAGGGCTCGAATTTCGAATCCTGTGTCTGGAGGACAGTGTCATCTCAATCATCTCACCATCCTCAGAAGGTTCTCCTGGCCCAGTTTAGCCTATATGTGCACAAGGGTGGCCTAAAGCCCGATTCATTTCATTTCATTTTGCAATCATATCAGCAAACACCAAACGTCATACGGATCACATATGGATGTCATACGGATCACATACATATGGCATACAGATAACATATGAATGGCATACGGCTAACATACGGAAGGTATACGGATAACATACGGATGAAATACGATGGCCTACGAATAACATAAGGGTGACATACGGATTGCATACGGATATCATGCAGATAAAGTATAGATGACATACAGACAACATAAAGGTGACATACGGAAAGCATACAAATATCATGCAGATGACATATGGATGACATACGGATAACATAAGGGTGACATATGGATAGCATACAAATGGTTTATGTATAGCATACTGATAGCAATTACGGATAACAGACGAATGACAGATTGCATACGGATGGTGTACAGATGAAATACAGATAACATACAGAGGCATACAGATAACATACAGCTGGCATACGGAAAGCATAAGAATGGCATACGGATGACATACAGAAGCATACATATAGCATACGGATGGTATACGGATAGCATACGGATATAAAAACATACGGATAGCATACCGATAGCATACCTACAATGCGGTACGTGGAAGATTAATTTACAATTTTTAAAAAAATATGTTGCCTTTTTGGTGACCGTGTTTAACTTGTTTAAAGATTGCAGAATAATCATAACTGCCAAATTTGTCATCCTCTGACGAAAACCTCCTATGTCCATTTGAAATCATTTGAACCATGGTAAAACAAAGTATGCGATAATTATCAAGCTGTGCAACTTCACTTAGGAAATATCTTGACCATTTAATATAAATATTTTTAATTCATTTTTTTTGTCAAGAATTTAGCAAATGGACAGGGGATAATTCATCATTAAGCCGACGCAATGCTCATCTGCCTTGTACCGTAGGAAAATATTCCACTTCCCAGTCAACCACGACACAGCCTTGCGAAGAATCTTAACAATGTTAACGACATAAATAAAGTCTGCTGTCCGGAGGCGTTTACATAAGAAGTCCACGTGGGAGTAGCAACCATAAAAACTGAAATCAATGGTTCCACATCCACTGTAGTAAAGCCTGTGGCTTAACTCTTACAGTGCTAAGCCGCCGTTTTTAATGTTTTTAGTCCTTCAAACAAGCAAAAATGTATAAAAAATGTTCTTTGAATTATTGCTGACTTGAAGTCGTGTTTTCGTCAAATTGAGCTCACAATTACATTCAATTAAAAACTACATACCACGAGTAATCCTTACCGGTATAACGCTGAAATGTTCTTATATAAACCATGATATATCGAGTTCTGAATTCATTATATTGAGTTTAAAAGTATTATTTTGATAAATTTAAATGTCGCTTCTGGGGTTTTGTTGATTTTTATTACTTTTATACCGTAATGATCATCTAAGTGAAATTGTAATACGTCAAAACAGTTCAGTCCATTGATGAGATGAATTATGTACAGATGATGACGTGAGGTTCTGGGCATGTCTAGGGAATTTCCCCCCAGACATGCTCAGACGGCCGAAGACTCGGGTTTCACTGTGCTATTTAATGCTGAAACAACTATGGCATTTCAAGCAGCTCTGCTATCTTCGGGTCGGATAATCCCCAGTGTAACAATAGTTGAGAGTAACTCCATTTATCCATCTATTGTTGGTAGTTTCAGGCCCTACCATGGCCAGATCAGTGCCTCCACCCATGCGAGAGCAGCCTTGCACCATTGTTCAGCGGAGGAAGCAGGATTGAGGGTACGCTTCTGGTAATCTGGCTAATAAAGCCAGACACGTGGAGGCTGCAGCTCCTCTTGGATGATCGATGTAGACTAAGTTGCTTCCGCATCATGATGTACATTATTCAACAAAATGAGCACATCTCTAATGACCTGTCCCAGTTGGAGGGGGGGAGGGTGGGTGGCGACAAGTACTTATACTATATAAGAACCGTTCCAATACTCGAGAAATTAGATGTTCAGAATGCAACAATGTCATCCTAATACATCACATATGTCAATATATTGATTGATTAAATTAACATATCGTGTTTTAAATATAAAGACTTGTTTATTCAATATATCGAGTTGTAAACTGAATATATCGAGTTCTGAACCAAATATATTGAGTTAAAAAATAAGAAAAAAAAAGAATGTAAAAACTAGCAGATATATTACATTCATTCGCTTTTATGGTCGTTTTGGCGGCCATTTTGAATTTGACCACTAGAGGTCACCAGAAGACACGCCCGTTTTGTTTGAAATGGATTTTGGAAACAAAATGCCCATACCTAACACCATGCCAAATTTCAAAAACTTGTCACCAAGTGCACGATTGTTCCAGCAAATATTAGCGTATTCCTCCCCCGCTATACATAGTGCATTCATTTTCATAATTTGTTGAAAACACTATTTTTCAAAAGAATCCTATTAACAGCCCTGTAAAATTATATAGCGTATATGCTATTTCAAAAGCTAGACCATTTGTCATTTCTCCATGTAGTAAATTGAAATTATGACGTCCCTCCACAAACCCATTAAACTAATTTTAGAATTTTATTACATGTCAACTTGTCCAACTTTTGAAATATTCAATATATTTTTCACCGCTGTTAAGATTTGACTAGCAAATGACCTTTAGAGAAAATTGGTTCAGAATTGACGGAGAAATCGGCGAAAATCATACAATCCCGGTTAATTATGACTGTGGGTAGGCCTATAGTGGGCAATATCATAAGATACGCGCTTGGAAAATGATCATTTTAAGTGGATAATGGACGCTATCTTGGATTTTCACGCCGGGACTAGCACTCGAAAATGTAATCGAACCTTTAAAATGAGTTTGTCAGGACAAAATCGTGCAAAAAGTTGGCATCACACATGTTTCCAGATCAATTAGTTCAAAAGTTATATACGTTGAAGTAAAAGTCACTTTAAATACGTCACTTTTGCGTTGCTTGTTTTTTCTAATTGCTTACGCAATTATCATCAGATTATAAAGAAATTTGGCAAGCCATTTGACATGTAGTAAATTGCAAATTATGACGCTCCTCTATAAACCCATTGACTTCAATCGTGTCAAATGGTCTAGCTTTTGAAATACTCCATTAAATTTCACAAAATTTTCAGGGCAAGCGCCGGAGTACTTACAAAAAGGGCTTGCTATATGGCAATAAAGTAAAAATTGACTGAGAAATTAGCGAAAAACACCCAACGCTGGTGTTAGTTGACTGCAACTATAAGGTCTCACCACCCTAAATGGGCCGAAATCCAGGGAGGTGTCTACTAATGATGGAATCATCACACAACATATTTTTAATGAGGCTGTTCCAACCTCTAGTGAAACAATATAAAATATATGGAAGTCATAATTTTGTGAATATTTAATAAGCACACGTTATCGTCTTTGTCAAGGATATCAGATATAACTGTTTGATGATAATCTCGCAGGGATACAGTGGGTTAAAATGATTTGTGTCTGTTCTGTGAAAGTGGGTAGGGATATTAGCCCAATTTGAAAAGTAATGATCTTTTTACACGCTAGGGGGCGTACCTCAAGATCTGTCTGGTAAGCATACCCATAGCGGGCCTGTTTTCGAACAAGGACATCCCAAGCTTTATCCTGATATGGCACACTAAATATCTAATAGGTTTAAAAGTGGTGAAATCGGCCTACGGAATTGAGGCAGTTTACATGTGTTTCAATGGGACTGGCATTTGGGGTGGTGATACCATAAGGGTGGTGGCGGCCATTCTGGATTTTAGGCTCTTAGTCAGGCAGAACCATAAGATAACCTTGCAATATCGAATTACAATCATTTTTATACATTTTTAGGTGGAATGTAAGCCATAGATCAAGAATCAGCTGGCGTTCCATATCTAAAAATTTGTGGGTTTTTCAAAAGCCAAGATGGCCGCCAAAATGGCTATTGAAACATAATACAAGCTCTAACTTCCTAACAAAGTGACTTAGATACATGATTTTGGTGTCTAGGTCCGGGTTTTTGGGGTCGGAGAATCCGATTTTGCTGTTATCTTATAGATCAAATACAGTACTGGTGTAAAAAATTCAAAAAGGCCGCCAAAATAGTGGTTAAACCAACGAATAGCGCCATAACATCTGAAATTTCACAATCGCTATTTTAGCGATGTTTGCGATTATGTCTGATAATATAATTATAGTTCTGAATAATAATATGCTCTCTTTTATGTGTTTTGGCTGAATAATGGCTGAAGAATGTAGTGAAGAATGCTTCTTCAAAAAATGCTTACTGTTTACACGAGAACAAACTTTCAGTGTAGGCTCGGTTTTACCGGTGGAACGATTGGCTTCATGCCATCAAAATGTGAATTTTAAATGGTATTTTGTGTGCTACACGGATCCATGGATTATTATGCTGATTATTGGACAGTATAGAACATGTGGTCGAAATGTTGAAAAAATTCCGCTGAAGATATTATGTGACTACTGACTTTGATTCAGAAGCAGGTTGGGTTTTGTCGGTCATGATTATTTTTCATACACTTCATTCACATATATAGAAGGTATGTACAACTCCCCAATATAGTCTACTCAACAAGGTAATTGACACTTGTCCTGAATGACAGCTTGAGCTTGCTTAACCATGGGTTTAGGTCGCAAAGGCAGCAGCAAACAGAAGAGTAAACGCGCCAAATATGACATGGAAGGTGGCGACAATTCAAACAAAAGCGAGCTTGACGACTCTGTGGCCAAAGTTGTTGAATCACTCCACGACGATGTAACGGCTAATCAAGTTCTGTTGAAGCAAGTAAATGACACTTTAACTTAAATAAGACAAGAAAAAGCAAAACTAAAAGAAATGGTGAAGCCGCGTGATACAATTATTGAGAGCCTAACTGAACGAGTTACCACAGTAGAGCAGCGCTTCATGCACAAGACAGCCTGATAAACGGCCTCGAACAATATTCCAGGAAAACATCAATCAGAATTACTGGACTTGTAGTTAAAAACCAAGATTATCTAGCTAAAGTTATAAATGTGTTCAAGTCAAATCTTAAATTGTCAGTCACCCCAGCTGATTTGTTTGCTGTGTACCCGCTACCACGTAGCCATAAACAGGGTGTTTCTGACAGCAGTGATCACCCGCCTCCTGTGCTGGTGAAGTTTTTACGTCCCCATCTTCAAGCTGATGTGATTAGAGCCCGGCGAAAGCTAGCAGGCACTAAAATTGTGATTCGGGAAGATCTCACCAAGCTAAACCAACAACTTCTCATGAGCGTCAAAGGGCGCCAGGACGTTGAAAATGTATGGTCAGTAAAGGGGACAATTTTCTGCAAGTTAAAGAGTGGGCGAAAGCTTCGTGTTTCTCTGACAGATGATCTAGAAGCTTTACTTGGTCCTCCGACCAACCAACAGAAAGGAGCAGGTCGCTCAAACCATGTCAATGCGACCACGTCAACTCAACAAGACGGTGCAGTATCTGGTAACACAGGACATGGTGGAGCGAAACCACGCAGGATGATTAACGTTAGTCAGCCCAGCACATCATCAACGAGCTATGACTTACGTAGGCGACGTCTTGTGACAAGCACCCCAGTCCCTCAATCACTGGCAAATTGACTTACCAGGCTGGCTGGAATGGATCCTGGAAGCCCTTTGACACAACAGTCTATGCCAGTTGTTGAACCAGACGTTTTAGGAGCAGCAGGCCCATCCACACCTTAAACTGTCACTAACGATCTCCTGGATCTGAACGAGAGTATGTTGTAACCATCTTCTTCATCAACAAACACTGACTAACACTTTGTAAGTTTCTACTTCTACTATGAGAAACTTTGATGCGTAACATTGTAATAACTACATAATAAGTATTGAAGTTATTAAATATCTAATTGCGAAGCCAAAAAGTGGTGAAAATTGTGTATTACAATATCTATGAAATGTTTTTGTATTCCAGAAGTGTGCCAAATACTCTAAGAGACCGTTGTTAATAATAAACATAACACCAAGGTCATGTCAAGGTTACTTTAGGGTCATTTGAAGGTCAAAATTGCAACAAGCAGTGGAAATATCCACTTTTAATCAATTTGAACAATACTAGTGGTGCAGTCAGCTATTACAAAGGATTGGTTTTGACGCAGTCTTGGTCAGATATCTTTTCCACACGCTTTTTATGAGATTTAGGGCAGTATCTAACTTGGGAGGGGGAATACACCCTATAAGTATTCCCCTTACTACACCCCTTTCTAAATGTTTAATTGTACGAGCAAAATTGCAGCAGCTGTTAAACATCAGTTTGGGCTCCCGCGGCGAACTATTGATGCATAATTGGGCTATGAAGTCTGACATGGTTTGGCATTATGTCTCACTGGGGTAACGTCGATAAACAACGTTACTGTCATATCAAGGTCATCTTAAGGTCAAACTGTCAAAAATATGTAAAAAAATCAGAAAGTTCGGCAAAAATAATTGGGTCATAGTGTACTGGTTAAGCTCCCATAATGAAACAATTGTGCATTTTATGACTATAGCATGTGACTTCTACCATTATTAGCACATATCCTGTTCTTTATTTTAAATTGTGGAGTTAACCTAGATATGACCCCTGGTGACCTCTAGGGGTCTTCGACATAGAAAAGTCATACACTCATTCGCGATGCTAAATGTGGTGTAATTTGTGTATTACCATATTTATAAACTATTTTTGTATTCCAGAAATATGTCAAATACTCAAAGAGACTACTATTAATGATAAGAATAACAACAAGATCATAGCAAAGTTACAGAAAAATGTTAAAATATCCATTTTTGATAAAATTCAACTCGGTTGGTGATGCAATTAACATCAGCCTGGGCTCCCATGGCAAAATATCAGTACATAATTGGGTTATGAAGGATTACATGGTTTGGAAATGTGTTTTATCGGGGTGCCATCTGAAAACAACGTACATGTCATATCAAGGTCACTTGAAGGTCAAACATGGATATTTTAATTCTTTCAGTGTGGGGACCGTCTTTATCAGATATGCGTCAGAATCTGACTTCATGTCATATTCTGAAGTATAAACACGGTCACCGCACTGTAATGGTTAACTCAATATAGGTTTAAAGTTTAATGCTGGCCCAGCATCTCAGACGGTGGTTTACCATTCAGATAATGTCTGGTGTTCCTTTGGTATGTATTACCTTATGGAGTCTGTTTTCTATTCATAGCAGAGCTCTGTAATCAATTCCAAGTTTCCCAGTGAGTGTACGTTGCCATGGTTATACATATCCGTATTAAGAGAAATAGATAAGAGGTATTATCTATTTCTGGTATTAAACAGGCCTTGTGAACGCGAATCGTTATAAATCCTTTCCTCTAGGAGTACGTGACTATTCACCTGTATTATATTAATAGTACAGCAGAATCACGAAAAATGACGGATAAACTTACTATCTAGAGCAATTAATTATACGTGGGGCTGTTTTTTGCAATAATCATCTCCTGCTTCTGTTTTTATAGCGTATTAAATGTTTCCATCTTCGATGGAATATTTTGTCTCGACAGTATTGTCAGGGCTCGATATAAAATTAAATTTATGGAGTATTGGGCCACCTAATGAAAAAAAATCAAATTAATAAAGGAATAAATGAATAAATAAATAAATGCATTAATAAATGAATGAATGAATGAATGAATGAATGAATGAATGAATGAATGAATTAATATATGAATGAATGATTGAATGAATGAATGAATGAATGAATGAATGAATGAATGAATGAATGAATGAATGAATGAATGAATGAATGAATGAATGAATGAATGGATGAAAGTTGTGGCATTACTTAGACAGTATAGAATTGTCAAAATACATCAACTGCTTGCATTACAAGTCAGCGGGTACTGCCTTTTGGATTTGTAAAACAGAATGATCCAGGCTTCCCAAAACTGAGAATACGAGCATTAGGTGTCCACCTAGTCACCCTCTTGCAGACATTTAAAACAGAAAGGCATTGACAAAGGCATGGGTGTGCCGCAAAAAAACAACGCCAGATATTCTGTGCTGGATTAATGTGTTTGCTGGAATGCATCGTAAAGAATACGATGTGCAGTAATTCGATTAGTAGATCAACACAGAACAAATATCACATAGGACAGTTAATAAGAAAATATATCACATATGTCAGTTATATCTGATTATATATGTATACAATTTATAAATATGTAATTCAGTCTGATAAGGCAAATATTCCGCGACCAACAAATTACGCAAATATTTAAATAAACTGCACAGTTCACCAATTGCAGTCAAGTTCACCAAGATTATACTGAATTCAACGTATCATTAAATTAACCCCTCGAGCTTTGAGCTGTTCAAATGGAATTTTCAGTCACTTAAAGTTGTTTTTCGCTATCGCAATCACCAACTATAAGTGACTGAAAAATGCTTAGATTTCTAAAATTTAGTCACAGTGATGATCATTTTAGCATATTTGAAGGATTTTCAGTTCTACAAACTGGTTGCACAGAGGAATAAAATCAGAAAAACAGACAGCTGGACTGCTACACGAGGTATAAACAGCTGAACCGATAGTATTAGGGGTATCACTTGTGATGTGTACCGGTATGTATCTATTGGTGGCAGACAGCAATGGGAAAGGAAGACCGGGTTATAAAAGAAAACACAGATCTCAATACAGAAATGGGGATTTAGGACGCTTTTATGCATTGCTAAGCCGTAATGTGCTCCAGGGACATCTCGAAGAACGCATAACGTATTCAGCTTTAGACCACGTTTTTGAAGATATCAGCTAAATTAAGCCAGATCTATCCCTCGAGGAACACTAAACAGTAATGTCAGGACACCATGGAAGCAGGACTGTAATGAGCACTTAGACGTCTGAAGACAAAACAAAACAATGATTCGACATTGTAACTTTTCTTCGGTTTTATTTTTTTCGTCCTTTGAAACTGGAGTTGCCAGCATAATTTCCAGCTCTAAATGACGAAGATGTGTATATGTGTTAAGAATAAACCTCTCCTGAATTAGAGAACCAATATCTTATCTATTCCAGTATAGTTGTATTTGATTTAAGACATGCTAGAAAAAAAGTACATTATATAAGCCGGAGAGAAGACAAGCAGGGCGGGCCTAGTCGATCGAAACTAGATATGGAGGCAGTGTAGACAAAAACGAAATAGACTGATATAAGCTATTGTTATGTTATACAAGGGTATAACAGGACGGTGATTAAAGCAGCGATCAGTTGACATACAAGGATAGCGATGTTGTGAGATTAATAAATCTAATAAAAGTCAGCCATTACAAAGGACACCTTTATCTAGGCTAACATTGATCTTTACATAACTTACTTATTTTCATGTGAATCTTATAAACATGAAAAATAGATGAATTGAGAAAATGTAATCCATCAGATTTTTTTAATCTGATCTAAATAAAAGGCAAACGCAAAAACAATTCTAGAAAGCGTATATATACAGGTCTACCTGAACAGAATATGTTTTTGAAAGCAGCTATATAGAGGCCTAGCAGAGCAGATTCTGCTTTTTACACCAGGAGATAAATTGACGGCAGTGAATGGTGAATCACAGCTGACAATCACCCGGTACAGGCCGTCTAATCGTGCGTGATATTACCCAGCTAATAACACTATTCAGGACCCGAGATGGAGAGGTGAAGTCTGTCTGCAAAACGGTCTGCCAATGCTGGATTAATGCTGGCCCAGCGTCCCAGACGCTTGGCCAACATTAAGCCAGCATTGGTCTTGTGTTTACTGGGATGTGAGGTATATATATCTATAGCAGGCAACCAGTATATGTCATCTCATTTCATATCAAATGACTTGGGTGGAATAACGACATAAACGGGATAATAATAGCTAGCGTCATCTGGGTCAAATTTACGGGGGTATGATTATTGGCAATCTGCTACTGAATAGGACGGAACATGGATATTGTAACCCTCTTGACATTGGTAGTTCTTCTGATTTTTATACAATAAGATATAAGATGAGAATCACTAAACAACTCAACCAAAATTACGACGACATTTGAAGGAAAGCTCAGAGATCAAATATCCCAGCAGGATATCTCTAAAAGAAGATAAAGCTATTTGTAGAAACATTATTGATGACTTTTTAGTACATATCACCTTTTATGTAGATCGTCTTTACTATTTTGAAGTTAGTGGAATACGAATCTGCGACTTCCTAATTTGTATGGGAATACCATGAAGCAATATTGATGGTCGAAAAGGTTGTATGCACAAAATCTGCCACAACATGCTATGGAATGAGCTCAGAAGATGGGCATTTAAAAATTGTCTGTAAGTGTAAGGAGTTTTGATTTATTTGAATCTGGAAATATTAACGCTATTCCAAGATTCAAATAACGAGAAATAATTATATCTATATATATATTGTTTTGCTTTTTATTATTATTATTATTTTTCAAGCTTATACCGCACCTTTGTATATATTATGTATGTATAGTGACTAATAAGTCCTCGAGGGCTGGGTACTTCATTTAACAATATTTCATGTTCCCATGTATTTGTTGTTATGTACATGTCACCGAAATAAACAATATCTATCTATCTATCTATCTATATCATTTTTTTTCTAAATCGGACATCTCCTAAATATAATTATTATGTTAATTGAGCCTCGTTTGTGTTAGTAATTTCAATGCCAGTTTGTTTGGTATAAGACTTACATGAAAACCTATATCATATATGTTAACGGATTCGGCAAGATAAGGGTATGAAATGGTTTCAGGTGAATTAAAGGCTTTGCCATGTCTTATCATGCTGCCATCCACACACTTAGACTTGTCAGCAAACAGGCCCACACAAACACTGATGCCATACAAGAAACAGAATGAAGTATGTGGTTAGGTTTTATGTAGTGGGCTAGGCGGAGCTGCAGCCTGGACGATGACTTGGTCCTCACGAGAATTACTTCACATTCTGTGTTTTTTTAGAATGAATTGCTCCACACAAGATGACACATTGCTTTAAATGCTGGCGCTTTGTATAGTTTGGAGCCTTGCAATCATATCAGGGCGGGGGCCCTAAGGTAGTGGTTAGCACCGCTGCCTTTCACGCCAGAGTTCGGGGTTCGGTTCCCGGTCTCGGCGGTTTGAAAGAAGCAAAAAATGTTTCTTCCCCATCCACGTGTGAAAGTTAGTATTGCGCTCGCCCAGGGCGGAGTCCAATAACATGAGAATCCAACACATTTCAATATCCAAACTTGATTCCTATTATGACAGACCGACATTAATTACCTTACAAATTCTAAATTCATTTAAAGGCACTACGAGTCGAAAGGATAAAGCTAAAAGATTGAATTCCAAGGCCATGAATTGCAACATGGTTGATAGAAAATGCGGCAGTTGGCTGTTCCGAGGACTGAACACACCCCTGTTGTTTGACAATAATAGGTTCATGCTGCTTTTCTTTGCACCACATAGTCTACAAGTATTCACGTGGTACAGTGGTAACGAGACATGCCTCGAGAGCCAGAGTTCCATGTTCGAAACCGGTCATGGATTTTTTTTTTTTTAGAAATGAAAGCCTATTTTTACTTTAATATGACATAAATCTGATAAATTATTTCCATATGTGACTGATTAGAATATTTGTCATAACCCCATTTTAATAGTTAGGCCTATAGATACAGTAGGCTACAGTACAGGGTAGACTAGCCTAACTCAAACAGTGACAGTAGCCTACTCAGTAGCCTAACACTATTAGTATTAGACTACACTGACACGGACACGTTGACGACCCAGTAAAGACATTTGTACAATGTTGTACCAACGGCGAAGACGTTGGGCCGACGTTGTACAAATGGTGTTGTACAAATGTTTTGTGTTTGCTGGGGAGTGGCCTGTAGGCCCACTACTCTGTAGGCTAGGCCTACAGTGTAGATCTATACAGGCCTACTTGCCAAATGTCTTACTTCACTTGGAACCATTCCAGAACAATTAGATCTATAGGCCTACCATAAATGATTATACAAAAAATAAGTGAACAGTTTGTGCCAGTGGCAGTGGTTACCAATTAGTCCATGAGCCAAAGGGTTGACCGGTACCATTTTGAGGGGCAAATTCTGCTTAGTGCCACATTGTTCAGTAATAATGTGGGGTGTTATAAATGAATGATAGCAGTTTAGATTGTACAGCTTAACGGTTTAATAATTGAATTTGTAAACCACACTTTCGAAGAAAAATGTGCGTTCACGATAGCTTCGGCGCGTTTCTATAAACACGCGCTGCAGTTTATTACTGTGTTTACAGGTCAAAAATTAAGCAGACGACGTCTGACAAAGCGTCAAAAACATGCCCTTTTAACGTAGATCTAATGCTTATTCTGACAAACATGTCGTGTATTTTATAATATTTTATCTATATGCGCAAATAGTATATTACGAATCTCGAGAAACTGCCATCGGGGTTGGATTTTACGCCTTTATCGGGACCTGGTGGGTTCGGGATGTTCAACTTCCCAAGTTGTGTGAGCCTGTGAGGTAGACTGGACGTGGCCTCTGTTCTGACAGACAATAAACCAACTCGGATGCATGTATGGCATATCTCCTGGCTCAAGAAGTTATATATATATAATATGATGCCCAACAAAGAAAAAAATATATTCCATCCTACAATTATACAAATAAAAAGTCAATCTATTGTTTTGATTGTCAGAAAACTAAAGCAGGGTGTCCAGTACTATACTGCAGCCATATGCGTTATAAAATATCGCGTCGTTGATAGTGCCTTCTGATTGAATGTTGATAGTCTAAACAAATAACTTAAATGTAGGATATATTTAAGTTCTTTTGTCTAACGGAATTTTGTATCATATCATATAATGCGTTATGCAATGCCTTACACCTCGACATGTTCCATGTAAAGCTGACATTTCTTATTATGTTTATGGTAGACTCAAATGAATGAAAATGTGCATAGGCCTACCCGTTTTAATTCACATAGGCCTAATCAGTAATCATGATGCGTTGGCCCTAATTGTCATAGACCAGAAGCATAGCCTCCATAGACAATGTAGCCTACCTTGATGATTATTATTTTGTTATGGATATAACGGGTGCTACGATTAGATAGTTATGGGCGATGGAGACAAATTAGACCTAGGCCTACTAGGTGTTGCTTATATTATAATAAAAGACATAAGTTCCAGAGATGGAAATTTCTGATCAATTGAAAAAGACTCATCCCCTAGCAATAACACTTAGGCGTAGGCTCAAGGATATAAAGAAACTGTGGGTTTGAACTTTCTGGTCTAACCCCATTTTTTCATAATTAAGCCAATCTAGGGGACATTTTAGGGCCTAAATAATTTGACATAGATAGGGGAGCACTCCTTGCGCCAAACGTGGACATATTTTTTTCTTCTTAAATATGTTCCAACGAAGTTTTAAATTGGAATTTAACAAAGGACCTAATGCAATCAACAAATATGATAGAAATGCTGATTTACTTTTTTATTGACACAATTGGCCTAAAAGTCATTACTGACTTATTATTTGTCATGAAAATATATTTATATATATAACATGTAGGCCTGCTACACGGTTAGCATAGTTATTAGTTCTTTAAAATTACATGTAAATCGACATGATATGTATATTTAAAATCAGGCCCCCGCTTGCTTTCCATTGATATATGTAAGCAAACGCAGGGTACCGGAGTATTTAAAATATACATCATATCTATTAAGTCAAACAGCAAACATCATAGGCCTACATATATATGTTTCCCGCACCAAAACCAGAAATGGAATAGCTACTATATAATGTTATTGTAATCTACATGATAGCAAAAAAGCAACTCTGCAAAGCGTAAAAACATAAGAATTACATATATACAACTATATATATACATTTTTTTCTACTGAACGTAAAACACAACATTAAGAGTTATGTGATCTTGAGGAAATGTATAATGAAAATAAGTAAAAAAGATTTATGCACATGTATAGACAAACACGTTACAGAAGTAATTAGCCTAAATATATCAAGATCTAAATTTGAAGATTATTAGTCCAGTCAAAAAGGTATTGGAACTAGAACAATTGCAATATGAATACTTTTGGCTTCATAAAAACATACAGATAAACATACTAAAAATCTTACGGAATTATCGAGGTGGAACAAGGCAAACTTCACGCTCAAAGGTCAATTTCAAAGTCACAAATTATTTTTCAACAAATAAAAGTAGGAATAAACTTGTGTAATACCTCTTTTTCGTCTGATTTTGACTGGAAAATCCTTTATAGTATTATTTTGGTGATTCAAAGTCATCTTCAACATCAAAATGTCAATTCCAAGATCAAGTGACCAAAATATATTCTTTGATGCTTCCTCATCGACCTTCAGCCCCTCCAAATCACCATTGTACGCATAGGCCCACCCGTCACCCTCTATAGCACTGCGTCTCACTTTAATAACTTTCCGTAGCCCTTTACACATATCCATTGCCCTCTAACCCCTCTTTGTTGCAATTAAAGTCTCCCCTGTCGCCTTTTAGTGCATATCCATCACCCTTTAACAGCTCTCCAGTACTCTTTAGCCCCTCTCCATTGCCGTTTAGCAACTCTTCTTCACCCTTTAACGCCTCCATATTGCATTCTTATGCCTCTCCATCACCTGTTGAAGCCAATCAATCGACCTAGTGCTTTTCCGACGCACTTTAACACATCTCTGTCACCTTTTAACGCCTCTCCATCGACTGTCAATGCTTTTCCCTCACCTTTTAACACCTCTCCGTCACCATCTAATGCCTCCCAATCACATTTTAACGCCTCTGTGTCACCCTTTAATACCTTTCCATCAACCTTTAACACCTTATTGTCGCCCTTTAATGCCTCTACATCGTCCTTTATTACATCACCGTCATCCTATTAATGCACCCCATCACATTTGAACGCTTCATGCGGCCTCTATGCGTCTTTTTGGAGCTTTAACACTTTTTCCTTGCAGTTGAAAACCTTTCCATCGCTATTTAACACATCTCCATAGGTTTTAAGGCCTGTCTATCACCCTTCAAAGCCTATCTTTCGCCCTTTAACGCCCTCCCAATCACATCGCCATTTAGTGCCTCCATCGACCTATAATGCTTTTTCTCTGCGTCACCCTTTAAATCGTCCTCATCACCATTTAACGCCTCTCCAACACTCCTTTGTGCCTCCGCATAGACCACTAATGCATTTTCTTCTACTTTAATGCCTCTACATTGCGCTTTAATGCATAACTGTAATTTAGTAATGCACCACATCGTTCTTTATGTATTTTCATACTCAAAGCTCTTTAATGTATCTTCATTGGAATTGAAAGCCTTTCTGTTGCCTTTTAACGCATCTTCATTACCCTCTAACACCTCTTTACTGCCATGTAACGCCTCTCTAATGCCCTTTAACAACTCTCAGTCACCTTTTAGTGCGTCTCCATCGACTTTTGACTTCTCTCTGTTACCCTTTAATGCTTTCCCATCAGAATGACTTTGTGGCACCCTTTAACGCTTTCTCGTCGCCCTTTAACACATCTGCATCTCCATTTATTGCCTCTCCATAAGCTCTAACGCCTTTCGTTACCCTTTGCTGCTTCTACATCACCCTTTAATGCATAACAGTCACCTATTAATGTACCCCTATGACAAGTATAACAACATCTCATCGCCGTTTATGTGTCTTTGTTTAAACATCTTTGTTTTGATACAATTCAAGGCCTCTTGGTCGCTTTTTCACATACATTCGTCGCCCTTTAGACCCTCCCTATTGATCTCTAATTCTTTTCTGACAACCTTTAACACCTTTCCGGTGCCATTAAATACCTCCCCATCCCTACTTAAGGACTCTCCATCGCCCTTTGACACTTCTCAATCTCCCTTTATTGCCTACCCATCGACCTTAACACCTTTTTGTCATCCTTTAATGCCTCTACATCAACCTTTATTGTTTCACCATTACTTATTAATGCACCCCCATCACACTTTAACAATTTCCCTTTATCCCTCGTAGCGCTTTAACATTTCACTGTTGCAATTGAAGGCCTTTCCGCTGCCCTTTAACATATCTTATTCACCATTTGAATCATATTCGTCGCCCTTTAATGCCTCCCCATTGCCCTTCAACGTCTCTCCATCACATTTTAACGCCTCTGCATAGACCTCTGACACCTTTCCTTTGCCCTTTAGCCCATCCCTATCACCCTTAAAGGCTTCCCCATCACCATTTAACACCTCCTCGGCGCCCTTCAAAACTTCATCGTAGCCCTTTGACGCCCATTCGTTACTGTAGCGCATTTACACCGCCCTTTAACGTTTATCCATCGCGTTTGAATGCATCTTTGTTGACTTTTAATGCCTCTTTGTCGCAATGTAATGTCTTTCTGTTGCCCTTTAATATATTTTCATCGATCTTTAGCACCTTCTCGTCACTCTTTAGCGCCTCATCATGTGGTGAAGCCCATCTAGTGCCATTCACAATGTAGCTGTACTAACAGTGACTAACGTGCCTTAGTGCTTGTAATATCATGATATCATGGTTAGTGGTTTGTCTAATTGTAAATCTAAGTTGTAGTTTTTAGCTATACTTTGCGTGATTTAAATGGGTATGATGGTTTACGGTTCTATTGCTATTTTGTATGTTAAAACACAAGACTACACGTAGGTATATTGTTTCTTCCTGCATTTTTAGTGTTTTTGCCTTACAATGTAGGCTAACTGCACATGTCGTTAGTCGTTATATTTTTCTTATACAATTATGCAATGTAGTGCACTTGTTACTATCTTGTATGTGCTTGTAATTGTAAACGTGGTCCAGTGGTCATATTGTTACAGGGACATGCCCAGGTCTATAATCATTAAAAAATCGGTGATTTTATTTTAGCTTAATAATATGATCATATGATGTAAACATGTTCATATGCTAGGACTGCAAAAGTTTTTTTAATTTTTTTGCCGCGCATTCACCAGTTAAGCTGGATATAGAGACGAAGTTCCCGTATTTCTTATTTTTGACATGGTTGTCAATAATTAGAAATCAGAAATTTCGTCCCTATATCTAGCTTAACTGGTGAATGCGCAGCACAAAGATTAAAAAAAACTTTCGCAGTTCTAGTCTATGGACATGTTTACATCATATGGTCATATTAAGAAGCCAAAATAAAATCACCGATTTTTTTATGATTTTAGCCTGGGCCAGTCCCAATGATATTTAGCTGCAACCCATTCCACACAACTCGTTTTCTCGTCACCATCAATAATTAAGACATAGTGTCATGTATATTTTATTTAAATAACTAAACAGAACAATGTGCACGTGGGAGATATTTTGGCTAATTTCATGACTTAGATGTCCATGACATTGACCTGTACAGCACGAACTTGAGATTTATTATCCCTCAGCAATAAAAATCAATCAACAACCAATTTACAACTGTAATATCATAGTATATAGTATTTTGGTAACTGGAAAAAATTGTATTTGTATATGGCCAGGACTTTGACCTGTGCCACATGACCTTGATATTTCATCACCCTTTAACAATAACATAAAATCGGTCAACCAATCATCAACCAATTCAAAGCTGTTAGACTCGTTATCATCTTTTATTTTAACAATTAAACGCAAAATATGCACGTGCCCAATATTTTGGCTAATTTTGATTATTAAATGACCTTGACCTGTAGAACATGACCTTGAAATTTCATCACCCGTAAACAATAAAAAAATTAATTAACAACTAATTTTGAAATATTATAAATCATATCGTATTATATGCATGTGAGTGATATTTTAGCTGATCTAGGGTATTAAATGGCAAATGACTTTGACTGGTGTGACATGATTTTGGCATTTTTTTATTCCAGTATAGGTGGAACGTGATTCCAGATCATTAAAAAAACATTTTTTTAGACAGAACATTTAAAAAATCAGACAATCCGGTTCTTAGATACAGTCAATTGCAATTCAATGGCGGCCGTTTAGTCATTGTTCATTAAAATGGGGGCAAATGACCCCCAGATGACCTTAAGATGATGGGAAAAACTTAATCCTATGATTCTCGGGTCAGGTCTCGGGTCAGGTCAGGCCTGTTAGCCCTTTTTATACAAAAATATATATTGCACTTGTTCTTATGCTTAGTTATTAAAATTACATTTTCAGCTACTTACCCCTAAAATTGATGTTTTGACATTGAAGATTACCTTTAATCATCAAAATTGTTTCATAAATTGCTTATCTAGTCAAAATCACAGAAAAAAGATATATTACACTTGTTGCTTTTTATACTTGTTAAAAACATATTTTTACATTTTTGACCTCCGAATTGACCTTTTGACCTTGAAGTTGACCTTAAAACATGAAAATAATACCATAAATGGATTCTCCAGATAAAATCACATCAAAATGAGGTATTACACTTGTTTCTACCTTTCTTTGTTAGAAAATCATATTTGACCTTGAAACTTTTATCTGGCAGACGCCATCTTTTGTTAAATTTAGATATAGGGCTGTCAAATGTAAACCGATTTTTTAACAGGAAAGCTGCCACCTCTATATTGCTATCATATATCAATGGAAAGGGGAGATAATATAGTTTTAGGAAATATGTGTGAAAATTTGCCCCATGGAATGGTACAAATGACTAAATTTTCAGCCTTTGGCTCCTGGACTAAATGCAGATGCCAGACCATTTGACATGTAGTCTAGGCCTAGTCTAAAGGCAGCAATTCTGGACTTCAATTGAAATAGGGACGTCGTAAGTTACATTGGCACAGATCTTGTCAATTTAAAAATAAAATGGTCCCTATCAAATAGGATTCTAATTGTAAAGCCTAAGGCCTAGCGTTACAGACAGGACAGAACTACAGAAATTATGAAATTAACGAATGTATGCTAATGTCAGGGGGAGACTGGAACAGCCAGATATGACGTCACTGACATGTGTAATCTAACACAATGTCGGGGGCTGACATGTGTTGTAGAATATAGTATGACTTCTAAAGAGACACCCATGTTATAATATACAATAAGATATGAGATGAGAATCACTAGACAACTCAACTAAAATTACGACGACATTTGAAGGAAAGCTCAGATTTTATCACATATCCCAGCATTATATTTCTAAATGAACTCCGATAACTTATCTAAGCGTGTTAAAGCTAATTGTAGAAACATTATTGATGATTTTTTTTTAGTACATATCGCCTTTTATGTATATCGTCTTTATTATTTTGAAGTTAGTGGAATACGAATCTGCGACCTCCTAATTTACATAGGAATACCATGAAGCAATATTGAT
The DNA here is from genome assembly GCA_964017125.1 of Flabesymbios commensalis. Taxonomy (NCBI): domain Eukaryota; kingdom Metazoa; phylum Annelida; class Polychaeta; order Terebellida; family Flabelligeridae; genus Flabesymbios; species Flabesymbios commensalis. Next base: position 126,248,587 of record OZ024902.1, on the reverse strand, counting down.
GATCAAAAAGGTTGTATGCAAAAAATCTGCCACAACCTGCTCGAGAATGAGTTCAGGAGGTGGCCATTCAAAAATTGTCTGTAAGTGTAAGCAGTTTTGATTTATTTGAATCTGGAAATACTAACGCTATTCCAAGATTCAAATAACGAAACATGATTATTTCATTTTTTTCAATCTCCTAAATATAATTATTATATTAGCTGAGCCTGGTTTGTGTTGGTAATTCCAATGCCAGTTTGTTTGGTATAAGACTTACATGAAAACCTATATCATCAATAATATATAATAACAGAGAATGAACCACTGAATAGATGCTGATATTCCAATTTATTGTATTTTTGAAAGTATTGTAGTTCCGTTGTTTGTGGGCCGATTCTGAGTTTTAAAAGCGCTATTTGGAGAGATGTATGCCCACTTTTCTCTGGTAGTTTGAGTTTCACAGTTTAGTTAGCACTTACGCGCTAGGCGTCGCTTAAATCACAGTGGTATACCGTTGCTGATGCATCTTTCTCGCCATGCATGCACACTACTCGACTACTCGAATGGGGATCTTGCCTACTTATCATAATATATGACTGAGCTGTTTGCTATTGGAGGAGCGGTGCACACGTCAGACTACGGAATAAGCCGGTGGAACACGTGCGCTGTGAGCACATGGCTAGCTCTCACAAAGGCGTCATTGTCAGCTTGTCTTATCTGGTGCTGTGGTTAAGTATAGATCGGATACAGATGTGATCTGCTCCCGGTAGGCCTATAGATACAACACACGAGTATTCATGAGCATATATCTAGCAACAAGATGATGCTATACATAACCCACTGCCCCCGATCGAAAGCCAATCACTTTGCTCAAGGATACTGTTCTAGTATCCTTGCTTTGCTGGACGATGATATATAGGCCCAAGGAGGTCCCTATAACCTCCTTGATAGGCTTAAACCCTTTGCAAGTTGTGGCTCGTAAACAGTTCAGTAGCCAGTTTTAAAATCATCATGATCGTGTATCTGTACTATCTGATTATAGCTCCTATCAATGATGCTAAATATACATGATGCCATATGTTTATATATATTATTATAATTCTAGAAGTGAAGTCATGAATACGAATACCCTTTAAAAAATGTAGTTGAATACGAAAACATCACTTTCCAGATGTATTCCAATACGAATATATTTAAAATATACATATAGTTGCAAGATGTAATGAAAAATTGTTGATATTTTGGATAAATAAACAATGAAGTTATTTCATGATTCATGTTTATTAACCATGCTGGAAAAGTTAACATGCCGGAAGCAACAACAGAACCATGTCAAGTATGGCAAGTTATTAAGGTACGTAATTATCATAATGTAAGGTAAGTCATTAGGTCAATAATATACTAGAGTGAATTTCTTTCAACACTCCTTCTCACTCGCAGAACTGTCATGTATTATTGTTCAAGATAATTAACTGTTCATGCCATGCATCAAGTTCATGATTTCTTCTAAATGATTCATGAAAGTTCAATAACTGTTCATAAATTGGTAAATTATAGTGTATTCTTCACTGATACATTTAGCAAAAATGTTTAATACAGACTACAATTTAAAAAACAAAATAAAAATCATTCTAGGTACAGGAGTAGACTATCCTGACCAAAGTGGTTAGCAAGAGGATTATTCTGCCTCTGTACATGGCTTAACCACATTATCAAAATAAATGTAAAATCATTTACACCTATAAAATTCTTTCAGACCAATCATGTCTCTGAAGTTTTGAAGTTTTCCCTTTCCAAGTCCTTTTGTCAGCATGTCTGCTATCATGTCCTCACTTGGACAGAATTTCAGAGTCACTTTCTCTTTTTCCAGCAATTCGCGAATAAAATGAAATTTTATATCCACGTGTTTGGCACGTCCATGAAATTGTGGATTTTTGGACATGGCATAGCAGATTGATTATCCTCATTAATCATTATTGCCTCAGCTGGTTTATTTTTAAGGTCACTAATTAGTTGTTGAAGCCAAACTGCTTCCTGCGCAGCACATGCCAAGGCCATGTATTCGGCTTCAGCGGTTGAAATTGCGACACAACTTTGCTTTTTGCTTCTCCAAGTAATTGCAGCTCCACTCATCTGAAACACATATCCAGATGTTGACTTTCTGTCAGACAGGTCACCAGCCCAGTCTGCATCTGAATATCCTACACACTTTTCTGAGTCCTCACTGGATTTAATAGTGTACAGTAAACCTAAATTTATAGTACCATTTAGGTATCTCATAATGCGTTTCACAGCCGTCCAATGTTCTTTTTCTGGCTTCGAACAAAAACGAGCAACACTGCTCACAGCAAAAGCAATGTCAGGTCTTGTCCACAGAGATAAGTAAAGAAGACTACCAACAGCAGATTGGTAAATTTGCTCGTCAACTGATCTATTTCCATCAGTTTGTGTCAACTTTGTAGTGGTATCAACTGGAGTTGAAACAGACTTACATTTATCCATATTGAATTTCTTGAGAACATTTTCAGTGTAGTTTCTCTGGCCAATCCAAATTCCATTTTCACTGGGATGAATGTTGACACCAAGAATGTATTTTAGTTCACCCATGTCTTTGACAGTGAATTTGTTAGCTATGGCCTTCTTCACCTGTACCAGTTTACGCTCGTCCTTTGTTGCTAAAATTATATCATCCACATACACAGCCAAAATCACTGTTTCTCCTTCTGCTGTGTATATACATGGATCACTTGCAGATTGCTTGAATCCAATTTTGCAAAGGTGGTCATGAAGTGCCATATTCCAGCATCTCGGTGATTGTTTAAGTCCATATATGCTCTTTTTAAGCTTACACACTAAGTGTTCTTGACCCTTCACCACAAAACCTTCAGGTTGTTTCATAAAAACTTCTTCTTTTAAGTTTCCATTAAGAAATGCAGTTTTAATATCCATTTGATGAAGCAGCATTTTATTATTTGCAGCATGGGCAATGATTGTGCGTATTGATTCAGCTCGAACTACAGGACTAAACGTTTCATCGTAATCCTGACCGTATCGTTGCGTATACCCTTGAGCGACCAATCGCGCTTTTAGTTGTTCAGTTGATCCATCTGCTGCGACTTTTTCTTTAAACACCCATTTGCTACCGACAGTCTTTTTACCGTCTGGTAAATCGACCAAGTCAAAGACGTCATTATCATTTAGAGATTTAATTTCATCCTCCATTGCTGATCGCCAGTCCTTTTTCTTATGACTTTTCAATGCTTCACTTGCTGAATTTGGTGCAGGTCTGTCACTTGTGATATTGACCCATTCACCATATAGGTTCGGTGGTCGCCTGTCACGAACCGGCCTCATTTCATGTAATTCTTCTCGAACTTCAACATCGTCAACATCAGTTTGAGAAATTATCTTTAGTTCTGTTTCTGGCTCCATCTCAACTAAAGACTCGGAATTATTTTCAACGCCTCGTTTAAATTCGTCGAAAATAACATCTCTGCTATGAATAATTTTCTGCCGATCACAATCATACAGTCTATAGGCTTTAACATTAGTGCTATATCCCAGAAAAATACATTTTCTCGTTTTAACATCAAATTTCTTTCTCTCGTCTTTAGGAATATGAGAATAGGCTAAGCAGCCAAACACCTTCATCATATCGACTCTTGGTTTATCGCCAAATAAACACTGATATGGCGTCATTCCTTTGACGGCATTGGTCGGACTTCTGTTACGTATATATACTGCCGTATTGACTGTCTCCGCCCAAAATTTCTTGGGTAGTTTTGATTCTGAAAACATACAGCGAGCCATCTCCACTATTGTCCTGTTCATTCTTTCAGCGACTCCGTTTTGTTCAGGATTTTTAGGTGTCGTAAGCTGATGCTCAATACCATCTTTCCGTAAATACTGTTCAAAAACATCTGAAGTATATTCTCCACCATTATCTGTTCTAAAAATCTTGAGTTTTTCACCTGTTGATTTCTCGACAAATGATTTCCACTCTTTAAATTTCTCAAAGACTTCGTCTTTGCGCTTCAAAACATACACCCACGTATATCGGGACTTGTCGTCGATAAAAGACAAAAAATAATTTGCGCCACCTAGTGACTGGGTACTCATCTTACCGCAAACATCACTGTGTACCAGGCCTAAGATAGTATCACTTCTTTTTCCGCCGTTAGCTGGAAATTTGGTCCGATGCTGTTTACCATCAGCACATGGTTCACACACATCTTCATTTGAACAATATGACATATCACCATTAAAACCAATCACCATGTTTTCATCAGAAAGTCTTTTCATATTATGTTTGCCCAAATGTCCATATCTTCTATGCCATAAGTCAATATTCTCAATTTTCTTTACAGCTGCTGCAGCATGTTTATTTTGTTTAATGTTCAGGTAATACAAATGATGATTTTTCAAGCCTGTGGCTACTATTTCACCGTTAGCATTTAGAAATTGACATCCTTCATCATTAAACACTGTACTACTGACAAAATCACTTGCTTTAGCGACACTCAAAAGATTGAATGACAAATTTGATACATAGAGAACATCATGTAGTTTACATTTTTTAACTCTGTCTTTTGACAATTCTAGTTCTAATGTTACCGATCCTCTGCCTACCGCTTTCAAATTATGTCCATCACCCAGAGTAACATCCTGAGCCTGTGGTAAATCAGAGAAATCATCAAATAATCCTTTATCATTACACATGTGACAGGTGGCTCCAGAGTCAACTATCCACTGATCTGACTGAACTTCAAGTGTAGATAACACATGGTGCACTATTAAACCAGCACAGTCACTGTCAGAATCATATGCGTTAGCGCCCCCTTTTGTATGGTGAGCCTTATGATGTCTAGGATTTATTATTTTCTTTTCATTGAATTTTTCTTTTGAATGCTGGCAATCTTTCTTAATATGTCCAAAATTCTTACACCCGTAGCACTGTGGCCCAACTTTCTTTTTATTAAAATGTCGTTTCGCGGCCATTGCTTTTTCACTTTCACTGCTTTTACGAATTTCACTAGTAGACTTACGTTCTTCGTGCAGCAATCGTTCAGTTACGATTTCCATTTTTGGTATTTCTTCACTAGCCTCTAGTGCTGTAACTAGGACATTATATGAGTCGGGCAGGCTTGCTAGTAAATGGACTACGCGATCTTCATCTGTTATAACATCTCCAACCACTGACAATTCATTGAAGATTTCTGTTAGCGTTTTGATATGCTCTTGCACAGAGCCTCCTTCTTTAAGTCGTAAAGAATATAAACGCTTACGAAGATGCAGCTTGTTCGCCCACGTTTTCTTTTGAAACTGGTCAGCGAGTTTCTTCCACACGGCAACTGGACTCACAGGGTCACCAATTAAGAACAACAATGACGGGTCTATTGCGAGTACAATAATTACGAGTGCCTTGTCCCACCTGCTGTTGAATTTAGCCAATCGTTCAGCATTGTCGGCCCCTGGGTTGGCTTCAGTGCCTTGCACAATTCTCCACAAGCCTTCTTTCATCAATGCCATTTGACATTGCACCTTCCATGTTGGGTAATTTTTACCCTTCAAATGAATAATACTCACAACATGTGAATTCATTTTTGTCTGGATTGTTGTCGCCGCCGTCGGTGCTCCACGGACCTTTTAAATCACATAAAAGTTCAATCATCCGTTCACTAACGGTCAAATGACGAAACACCACTTTTCTCACAATATCGCCCGGCGCATTGGTAGCGTCGATGGACCCATAACCTGTTGATATTTTGGATAAATAAACAATGAAGTTATTTCATGATTCATGTTTATTAACCATGCTGGAAAAGTTAACATGCCGGAAGCAACAACAGAACCATGTCAAGTATGGCAAGTTATTAAGGTACGTAATTATCATAATGTAAGGTAAGTCATTAGGTCAATAATATACTAGAGTGAATTTCTTTCAACAAAAATCAGTAATAATGTTTTAAATTCTTGATATCATGTATATTTACGGATTCGGCAAGATAAGGGTGGAAAGTGGTTTCAGGTCCAAGTGACATCAAATAAATCAAAGGCTTTGTCACCATGCTGCCATCCACAACCTTAGACTTGTCTACACAAGCCCACACAAACACTGATGCCATACAGGATACAGAATGAAGTATGTGATTAGGTTTTATGTAGTGGGCTAGGCGGAGCTGCAGCCTGGACGCTGACTTGGTCCTCACGAGAATTACTTCACATTCTGTATTTTTTAGGATGAATTGCTCCACACAAGATGACACATTGCTCTACATGCTGGAGCTTTGTATAGTCTGGAGCCATGCAAACATCTCAGCAAACACCAAACGTCATACGGATCACATATGGATGTCATACGGATCATATACATATGGCATACAGATAACATATGAATGGCATACGGCTAACATACGGAAGGTATACGGATAACATACGGATGACATACGATGGCCTACAAATAACATAAGGGTGACATACGGATAGCATACAAATATTATTCAGATGACATATGGATGACATACGGATGACATAAGGGTGACATACGGATAGCATACAAATATCATGCAGATGACATATGGATGACATACAGATAACATAAGGGTGACATACGGATAACATACGGATATCATGCAGATGACATATGGATGACATACGGATAACATAAGGGATATACAGGGATAGCATATTGATAACATACAGATAACAGACCAATGATGGATAGGATACTGATGGCATACAGATAACATACTGAGGCATACAGATACCGTACAGCTGACATATGGATAGCATAAGAATGGCATACGGAGAGCATACGGAGGCATACATATAGCATACGGATGGCATACAGATAGCATACAAATGGCATACGGATATAAAAACATACGGATAGCATACGCAACTCGGTACGTGGAAGATCAATTTACAATTTAAAAAAAAATATTGATTATTTGGTGAGCGTGTTTAACATGTTTAAAGATTGCAGAATAATCATAACTGCCATCCTCCGACAAAAAACATTTTAAATTATTTGAAACAAGGTAAAAAAAAGTATGCGATAATTCTCAAGCTGTAAAACTTCCCTTAGAAAATGTCTTGACTTTTTAATGACTACACGATATTTTTAATTATTTTTTTTTGTCAAGAATGTCGAAAATGGACAAGGGTGATTTCATCATTGAGCCGACCCAATGCTCATATACCTTGTATCGTAGGAGAATATTCTACTTTCCAGTCAACCACGACACAGTATTGCAAATAAACTTAACAATGTTGACGACATGAATGAAGTCTGCTGTCTGGAGGTAGGCTATCTACACAAGAAGTCTACGTGGGCATAGCAACCAGAAAAACAGAAATGAATGGTTCCACATCCACTGTACTAAAGCCTGTGGCTTAACTCTTACAGTGCCAATATTTAGTGTTTTTTCGTCCTTCAAACAAGAAAAATGAATACAAAATGTGCTTTGAATTTGCTTGATTACCATAAGTTATATTTAAAATTCTGCCAATATAAATAATGTTAAAGTTATGTGTCGCGGAAGTGGGTAAAAATTTTAATTGTATAAATAAAAATCATTCTAGGTACAGGAGTAGACTATCCTGACCAAAGTGGTTAGCAAGAGGATTATTCTGCCTCTGTACATGGCTTAACCACATTATCAAAATAAATGTAAAATCATTTACACCTATAAAATTCTTTCAGACCAATCATGTCTCTGAAGTTTTGAAGTTTTCCCTTTCCAAGTCCTTTTGTCAGCATGTCTGCTATCATGTCCTCACTTGGACAGAATTTCAGAGTCACTTTCTCTTTTTCCAGCAATTCGCGAATAAAATGAAATTTTATATCCACGTGTTTGGCACGTCCATGAAATTGTGGATTTTTGGACATGGCAATAGCAGATTGATTATCCTCATTAATCATTATTGCCTCAGCTGGTTTATTTTTAAGGTCACTAATTAGTTGTTGAAGCCAAACTGCTTCCTGCGCAGCACATGCCAAGGCCATGTATTCGGCTTCAGCGGTTGAAATTGCGACACAACTTTGCTTTTTGCTTCTCCAAGTAATTGCAGCTCCACTCATCTGAAACACATATCCAGATGTTGACTTTCTGTCAGACAGGTCACCAGCCCAGTCTGCATCTGAATATCCTACACACTTTTCTGAGTCCTCACTGGATTTAATAGTGTACAGTAAACCTAAATTTATAGTACCATTTAGGTATCTCATAATGCGTTTCACAGCCGTCCAATGTTCTTTTTCTGGCTTCGAACAAAAACGAGCAACACTGCTCACAGCAAAAGCAATGTCAGGTCTTGTCCACAGAGATAAGTAAAGAAGACTACCAACAGCAGATTGGTAAATTTGCTCGTCAACTGATTTATTTCCATCAGTTTGTGTCAACTTTGTAGTGGTATCAACTGGAGTTGAAACAGACTTACATTTATCCATATTGAATTTCTTGAGAACATTTTCAGTGTAGTTTCTCTGGCCAATCCAAATTCCATTTTCACTGTGATGAATGTTGACACCAAGAATGTATTTTAGTTCACCCATGTCTTTGACAGTGAATTTGTTAGCTATGGCCTTCTTCACCTGTACCAGTTTACGCTCGTCCTTTGTTGCTAAAATTATATCATCCACATACACAGCCAAAATCACTGTTTCTCCTTCTGCTGTGTATATACATGGATCACTTGCAGATTGCTTGAATCCAATTTTGCAAAGGTGGTCATGAAGTGCCATATTCCAGCATCTCGGTGATTGTTTAAGTCCATATATGCTCTTTTTAAGCTTACACACTAAGTGTTCTTGACCCTTCACCACAAAACCTTCAGGTTGTTTCATAAAAACTTCTTCTTTTAAGTTTCCATTAAGAAATGCAGTTTTAATATCCATTTGATGAAGCAGCATTTTATTATTTGCAGCATGGGCAATGATTGTACGTATTGATTCAGCTCGAACTACAGGACTAAACGTTTCATCGTAATCCTGACCGTATCGTTGCGTATACCCTTGAGCGACCAATCGCGCTTTTAGTCGTTCAGTTGATCCATCTGCTGCGACTTTTTCTTTAAACACCCATTTGCTACCGACAGTCTTTTTACCGTCTGGTAAATCGACCAAGTCAAAGACGTCATTATCATTTAGAGATTTAATTTCATCCTCCATTGCTGATCGCCAGTCCTTTTTCTTATGACTTTTCAATGCTTCACTTGCTGAATTTGGTGCAGGTCTGTCACTTGTGATATTGACCCATTCACCATATAGGTTCGGTGGTCGCCTGTCACGAACCGGCCTCATTTCATGTAATTCTTCTCGAACTTCAACATCGTCAACATCAGTTTGAGAAATTATCTTTAGTTCTGTTTCTGGCTCCATTTTAACTAAAGACTCGGAATTATTTTCAACGCCTCGTTTAAATTCGTCGAAAATAACATCTCTGCTATGAATAATTTTCTGCCGATCACAATCATACAGTCTATAGGCTTTAACATTAGTGCTATATCCCAGAAAAATACATTTTCTCGTTTTAACATCAAATTTCTTTCTCTCGTCTTTAGGAATATGAGAATAGGCTAAGCAGCCAAACACCTTCATCATATCGACTCTTGGTTTATCGCCAAATAAACACTGATATGGCGTCATTCCTTTGACGGCATTGGTCGGACTTCTGTTACGTATATATACTGCCGTATTGACTGTCTCCGCCCAAAATTTCTTGGGTAGTTTTGATTCTGAAAACATACAGCGAGCCATCTCCACTATTGTCCTGTTCATTCTTTCAGCGATACCGTTTTGTTCAGGATTTTTAGGTGTCGTAAGCTGATGCTCAATACCATCTTTCCGTAAATACTGTTCAAAAACATCTGAAGTATATTCTCCACCATTATCTGTTCTAAAAATCTTGAGTTTTTCACCTGTTGATTTCTCGACAAATGATTTCCACTCTTTAAATTTCTCAAAGACTTCGTCTTTGCGCTTCAAAACATACACCCACGTATATCGGGACTTGTCGTCGATAAAAGACAAAAAATAATTTGCGCCACCTAGTGACTGGGTACTCATCTTACCGCAAACATCACTGTGTACCAGGCCTAAGATAGTATCACTTCTTTTTCCGCCGTTAGCTGGAAATTTGGTCCGATGCTGTTTACCATCAGCACATGGTTCTGTCTTTTGACAATTCTAGTTCTAATGTTACCGATCCTCTGCCTACCGCTTTCAAATTATGTCCATCACCCAGAGTAACATCCTGAGCCTGTGGTAAATCAGAGAAATCATCAAATAATCCTTTATCATTACACATGTGACAGGTGGCTCCAGAGTCAACTATCCACTGATCTGACTGAACTTCAAGTGTAGATAACACATGGTGCACTATTAAACCAGCACAGTCACTGTCAGAATCATATGCGTTAGCGCCCCCTTTTGTATGGTGAGCCTTATGATGTCTAGGATTTATTATTTTCTTTTCATTGAATTTTTCTTTTGAATGCTGGCAATCTTTCTTAATATGTCCAAAATTCTTACACCCGTAGCACTGTGGCCCAACTTTCTTTTTATTAAAATGTCGTTTCGCGGCCATTGCTTTTTCACTTTCACTGCTTTTACGAATTTCACTAGTAGACTTACGTTCTTCGTGCAGCAATCGTTCAGTTACGATTTCCATTTTTGGTATTTCTTCACTAGCCTCTAGTGCTGTAACTAGGACATTATATGAGTCGGGCAGGCTTGCTAGTAAATGGACTACGCGATCTTCATCTGTTATAACATCTCCAACCACTGACAATTCATTGAAGATTTCTGTTAGCGTTTTGATATGCTCTTGCACAGAGCCTCCTTCTTTAAGTCGTAAAGAATATAAACGCTTACGAAGATGCAGCTTGTTCGCCCACGTTTTCTTTTGAAACTGGTCAGCGAGTTTCTTCCACACGGCAACTGGACTCACAGGGTCACCAATTAAGAACAACAATGACGGGTCTATTGCGAGTACAATAATTACGAGTGCCTTGTCCCACCTGCTGTTGAATTTAGCCAATCGTTCAGCATTGTCGGCCCCTGGGTTGGCTTCAGTGCCTTGCACAATTCTCCACAAGCCTTCTTTCATCAATGCCATTTGACATTGCACCTTCCATGTTGGGTAATTTTTACCCTTCAAATGAATAATACTCACAACATGTGAATTCATTTTTGTCTGGATTGTTGTCGCCGCCGTCGGTGCTCCACGGACCTTTTAAATCACATAAAAGTTCAATCATCCGTTCACTAACGGTCAAATGACGAAACACCACTTTTCTCACAATATCGCCCGGCGCATTGGTAGCGTCGATGGACCCATAACCTGTTGATATTTTGGATAAATAAACAATGAAGTTATTTCATGATTCATGTTTATTAACCATGCTGGAAAAGTTAACATGCCGGAAGCAACAACAGAACCATGTCAAGTATGGCAAGTTATTAAGGTACGTAATTATCATAATGTAAGGTAAGTCATTAGGTCAATAATATACTAGAGTGAATTTCTTTCAACAAAAATCAGTAATAATGTTTTAAATTCTTGATATCATGTATATTTACGGATTCGGCAAGATAAGGGTGGAAAGTGGTTTCAGGTCCAAGTGACATCAAATAAATCAAAGGCTTTGTCACCATGCTGCCATCCACAACCTTAGACTTGTCTACACAAGCCCACACAAACACTGATGCCATACAGGATACAGAATGAAGTATGTGATTAGGTTTTATGTAGTGGGCTAGGCGGAGCTGCAGCCTGGACGCTGACTTGGTCCTCACGAGAATTACTTCACATTCTGTATTTTTTAGGATGAATTGCTCCACACAAGATGACACATTGCTCTACATGCTGGAGCTTTGTATAGTCTGGAGCCATGCAAACATCTCAGCAAACACCAAACGTCATACGGATCACATATGGATGTCATACGGATCATATACATATGGCATACAGATAACATATGAATGGCATACGGCTAACATACGGAAGGTATACGGATAACATACGGATGACATACGATGGCCTACAAATAACATAAGGGTGACATACGGATAGCATACAAATATTATTCAGATGACATATGGATGACATACGGATGACATAAGGGTGACATACGGATAGCATACAAATATCATGCAGATGACATATGGATGACATACAGATAACATAAGGGTGACATACGGATAACATACGGATATCATGCAGATGACATATGGATGACATACGGATAACATAAGGGATATACAGGGATAGCATATTGATAACATACAGATAACAGACCAATGATGGATAGGATACTGATGGCATACAGATAACATACTGAGGCATACAGATACCGTACAGCTGACATATGGATAGCATAAGAATGGCATACGGAGAGCATACGGAGGCATACATATAGCATACGGATGGCATACAGATAGCATACAAATGGCATACGGATATAAAAACATACGGATAGCATACGCAACTCGGTACGTGGAAGATCAATTTACAATTTAAAAAAAAATATTGATTATTTGGTGAGCGTGTTTAACATGTTTAAAGATTGCAGAATAATCATAACTGCCATCCTCCGACAAAAAACATTTTAAATTATTTGAAACAAGGTGAAAAAAAGTATGCGATAATTCTCAAGCTGTAAAACTTCCCTTAGAAAATGTCTTGACTTTTTAATGACTACACGATATTTTTAATTATTTTTTTTTGTCAAGAATGTCGAAAATGGACAAGGGTGATTTCATCATTGAGCCGACCCAATGCTCATATACCTTGTATCGTAGGAGAATATTCTACTTTCCAGTCAACCACGACACAGCATTGCAAATAAACTTAACAATGTTGACGACCTGAATGAAGTCTGCTGTCTGGAGGTAGGCTATCTACACAAGAAGTCTACGTGGGCATAGCAACCAGAAAAACAGAAATGAATGGTTCCACATCCACTGTACTAAAGCCTGTGGCTTAACTCTTACAGTGCCAATATTTAGTGTTTTTTCGTCCTTCAAACAAAAAAAATGAATACAAAATGTGCTTTGAATTTGCTTGATTACCATAAGTTATATTTAAAATTCTGCCAATATAAATAATGTTAAAGTTGTGTGTCGCGGAAGTGGGTAAAAATTTTAATTGTATAACTTGGCGCTCCTCTTTGTTTTTTTGATTCAATTGAAAACTTAATCCTAAGAGCCAAGCTGCTTAATTTATATTTTTACCCACTTGAAGTTGTGTCTGTCGCGATCCACAACTTCAAGCAGGTGAAAAATACTCACATACGTGTATCGAGAACTCTATATTAAGCTCTACCATGTATGTACCATTCGAATCAAAGCATTAATCTGTTAATGGAGCAAATTCTTTCAGCGCAGGGACCGACTTCAGAGGTCAGTATCTACACCCCTCACCGACCCCATCATCTGCGACGCTGGCCCAACATTGAACCAGCATTGGGTCAGAGTATCGTGTTGACTGGGACTGCCCTTCAGATAAAGGACTCGAAAGTCAAACTGCGATAGTCTCAGGCCGAGCACGCTACATCGCAATAATAGACCCCTGCCCAACCCCCCCCCCCCCAAAAAAAAAAAAAAAACGTATTATATTTTTACACATGAGCGGGAGAAAACATTTAGTTCTTTAAAACTTGAATAACATAGCGGGAGATGAACCTGCGAGCTCTGACGTGACAGCCAGCATAATGAAATAACGTACCCCCCCCCCCTCCGCCCTCATGACGGATGGACATTGAAGACCAGTTTATCATCATCAATCTAGTAATCCCGACATGACAGATATGTGACCGCGTGAACTGCTGCCCATCCATAGTATGTTTGTACGCACAAGAACAACAACTTATAAATTTAAGAAAATCCCAATTCTCAAATTCGTGGCACGCAAATAGATGCGGTGATCTAGTGATTCATATAGGTGGATGTATTACTGAGGTAAAGCTAATAATTATGATACGCGGTCACCCGAATAGCATTGAATCCCACCATCTAAAAATATATGTTTTTTGTAAATGGATATATTTATGTATTTATTTACTGTATCTCACATACTCCGAGGGCCACACCAAAATAAGTATAAAACCATGTAACCCAAATATCTGAAACTGAATAGAACAAGAAACATTAAAGAGTAATTATTTCGAATTATTGCTAAATTGAGGTTGTGTCTTCTTCAAATTGAGCTAACAATTCCATTCAATTAAAAAAAATATATATCAAGGGATAAGTCAGTAGGCCTATCACAATGGTTAACCTTTACAACGCTGGAATATTTATATATAAATAATGAAGATCATTTGTTTTTTTCAATTTGAAATCATCATTCATGTCTTAGTTAGCTCTTTTCGATTCATTTGAATACCTATGTTATGTGTCTACGGTCCTTATAAATAGTTTAATTATTTCAATGTGGGGACCGTCTAGAGCATGTTTAGACGACAGAATGTAGGATCCGCAGATGTCAGATTCATTTCAGTTTATAAAGGAAATTAACTTGGTAAAAAATATAATAATTCTTCACAAGAAGAGGTTCTGAACTTTAATATATATATATATATATATATAATAATTGGGTATTTGATAAAATCAGGACATTTCCACGCACCATGAGATGGGAATCGCGGCAATTTTTTTTTATGTAAATAAGAAGAGCGTATGGAGGATTAAAACATATTACCCTACTATATATGGTACCGTGTTTGCTGGAAATATGGGTGACATATGGATAACATACATACAAGGTGGTACGTGGAAGGTGTAATTACAATTTTATATTACAATTTTAATTACCATTTCAAAAAAGTGTTGTATAGATTGGCATTTAAAGAGGGCAGTATAATAACAACGTCAACATTGTTTGGCAACCTGATAAAACGTGTTAATTTTTTTGAAACATTGTAAAGAACCGTATGCGATACAGAATTAATTCTAAACCCTACTCCGAAACAAAGTATCACTGCACCTAGAAAATATGATGACTTTTTTTATAAAAATCCAACACTGATATAATTTTTTATTATTTTTGAGAATTAAGTTGAAATGGACGCAATATACCATGCACCTTATAGTGGGGGCTCTTAGGTAATTGGGTGTGCACTTCCGGATAAAACTGTGAATTTTGGCACACACATAGTTAAGATAACGCTGTACAGGAATTTTGATGGAAGCAAGTTGGTACGTCCAGTTTTTGGCCGCCATCTTGTTTTTTAAAATGATCGCCACTTGGAACCTATATCCACAATATTTCATAAAGGAAGACAATTAGAGAGCTCGTAACAAGCTGAGTTGTTTATAAAAGAACCTTAGATGTATGTAGATTAACATAGTAGGCCTAAACGTTCTTGAAAAAACTCCTCGAGCACTTTGATATATTCAATATGGCGTCCAAGATGGCCGCCAGCGTATAGTCATATTTAAAAATGATCGATTTTAGCTCGATTTTCTTTTGTAATACACCATTTTAAATAGTTTCGTGGTCAGTAAAGCTATATAGACTACCCCAAGCAATTTTGAAAACATATTTAACCCTTTTATCCCAAGAGGCTTTTTAGCGAACGCCCCTGTAATCTCTATTGGGAAAAAAATATTATTTATAATCAAATTATTAAGTATTAATAGTGATGTATATTGGTCTTAGTAATATAGCTATATTAAACGCACGCTTATTGGTCAATTAATTTGTATTTTTAATTATTCAAGATGGCGTCCAAGATGGCTGCCAGTATATGGGCAGATTTAAGAAATTGTGTAATTTCTTCACTTTGTTATCAATTTTCTTTAGTAATACGTCATTTCAACTAGTTTTATGGTCTGTGAGTCCATCTAAACTACTCCCGGACAACGTTAAGCAATATTTAGCACCGCAACATGAGGGTTTTAAGTTTTGGCGACATAAAACATCTTAAATGTAGTTGGTGAGCCAAAAACCTATCGGGTGTGAAGCTGATTTATGTTTTTTTACATGTCACAGTATCCATAGGCTACTAACCAAAACCTTCCTCTGTTGGTCACATTCTTCTGATTAGATCGCTGGCTCAGTGAAGTTTGGGAAGATCATTTGAAAATATAATGCATGTAAGTGACATGTGATTGCATGTAGGTGATATGCCACTGCTTACCTACAGTCCTCGTTTGGGGGACAGCGAATATAATTATTGTCTGACTGAAACTATTATTTGAATGCATTCCCCTGATAATAATGTCACAATACACATACTTAATCACAAACATTATCAGCGACACAATACCGTTTAACTTACAAATATACATGTGCTTTAATGCATGCACTGGTATGTCAATGATAATTAATTGTTTCTGGAAAGGTGGTGTATTTAGATATAATGACAGTGTCTATAGGGATATTGTGTGACAAAGGTCCTAGATACGGATCTATGGGTAGAAAATACTTGATAGATTAATACTCAATTAAGTGCAAATGGTCCTCAGGTTCTATAAATACCTTTTTGAGCTACTTTCAGTATGGTAATTTGACCCAGTTTGATGTTGCGCTCTTTTCTGAGCTATTGAAACTATTGGTTGGATGGACCAAATGGTGTACAATGATTCGCATGAGCTCTAGATGTGCTGTCTGGGGTTTCTATACTTTGGTCTCCTTTCTATACTACTTTGACCTAGTTTAGTGTGT
Organism: Flabesymbios commensalis; assembly: GCA_964017125.1. Lineage (NCBI taxonomy): Eukaryota > Metazoa > Annelida > Polychaeta > Terebellida > Flabelligeridae > Flabesymbios > Flabesymbios commensalis. The sequence goes on along the minus strand of OZ024902.1, from coordinate 126,231,935 downwards.
TTGACCTTGATGGATCGTTACCAAATTTGGTACATTCCAGTAACTCTATAGGTGTACAATCAATCAACCAATAATCAATCAATAAAACTTCTATGGCGCCTATATCCTCAGCGGTCCGAGCTCAGAGGCGCACAAATCCTTATACTTATCGTGATCATAATCGAGGCCTAAGCAGGTTCTTCAACAGGGAGCCGGGCTGCTGAGGAGCTAGGGTGTTTTCACAGATGGAGTTTGAAAGTTGTTAATAAGCACATCTCTCTCTATTTGTCTGCTGCACCACAACACGCCGTTGTCGATAATTCTGAAATGTTTTTTAGGCTGGAGAGGGTTATGATAAAAAACATCGATGTGGTATCAACAATTCCAACTCCTCTAACATTATAGGAGAAAAAAATTGTGTCGGTAGCATCATGCCATACAAGTCTTTAGACACCAGTCCGGATACACAAGTCAGTTCTAAGCCTGATTGGCAGAAGCAGCTGCTTTTGAAAACCGTTAGTTCCATTCAAGCTTTAGGTGTATGTTCAGCGCTATGTTCAACACATGGAACATAAATACCCGATAACTCGTTGAGAAAGCTTCTCAGAACTTTGTCGTTTGTAGATTGAGTGTGTCCCATTGGATCTTCTGACAACATAACAGGATAGAAATACATAATATTTTTTTGATTTGAAAAAAGCAAAATTAACATGCAGCCCTTTAACAATTAAGATTCGTCTCTAAAGTAGATTTCACACAAGAGCCCTATATACACTGTCATCAAAAATACACCACTTTTCCAGCGGCAATAGATCGACGTCGACATACCAGTGCATGCATTAAAGCACGTGTATATTAGTTTAAGTTACACATATCACTGATAATGTTTGTGAGCCAGTATGTGTATGGTGACAATATTACCAGGCGGATACACTGACAATACGTGGTTCACTCAGAAAACATCACGCTGACATGCAATATATCATCAAATGATCTGTCCAACACAAATCAGTTTCACACCTGGAAAACAGCTGTAAAAGTTTATGGTTTAAGTGGTTCACCAACTGCATTTTGGATGTTTTTTGTCGCCAAATGTAAACTCTCATGTTCAGGTGTTAAATAGTGCTCAACATTGTCGGGGAGTAGTTTAGATGAGCTCACAGACCATAAAACTAGTTGAAATGACGAATTTGCACAAATTATTCAATCTGCCCGTACACTGGCAGCCATCTTGGACGCCATTTTGAATAATTAAAAATACAAATTAATTGACCAATAAGTGTGACTTCACTATAAGTATATTACTGACACCAATACATCACCATTAATACGGAATTAATTGATTATAAATGATAAAGTTGTCACAATAGTGATTACAGAGGCGTTAGCTGAAAAGCCTCCTGGGATAAAAGGGTTAAATATATTTTCAAAATATCTGGGGTAGTCTATATAGATTTACTGATCACGAAACTATTTGAAATGGTCCATTACAAAAGAAAATTGAGCTCAAATCTATCAATTTACGCAAAAAACATAAATCAGTCTCACACCCAAAAAACAGCTGGAAAGGTTTAAGGGCTAAGCGGTTCACCAATTACATTTTGGTATAGCGCTATGTCGCTAATTGAAGACTCTCATGTTAAGGTGCTGAATATTGCTTAGCGTTATCTAGGAGTAGTTTAGATTCATATTCACATAGACTCACAGACCATAAAAATAGTTGAAATGATGTATTACAAAAGAAAATTGATATAAAATCCAAGAATTTACACAATTTCTTAAATCTGCTCATACACTGGCAGCCATCTTGGACGCCATCTTGAATAAATAAAAATACAAATTAAGTGACCAATATAAGCGTGCCCTTAATATGCCTTTAATATAGTATTACTGACACCAACATACATTACCATTAATACTTATTTATTTAATTATAAATAATAATGTTTTCCCAATAGAGATTACAGGGGCGTTCGCTAAAAAGCTTCTTGGGATAAAAGGGTTAAATATGTTTTCAAAATTTCTGGGGGTAGTCTATATAGCTTTACTGACCATGAAACTATTTGAAATGTTGTATTACAAAAGAAAATTGAGCTAAAATCGATCATTTTACGCTATTTATCAAATATGACTATACGCTGGCGGCCATCTTGGACGCCATCTTAAATATGTCAGAGTGCTTGAGAAGGATTTTCTAGAACGTTTACTATGTTAATCCAGATACCTCTAGGATTCCTTCATGAAAAAATCAGCTTGTTATGAGCTCTCTAAGTGTCTTCCTTTTCGAAATATTGCTGACTATAGGGTCTCACCACCCTAAATAAGCCGAAATCACGGCAGGTGTATAATAATGATGGAATCATCACACAAAATGTTTTCAATGCGGCTGTTTCGACCTCTGTTAAATTAAAAACAAATACAAAGAAGTTATATTTCTGTGAATATTTAATAAGTACATGATGTCTCTTTCATCCCGGATATCAGATATGACTGTTTCGTGATAATCTGACAGGGATACAGTGGGTTAAAAGGATGTATGTCTGGTCTGTGAAAGTGGGTATGAATTTAAGCGTAATTTGAACTATAGTGACCTTTTTGCACACTAGGGGGCCTAGCTCAAAATCTGTCTGGTCAGCAACCCCTTATCGGAGCTGTTTTTGAAAATGCACAGTCCAGGCTTCATTATGATATGGGGCACTAGATAGGGGGGAGGGCAAAAAGAAGTAAAATCGGCCCGTGGAATTGAGGCATTTTACATGTATTTCAATGGGACTGGCATTCGGGGTGGTGAGACCATTAGTATGCAGAAGACCATTCAGGTTTTCTTGGTTTAATTGACATATTCTGACTGGTTAATAAAAAAATGGAGCTTTAAACCTATATTTAATGGATGTTTATCGTCGCTGCAATTAAAAAATTCCACAATTTAGATTAGAAAGTGTATAATTGAGAATATGGGGGAATAACTAAGCCTAAAAGAGATCTGTGAAGAAGGTCGTGTTTTGAGGATAATTCATAGATAAAATACTTGATTTGTAATTTGAGAGTCATATGGGAGCAAATAAAAAATCAAATATAACGAATTTGAGAGCGCATAATAATAAAAACAGTTCACCCTAAAGTATATGTCCTCTTTCATCAACAATTTTTTAAATAAAAAGTAACCATGACAACTTTTTATGACGAAATAGTGGCGGGAATAGTCACTCTATTTAAATTCTGTATGCACCGCGACATTTACGAAAAACAGACTGATTTTCAGTACATCTAAGATTTTTCAAAGTGCTGCCAGGGCAACAGTTTTTACAAGATCTACCTAATTCAAAAAATATATTGCTCAGAACAACTTGAAGCTTCATCCCAGGTTGAAAAAAAATTAACAACTACATATACATTTCTATATATGGTCTCACCACCCTAAATAAGCCGAAATCACGGCAGGTGTATACTAATGATGGAATCATCACACAAAATATTTTCAATGCGGCTGTTTCAACCTCTGTTAAATTAAAAACAAATACAAAGAAGTTATATTTCTGTGAATATTTAATAAGTACATGATGTCTCTTTCATCCCGGATATCAGATATGACTGTTTCGTGATAATCTGACAGGGATACAGTGGGTTAAAAGGATGTATGTCTGGTCTGTGAAAGTGGGTATGAATTTAAGCGTAATTTGAACTATAGTGACCTTTTTGCACACTAGGGGGCCTAGCTCAAAATCTGTCTGGGTAGCAACCCCTTATCGGAGCTGTTTTTGAAAATGCACAGTCCAGGCTTCATTATTATATGGGGCACTAGATAGGGGGGAGGGCAAAAAGAAGTAAAATAGGCCCGTGGAATTGAGGCATTTTACATGTATTTCAATGGGACTGGCATTTGGGGTGGTGAGACCATAGGTCCCAAGTGGCGGCCATTTTTAAAACCAAGATGGCGGCCAAAAACTGGACGTACCAACTTGCTTCCATCAAAATTCCTGTACAGGAAGATCTCAACTATCTGTGTGCCAAAATTCGCAATTTTATCCAGAAGTGCACACTTCATCTCATATATTGACTTAAGAGCCCCCACTAGTAGTGAAACATTCCACTTGCCAGTCCACAACCAGAAGGCTTTGTGAGGAATCTTAACGTCTGTTGTCTGGAGCCATCTACATGGGAAGTCCTTGTGGGCAACCAGACACAAAAAGAAATGACAGATTCCGAAACCACAGTGAGAAATACTGTAGCTGGAAGTATCTACATGAGAAGTCCAAGTGGGCAACCAGAAAAAAATGACAGATTCCGAAAACACAGTGGGACAGACGCCTTCACACACACATTTTGTCCACATTCTCCCGTAATTCTCATCTCAAGGTGCGTAAAATAGGATTCTATTGATTAGAGAAGTGTCGCATATAAAATGAAAGATCAGATCTTTTCAATGCGGGGATCGACTTTAGACGTCAGAATCTAACGTATGTAGACATTAGATTCTTATTCTATAGTTGATTCCCGCACTGAAAGAGTAACACATTCATTATGGCTGAAGACCCATACCATAGGGATTCAAATGAAGCGCTAATAGTTAACTAAGACGTTTATGACGATTGCAAATGAAAAAAAACTTTGACCTCCTGGTTTTTTCATAAGGGACTTTAAGGGATAATTTGGTGGATTAAAACAACTTGTATTCAATTATTTGTACTCAAAATATGTCATGTGTGTCAATAGCTTGATATCAAAATGATACAAATCCACATTGAACAAAAACGATAATGAAATCTGGAATGGATCCTGTTCTAAGTTAAGACTTCTCATGTTCCGTAGTGAAATAATCTAGCCAATCGTCGAATCTTCTATTTTGCCCACAGAGGCTGTGAGTGTCTGAGTGCACTACATTTCGGTACAGTTGCTGAAGACTAGTTATCATCAATAACCCTTTCAGTGCGGGGACTATCTATAGACGTCAGATTCTGACGTCACACGTCGGCCACGGCATTGAATTAATAATAAAAAATACAATGGCCGTAAATCCCCTTAACATAGGTATTCAAATGAAGCGGGAGGAGCTCAAATTTAAAAAAAACTTTTAGGCTCCATGGTTTCTACAAAATAATTCAGCGCTTGAAGGGTCAGTCAGTCAGTCAGGCAGTCAATCAATCAATCAATCAGTCAGTCAGTCAGTCAGTCAGTCAGTCAGTCAGTCAGTCAGTCAGTCAGTCAGTCAGTCAGTCAGTCAGTCAGTCAGTCAGTCAGTCAGTCAGTCAGTCAGTCAGTCAGTCAGTCAGTCAGTCAGTCAGCAGTCAGTCAGTCAGTCAGTCAGTCAGTCAGTCAGTCAGTCAGTCAGTCAGGCAGTCAGGCAGGCAGGCAGGCAGGCAGCCGGTCAGTCAGTCAGTCAGTCAGTCAATCAGTCAGTCAGTCAGTCAGTCAATCAGTCAATAAGTCAGTCAGTCAGTCAGTCAGTCAGTCAGTCAGTCAGTCAGTCAGTCAGTCAGTCAGTCAGTCTGACAGACAGTCGAGTCAGTCAGTCTGACAGACAGTCGAGTCAGTCAGTCAGTCAGTCAGTCAGTCAGTCAGTCAGTCAGTCAGTCAGTCAGTCAGTCAGTCAGTCAGTCAGTCAGTCAGTCAGTCAGTCAGTCAGTCAGTCACAGTCAGTCACAGTCAGTCAGTCAGTCAGTCAGTCAGTCAGTCAGTCAGTCAGTCAGTCAGTCAGTCAGTCAGTCAGTCAGTCAGTCAGTCAGTCAGTCAGTCAGTCAGTCAGTCACAGTCAGTCACAGTCAGTCAGTCAGTCAGTCAGTCAGTCAGTCAGTCAGTCAGTCAGTCAGTCAGTCAGTCAGTCAGTCAGTCAGTCAGTCAGTCAGTCAGTCAGTCAGTCAGTCAGTCAGTCAGTCAGTCAGTCAGTCAGTCTATGTCAAGTTGGGTTATATGAGTGGAGTGAGTAATACACTTCGCGGCGTTTCATACCGGCATATCACCATCAAACATCCAGAGACTGGTCTGATCACATTTCAGGCACATATTCAGTTTCCTGCTGAGTAAACAGACATGGGGGAGATCTGATGCTCTGATAAACATGAGGATCTCCGCAAAAATTGTCTCTGAGTAATATCATATGAAAAATACAGACCCTGACAGGTCTAAATAATTGAAATATTAGTATTAATTTTATAAATTAACTCACCAAAATTGGTATAAAATATATTTTGCTCCGGTAAAAAGTGTAATTTTCCCTGAAAACAACACATTTTCTCTGTGCGAGAAAACATCCAACTAATGTTATTATATATACTGCAACTTCTTTGGCAAAAAGTTAATTTGACCACGGTGTTGAGAGGGGTCAATAAGTAGTTCCTTTGATTCAGAAGTCAAATATGACAAATATGACAAATATTCGCGTCTTTAGTATTGAACATAACTATATCGTATTTACTCATTTAATACATACTTCCATGAAATATAATAGTTAAATCATTTATATCACATATGCGCGATGATACCAATATTAGGTTTACTAGTTTTTTGTAGCCATTAAAACAGGTAGTTAAGATAAATAAAGCAATCCCTATTTAAATAACAACAGCATGACGATTAGTTTATTACGATACAGAAAATGATCATTTATCATGGTTAGTGTGGTTCGTGCTCAAAAACGTATGTGTTCCACAATCCAACCAGTATATATAACATATGTTGTGACTGATCCAGCTGTATACATGTATTTTATGTTAAAATTTTCATATTATCATTATTTGTTTTTCAAATGTTTTTTGCTAATTAATTATCTTCGCTCTCGGAGTGATCAAATGATACAAAAAAAGGAAATCGTATTATCTCTGATTAAATCGTAATTAAATCTTCACACACCGTGCTCATGTGCTTTCACCCAGCGGATAATTTAATTAATTACTTTATGGTCCCTACTTATTAATCAGAAACTCATTACATAATTCTAGCGTCTTTGTTTCCTGATGTTTCTGGTTCATTTTTAATAATTGTATAAATAACTCTTCAGTACAAAGGAAAGGATTGTCGCAATAAATGTAGTTATCCGCCATTTTGCATATCGAAAGAATGAAACAGTCAAAACAAAGTCCCAGAAAACACAAAATATTTGTACCATATTTGCAAAACGTCGGCCCAACGTCTTCGACGTCGGTCCAACATTGTACACAAATTATACAGTTGTTTTGTGCTTACTGGGGTATGGCTGAATACATCATGTTACCAATTATTATTCAGATTTGAGTGTTATTGCAGTTCTCGTTATTTGATCATGCGCTAATTAATATAATTAAACACCAAATAGTTTTAAAAAGCGTGCTAATTCCTCTCTAAATAATGGAGTGATAAATCATTTTGAAAGATCATACAGTTATCATCTGCGCTGCATTTTTCTAATCATTTATCAGTTATTCATGAGGTGCTTCCAAAAAACATTATTGATATCTGCATTTTATGCTCTAAAGAGCACTGCTACTTCAAATGATATATTCGTGACGCCTATCAGAGAATGTAATTACTTGCTTATTATATACAGAATCAAGAAAAGAATAATGAATGATGATGCATTTTGGCATGAATATTTCTTTACATAATAATGAGGAACATACATGCGACTATTTTAATATGCCTTCATGTAGTAGCCTAAGCCTGTTTGTGTTGTGCTGTATTAGTAGAACTATGTTCGGCTACTGACACAATTTGACTGGTTGTACTCTGTGTATAAACTATGAATACATATAAACATATAGATTCATGGTATTTCTTGTACCCAAAAATACCAATTAGGTCATGATTCGCATACGCACCTAGCAAACACAAAACGTTGAACTAGTGTTGATTTAACGTTGGTCCTCCGTCTACATAGCTTGACCAAAATTGTTCCAACTTATTGTGTTTCCCAGGCAGCTGTGAATCGTATAATTGATCAGAATAGAAAACATGTATAATACAAAACGTCCTACCGTGTTTATTGGTAGCAGATTATTCCGGCCGTTGTATGTCATTAGTGCATCCAGGGACAGTCAGGACAAGACCTGATCTATGTCTGCAAGAATAGATGATTCGGGAAACATATGCTGTATGTCAACACCTCTGATAGTAAGCTGAGAAAACTCCGTCGTTGTTTTTATCAGGCGAATATATCCTAATTTTTTGGCTTCCTTAAAACTAGTGCAGACTTCGTGGTAGGTTTTGGGCTGCGTATATCAAGCAATGGGGCCAGAATATATGTCAACACAGATAATGCATATATCACTATGTGCACCTGATTGATAGTCCCAATACACCTTACAGATGATTATTCATATGTGATTCAGTAAATTGCTCTCGTCACGCATATATATAGTAGATGTAGGTTGTGACGAGCTCAGATAAAATGTCATTACATTAAAGTAAGTTTAGTATCTGCCGTGTCGTGTTAAAATACATCCATATCTAATAACATAATAGCAATCTGCTTTTGCACTATTATTTGGTTTTTTTGCAGCTCAGTCACAAATTGGATTGCTTTTTGAAATAAAATATTTTTAGTATTTAATAATGGAGGTATAAAACAAAGTTTTGTAACCTACTTAGCGGTACGTTATGTGTACTCCTGTGAGCTTATGGGACAGTTTTGTCAATCACTGGGTAATGCTGAAAATAATGTTTTGTCTCAATTGACGTGTTGCATGTGATGGAAAAAGATGGTCTTTGTTGGACACTTGTGTAAAACATTCACGACTGAGGCTTATCATAAAAATGTCTCATTTATTGGTAGTGATCAAAAGGTGATGGATATGTATCACACAATGACACACTGTAATGACGATCACCCAATATGTATTTAACATTTTAACTGAATAAAACCTCACGATCATTTTGCGTCTCTAAAGAATGTCTTGATTTCTATATCAGTTTTAGAACCACCATTCTCATGGAATTGTTTTAATAACAGCAATAACTTATTTCCTTTTACCACCACATTCAAGTCATCTTCATTTACTACAAGTCAATAATGAGTAACATCTTATAACGGACAATTATATATTTTTATTCTCATTTGTACAGAATGTCACACAGCAACAGTAGCAATAATCAATATAGTTCACATGGGATAATCCAATAATATCTACAGGAAAAAATAACAAAAACAATTGTAAAAAATCAGAGAAAACAACAAATACATTACTACAAATATATGACGAAACATTTTATTTGCACTGATTTGTAAACGCGTCGAAGCCATACAAACCTTAACTTGTTTAACAAAGGTGTGAGCTTGATCATAAAAAATAGGGAAAAGGTGAGGCCTTTACACATCACTTTTCTGCCCACACAAATATACACAGTTGATGTGTAGAATTCTTCGGGTAGAAAAGTGATGTACTTTTTTAAATTCAATTTCAGGTTATAATATTTTTTAGGTCATACGCCTTCACAATACCCCACCTAATAATCCCATGTTATGTTGTTTTAGGGCATACACAGTCGGCCAAATGGTCAGACTTGCCAACAGTGCAGATATCGATATCGAAGGGTTGATTCTATTGCACATCCTGTAAATAATATCATAGGATTATTGGATTAGTATACGTTACCGATCATATATATTAGGTGTATCACAGTCAAGGACAACAGTAGACACAGATGGAAATACAGAAAAAAAGCGGAAACAAAAACTAAAATGTGAGGCTTGTATATATAAATATGGTTTCAAGAAAATATCAAACCAAATTATATGTCAATGAAAATGTCGCATTTGTTTTTTACACAAGGCTGTGTTAATCAAATCATTATATTTTGAGAAAATTTACTAATTCCAATATCAAAATTCAACAATTCATCAGCTTATGGGTTAAATGCCTTGTTAGACTGCATAGAATACGCCACCCACTTCAAGTCATTTTCATCCACTACATGTCGTGAATTGCGACAGCAATTCGCGGCTTGTAGTGGATGAATATTACAATAGTGAAGTAAGGCTTCAAAGGGTTGTGTGTTGGAGTGAACATCTTGTATATCCAAATTAATAAAACAGAAAATAAACTATTTGTTCGAAAGCAACTTCTTTATCATGTGAATGCACGATACTGGGTTATTGAGTTGTTTAAATTAACGTAAATATATATTAACAGTCGAGCGTTAATTATGTATCTCTATTGAGTGAGTTGTAAATGTATGTTCTCGATTATATTACACAAAGCAGCACAAATGTATTGTAATATCACACAATTTAATAATAAATCCAAACATTTTTAAGGACCTTGTCAATTCCAATGCCTGTTTAGTTTATATAGATTCACCAGGTTGCGGCTTTCCTCACTATCTATGTAACACGCGCGATGCCTTCTGGGTATAGCTTCATCCCCTTCATAATTCACAGGACCACTATTTTAAAACAAAACAATGGCTGAAGTTTGTATGTCTTTCATAACATAAGTTCAGTTGACACAAATAATACACTAATTGCAGTTTAAAACAAACCAATTGTTTTGTATAGTACTACAGCCTCTCTTGAATACAATAAATAGGCTGTGACTAACGTCAGTCAATGCTGGTTATATAAGTTTGAAACAATAAATGCTGATAGTGAACATGTCTCTATTACAGTTATTCCACAATCATAACATATAATAATAAATCTAACCATCCGTTCTCGTCAAGCCATTTATAGTATGTACAATTTCCATTCTGGTCCCATTCAATAAGAGCACACACAATAGCGTATAGTCATGATAAATGTACACAAACATGAACTTTGTACTGACTGCGGAATAATAATCGAATTTAATTTGTTTTATTAGCCGATCAAATTACTGTTACTGGAAATGAAGTGATTGTTTAAACATCAATATTTGCACATGTTTTTTTTCAAATTAAACAAATATGAGTAATTTTCACCCACATAAAGGTGTATGTCGCGGTAGGGAGACATAACTTCAAGTGGTTGAAAAATTAAATAAGTTAACTTGGCGAAAACAGAACACGAAGGTTATTGTGCAACCCATTATATTTTAGTCATAATTTCAGATGATGAAAAAACATTTAATGAAATGAACTAATATAGATAATCTTAATTTTTAAGATTTTTAGTGTGAAGTGCCCATGCGTATAGGAGAAGGAACGCAATTCTAGAGATCTACATATCCGAATGTACTGCAGTTGCGAAGATATTCAGATTTATAAATATAGCAAAATTGTGTTAGGGGGCTACCATTGAATCTCCAGGGGGGAGGGGGGACTGGAGTATTTTTGAAATAAATATGTTGAAACTGAATTTTCATGAAATAAATAATTGTCTCAAGGACATGTTGTAAATAATTATGTAATGTCGCTCAAATGTTGTTTGGCTCGCTTTGCTCGGCATAATTAAATGCTACTTAAATTTGTGAAGCCTTGCTTCGCTTGTCAGCTTCAACCCCACAATCAATACCAAACCTAGTTTGGTATCCAACTTTCTATACAGAAAAAAAATTCTAAGAAAGTAAAATTATTATTTTGCTTGAGGCAGAGTGTGAAGTAAATAAAATGTTGCAGACAGGACGTGAAATAAATAATGTGCCCAGTTCAAACACTCCCGCACCCCCCCCCCCCCCTCCCCCTTGTAATTGAATGATGGCCCCCTTATCACTCTGACGTGTAATAAACCAACCAGGAGCCCCAAGAAACCTATTATATATTCAACGTGGCCAGTGTGATCATTTGAAACAACATGCAGATGTCCCATGTGTATTTTATTATGTGGTTCATGGTTCACAAATAGTAAACAGCTTGGAAAAATCGCTGGCCTCATTGAAATCGCAATATTAGCAACGCTAAAATTAGCAACGTCAACACAAGCAGGATTCTTTCTGATTATAGATTATGTACATAATTATAATTATCTCACATCTCAAACACTTAGCGTTAAACTAATGTTATTTTAAAATAACATTGATTGAACACATCGTATTTACTAACCAATGTTGTTCTAAACTTGGTCCATCATCTTCGACGCTGGCACAAAATTAAAACAACATTGACTTGATAAATTAGTCGTCGTCCGTGGCGTCATGTTTCACTATGACGTCATCATCAAGCGTGAACGTGTTCACCTCAGAGTTATGTGTATGATGCCGCGCATACTTTCCGCATGTGACGTCATCCCCTGCGTTATCGGTGCGCTGCGCATGCGCTCGCTGACAGGATGCGGATGTGACGTCACAATGTGCTTCACAGCAGTTGGTACAGTTGATTCGCTCGCAGAACTCCACGTGACATGAGTTAGAGGCGCTTACATAGCCCGCATGACTAGAGGGCATGTTCATCACAGCAGAGTGATTACAGCAGCTATTGCTGCTGCAACAGTTGCCCCTGGATACATCCTGTCCACTGGGGGTCCTTTTGTGGCACTTACTACAGGTGTTTGTGACACTCTGGCTGGAGCATGGTTCCTGGCACCCCTGATGTCCACACGGTGCGCCCTGACTGCTGATGCTGCTGCTGCTGGGCTCTGGCATGGCACGCGGCATCAGGGCGTGTCAGGCACTGTCTATCTCCATATCACTCTCCATCTCCTCTGGTCCCTCTATAACCAGGATCTGTGTGTCATGGCTGCCCTGCAGCTTACTGGAGCGACATGATGGCAGGCACCTCCTTAACACCAGGAGAACCACCACCACCACGGTGGCCAGGAGAGCTATCACTCCAATAGAGATCCCCACAACCTGCACCGTGGACAGGCCCAGGAAAATACTCCTACCATGGTTATACTCGAGTGGTCCATCCTAAAACACACCAAACAAGTAACAAAATATCAATTTACAGACAAGCCCAGGTACAACTGGTTAATGGCATATTGGATAATCCCAATGGTCCGTACTAAAACACTCAAGAACAAAGAACATGTGAATATTAAAAAAAAACCTATGGCAGCTATCATGGCGAATAGAAAAAAAACGGTAAAAAAGTTTCCATGTTATGCATACGAGTATCCATACAATAGTATTATTTTATTAAGCATACACACATGACCATGATACCACATGCATCATACACAATCAAGATGTATAGACAACTCAATTATTCATACAATAAATTGATTTCTTCTTAAACATACGTACATAACAACTTATACCTAATACAAACATATGCATTAAATGTGCCAATAAAGATGAAAAAGCACACTGAATCTGTTGTTTGAAATAAAAGTGGCTTATTTTCCACAGTAAATTTTACAGCTGATCAAATCAACCCGAAATGTATGTTTCACCGTTGTCTTTACAAGGGAATGTCCCAGTCGTGAAGTCAAACTATATTTTGCAAGCTATATATGGAATACCTCATTGTGTTGGCTGATGGACTATCATTCCATACCAGAGTAGACTTGCACATCTCTTAAGAATTCAATTGTCCACAAGACGTCCATTATAGGGACACACCTTTCACGAGCTCGTTTACAAATACCTTCATTGTATGCGCTGCCACCGAGGTATTATATCTATTGTCTGTCCATAAAGGGAGGATCTAAATATCGGGATAGAAGCGGACAATAACGGGAGTGCTTGACCTTGGAAAGGTAAATCTAGACGTCCATGACACCTTGTGATGGGGACGACCCCATCTCCTCTATTATACTCAAACACAAACCCATCTTCTATATTATACTCAAACACAATGCTGGCATATCTAGTGTGATTTCAAAGAACAGTATATCATGAACCCAACAAACACAATACATTCCCCCAATGATGGATCAATATTGTTCAAACACAATACATTCCATGCTGTTACCAGCGCCACACCAACGAGCCCGTTGGGTTGCGCGCACCCTGTTTTTAATAGTACGCCACTGATGGGCCGGTGAGATTCTGGCCGGCTAATTGACCTAGATCAACCGGATAACCCAGAGCCCTCTCGTGCCGACAGGGAGAGACTGCTCTGGTCACAGAATGAATACATTCCTACAATGCTGTTTTGCTTTTGGGCCACCGTCAACGACGTTGGCCTAAAAATCAAAGCAACATTAGGTTAACGTCTTCTGTTTGCTGTGTAGAGATGTAATAATTCCGTTTATGTGCGGCAAACACACATCGTATATATAGAGTGTAATAGTGCATTGTGAGATGATACATAAAGTACTTTTCATTTTCGGCATATTAATGAGGCTTTAAGACAGACGTACAAAAAGCAGATAAAAACATTATTTATTTAGGAATGCAGATTTTATCCAATAATTATAGAATTTTGGCTTAAATATAATTAACAAACACAATAGGAATACCAAGGATTAAAATGTCAGTATGTGTTTTTCATTTATCTCGCTATAGATACATGCACCTGTTATCCTAGTTGCAATATCTTAGCAATTAATATAAAATAGAAACGTGAAGACAATTCCATAATTATTGATTCCCACTAACTATTTTTTGTAATAATGTAAGATTCCAAGATTGTTACGGTGACCTTGCACGAACAAATGATAAATGCAACATTTAAAAAAAACATTGTTTTTCTTCTGCCTCAATCTCATCAGTACCAACTTTGTGTGCTAATATATTACCTTGTTTATATATGTTTCCATCATAAATGACACGTGGCGATTATTATCAGAGTGGGACAATAAATTGAGTGATAATATGTTTCACTTTAAAATTTATTTCCGGATCCATCGCCAGCGCTTCCCATCGGTGTTATAGTAATTATTATCAGAGTAAGACAATAAGCTGAGTGATAATATGTTTACATCGCTAATTAATTACTGGTATGTGGACAGAGCTTGCCATCGGGGTGATGTACTGCGCTATTTATTCTATACACATGGTACAGTAGTGACTCGTATGTTTAGTTATTTTATACACATGGTACAGGAGTGACTCGTATGTATAGTTATTTTATACACATGGTGCAGGAGTGGCTCGTACGTGTGGGTTTTTTTTATACAGGTGGTACAGGAGTGCCTGTATGTATAGTTATTAAATACATATGGTGCAGGAGTGACTCGTATGTATAGTTATTTTATACACATAATACAGGAGAAGTTCGTATGTATAGTTTTTAATACATATGGTACAGGAGTGACTGTATGTATAGTTATGTATGTATAGTTTTATGCATATGGTATATATGGTTACCATGTATAGTTATTTTGTACATATGGCACAGGAGTGACTCATATCAGAAATATATACTGCTCATATGTATAGTTATTTTATACACATTGCACAGGAGTGACTTGTATGTATAGTTATTTTATACACATGGTACCGGAGTGGTTCGTATATGTATTTATTTCATATACATGGTACAGAACTGGTATGTATAGTTATTTCCATAATATAAATGTAATCTGTTTAACCCTTTGACCGTTTCCATCCCTTTTTAATTTATTATTTCGATTCAAATTGTTTATATTAGGGTGATGTTTACCCACTTGAAATTGTGAGTTTTGAAGTTGTGCATAGAGAGTGTAATAATGCATTGCGAGATTATTTATACAGTGTGTATATATATCGGTATAGCAAACAGTCTTTAAAATACAAATATCCTATAATTTTAAGATGATAATTATGTTTTGAATACATTTATTTCTGAAAAACACAGCAAGAATACTAAGGATTGAAATGTCAGTATATTTGTTTTCACTCGTCACACTAAACATCCTTGTACCTGAAGTACTAATTTTATTATTTTAGCAGGACTTTAAAGGTTTAAAGGTTATTTAATCAGGGTTTACCATTATTTTGAAAGCAGCTCTTCTCAAATGATGATTATGGCAATGTACCATTAATTGCTGTTAGTCTTAAGATAAGCATTTCCTGTATTTTCATATAAAGATATAATGAGACCTGTATGTATATTATCAGATGCTACCTCTGGCATTAAAACGTGTTAAGCTGTCTTATATTATTGATCGAGCTACCCATCTATCTGCTTCCTTTAAAGATAATGAGTTTTAGAAGTGTCGTATTTATGTACACACCTGTCGCCTGTAAATGTAAACTTAGTTGCTATGCTAGATTGTATTTCATAAACTGTATATATATAAAAACTGTAAACTGTATATATATTAACAATCAACTAAATATTACCTAAATACAATGTCAATGACATGAGTTGTAGATGATGAGTACATCAAATGATCCAATCGAGGAGATGTCTGTTTTATCATAAAAACAAATATGTTTTCAATTTGAAGCTGAAACTTGCGTCAGCAATACCAGCTTCATATAATACTTTGATTCAGAATTTTAGCAAGACCACAGCCAGGCCAGTTTTTTCGTTGTGTTGAACGCAAGTGTATGAAATAATTACAATAATTACAATCACATAAAAACAAATTTAATCAATTTTAATTATTAATATTTATTTAGCTGTCATCAACAATGCTGTCATCAGCAATGCTGTCATCAACAATACTATCATCAGGAAAATGTGATGGGTAACCAATTATCGTTTTAATTACCTGATACTCTCTAGTGTATCTGTTTACAATCATTCCAAGTAATTAATTCAATGATTATTTTTTGATATATGTATTTTCATGTACTTCAAATCTGATACGGATGACAGATGTGTCTCGATTTCGCGATCAACAGCTAAAAGTAGATAAAAAATACTCATTTTTTCATTTGAGAATAATACCGTTGTTGGATATGTTAGTAAAAGTACCAAATGATCACAGTAATGACTGGGGCTCAAAGGGTTAATTAAACGTGTTATATATTGATGTCCCGCATGATGCAGTACCAGTAATATACTCTAATAGCATGACTATAGCTCATATATAACAGTAATTATAAAGGTCTGTTGACATGGCCAGACAAAGTAAGCCTATATCATTGTGCTCTGATGAGCTTTGTCTGGAAATAAGCTCATCAGTACTCATAATCTCAGATATATACAATATAAATAGGGATATATCATATTTCAGGCGTAGTAATAATAAATATAAGCCTGTGTGCTATGGCGTGACAGACTTTAACCACTACAAAAGGGCCAAGTTAATCAGTAAAACCAAGGACATGACATAAAGCCTTCAATCTATACCAGGTCCTTGTAGTGAGATCAGCAGTAAAGCCTAGTAATCCCTCAAAGGAGAGAGTTTGTTTCTGAAATAAGTAGAAATAGATTTCAGCCATCTGATTGGTCGAATTCCGTATCTCGACCAATAGGATGACTGGAATTCAGTCAACCAGTTTGATGTTAAATGTGGTATAATGAATGTGACAGAAAACCACTGTAAATTATTCAATGTTTTCCATATACAATTCTAAAATGGTTGTAATTTTTACAGCCTCTTTTCACTTCAATTGAATAATTATGTTACGGGTCTACGACCAACGGGGATAGGCCTTATTTTAATTATTTTATTGTGGGGACCGTCTTTATCAGATATACGTCAGAATCTGACGTCATGTCAAAGTCTGAGGTATAAAGACGGTCACCGCACTGTAATGATTAATCTAATATAGGTTTAAAGTTTAAAGTTGGGCCGGCATCGCAGACGGTGGGTTGACATTAAGCCGATATTCAGATAATGTCTAGTGTTTATTTGGTATGTATTACATTATGGGGTCTGTTTTGTATTCATAGCAGAGCCATGTCATAAATTCGAAGATTCCCAGTTTACGTTGCCATGTTTATATAGAACCATAATAAGCAGGCTTTGTGAAAGAGAATCTTTCTAAGTCCTCTCCTCGCGGAGTACTAGGTAATTCACCTGTATCCTATTAATAATACAGTGAAATGCGATATCAATTATCACGAAAAAGGAAGGATAAACTTGTTATCTGAGCAATTAATTGTCAACGTGGCTGTTTTTGCAATAATCATCTCCTGCTTCTGTTTTTATAGTGTAATAAATGTCTCCATATTGGATGGAATATTTTGTCTCGATAGTATTGTCGGGACTCGATATATAATGAAATGAATGGAGTATTGGACCACCTAGTGGAATACATTCTACTAAATAAATGAATTAATTAATTTATAAATGAATGAATGAATGAATGAATGAATGAATGAATGAATGAATGAATGAATGAATGAAGGAATGAATGAATGAATGAATGAATGAATGAATGAATAAATGAATGAATGAATGAATGAATGAATGAATGAATGAATGAATGAATGAATGAATGAATGAATGAATGAATAAATGAATGAATAAATGGGGTTTTAGGCCACCATTGTGCTCATACAGGCTAAAGCGGACAAGGAGAACCTCCTGAGGATGTGAGATGGATGACATGACACTGCGATCCACAACTTTAAGTGATTGAAAAAATGCTTGGATTTGTAAAATTAAGTCACAGTGTTGATCAGTTTAACGTATTTGGATTTTCAGTTGTCAAACCTGGTTGCACAGAGGAGTAAAATAAGATAATTGGACCGCTACACGAGGTATTAGGGACATTGCGCGTGATGTGTATGTATCTATTGGTGGCAGACAGCCACAGAAGAACACAGATCTCAATGAAGAAATGGGGATGTAGGACGCTTTTATGCATGGCTAAGCTGTAATGAGCTCCGGGGACATATTGAACAACGCATAACATATTCAGCTTTAGATCACGTTTCTGAAGATATCAGCTAGATTAAGCTAGATTCATCCCTCGAGGGGCACTAAACAGTAAGGACAGTACACCATGGAAGCAGGACTGTAATGAGCACTTAGACGTATGAAAACAAAACTGATTCGACATTGTAACTTCTCTTTGGTTTTATTTTTTTTCGTCCCTTGAAACTGGAATTGCCACATAACATAATTTCTAGCTCTCAATGACAAAGATATATGTATATTTGTCAAGAATAAATTTCTCCTGAATCAGAGCACCAATATGTTATCTATTCCAGTATATTTTTAATGGATTTAAAACATGTTAGAAAAAAAGACATTATACAATCCGGAGAAAATACAAGTGGGGCCTAGTCGATCCAAACTAGATATTAATGAAAATTAAAATTCAAAGAAAATTGAATGATATAAACTCTTAATATGTTATACACAGATCTGACAGGACAGAGGTAAAAGCAACGATCAGTTGACATAGGCATACTAGGATAGCAAAGTCGTGAGATTAAGAAATCCAGTAAAAGCCAGCGTGACAGACTTAAACATTACAAAGAACATCTAGGTTCACACTTAATCTTTAAACAACTTGATTGTTTTCTTGTGAAACCAATAAACATGACAAACGCATGGATTGAGAATAATTATGTCACCCATCAGATCTTTTGAATCTGACCTGAATAAAAGGCAAAAGTAGACACAAATTCTAGAAAGGCATAGCAGGGTAAAACTCTTATTGTAATTGTATCTATACAGGCCTAGCAGGACAGACTCCGTTTTTATCATACCAGGAGATAAATTGAAAGCATTGAATGGTAAATCACAGCTGACAATCACCCGGTACAGGCCGTCTAATCGTGCGTGACATTACCCAGTTTATAACACTATTCAGGACCAGATATGGAGAGGTGAAGTCTTTATCAAACAAAAAGGTCTGCCAATGCTGGTTTAATGCTGGCCCAGCGTCTGGCCAACAACATTAATCTGATGATTATTTACTATGTAGCATGCATGCTATAATTTAATATAACATCGCAGTATGCATATTTATGAGATGGTCTTGATTAATTTTTTAGGTTGAAGAGGTTGTATGCACTACATCAGCCGCAACATTGTCTAGACAACGTTGATGAGGAGGTGTCATTTAAAAAAAAATCTGTAATTGTAAGTCGTTTAGATTCATTTGAATTTGGGAATACTGATGCTATCTCAAGCTTCTGACCTGGTCGGTATAATAACAAATGCAAAATTGTTCGGCCTCCTGATTAAAAAGTTTTTTTAAACATTGTAAAAAAACGTATGCAATTCATAATTAATTCTAAACCCTACTCCTAGTTGGGCAAACTATCACTGCAGCTAGGAAATGTAATGACTTTTGTCTATGAAAATCCTACTTTGATATAATTTGTTGCCATTTTCTGAAAAAAAAGTCGCAATGGACGTAATGTTTTTCTACTCTCTACCATAGAGAAACATTCCACTTCCCAGTCCACAACCAGAAAGCTTTGTGAGGAATCTTAACGACATGGATTCCTGGTCTGTTGTCTGGGGCCATCTACATGGGAAGTCCACGTGGGCAACCAGACAAAAAATAAAATGACAGATTCCGAATCACTGTGGGAAAGGCTGTGGCTGGAGGTGTCTACATGAGAAGTCCACGTGGGCAACCAAAAAAAAAAGAAAATGACAGATTCCGATGCACAGTGGGAAAGATAGTGGTTTAATCCCATCCACACACATTTTGTCCACATTTTCCCTCCGTAATTCTCATCTCAAGGTGCGTAAAAGATTATCTGATTCTATTGATCGGAGAAGTAAACTTCAGTTTGTTTTTAACAGTTTCAGGGTGGTGACCAACTTCAGAAGTCAGAATATGACGTTTAAAGACGGCCACGCACTGAAAGAGTTACACATTCATAATGGTCATAGACCCATAAGATATGTTTTAAAATGAAGAGGAAAGAGCTAACTAGGACATTTAAGATGAAATATCTGAATGACTGAACTATTTAGCATAAGATAAATTGAAACATTTTGTCTCGAAAGCACTATCAGTTACTCAGTCAGTCAGCCATTCAGTCGGTCAGTATATCAGTCAGTCAGTCAGTCAGTCAGTCAGTCAGTCAGTCAGTCAGTCAGTCAGTCAGTCAGTCAGTCAGTCAGTCAGTCAGCCAGTCAGTCAGTCAATCAGTCAATCAGTCAGCCAGTCAATCAGTCAATCAGTCAATCAATCAATCAATCAATCAATCAATCAAACAATCAATCAATCAATCAATCAATCAATCAATCAATCAATCAATCAATCAATCAGTCAGTCAGTCAGTCAGTCAGTCAGTCAGTCAGTTAGTCAGTTAGTCAGTTAGTCAGTTAGTTAGTCTCTGTCATGTTGGGATATATGAGAGTGATACACGTCGTGGCGTTTCATACCGCCAGAGTTCGGGGTTCGGTTCCCGGTCTCGGCGGTTTCAAAGAAACAAAAATGTTTCTTCCCCATCCACGTGTGAAATTCAGTATTGTGAGTAGCCTCCGTGACCGAGAGGTAGCGTGCTCGGCCTCAGACCGCCAGGGCGCGAATTTGGAATCCTGTGTCTGGAGGACAGTGTCATCTCAATCATCTCACCATCCTCAGGAGGTTCTCCTGGCCCAGTTTAGCCTATATGTGCACAAAGGTGGCCTAAAGCCCGATTCATTTCATTTCATACCGCCATATCACCATCAATCAACCAGAGACTGGTCTCATCACATTTCAGGCACATATTCAATCTGCTGCTGAGTAAACAGACACGGGGGTGAACTGATGCTCTGACAAAAATTAGGATCCCTGGAAAAATTGTCTCTGGGTAATCCCATATAAAAAAAAGACATATCTAAAGACATTGGTATAAAATATATTTTGCTCTTGCAAAAATGCAGTACTCTAGAAAAAAACTTTGTCTAAGCGATCATATGAGATAAATACAGGATTTTTAGCTCTTGAGTTTAAACACTATTTAATGCTTGATTATTCACGTGACACAGTTACCTTCTAGTCTATAATCACAGATAATACATACTCGCGTGTTTTTTAGTATTGAAAAACATACTATCGTATTTGCTCATGGAATACATAATTCTATCACATAAAATAGTTAAAGCCTTTATATTTACACATGCGCGATAACACCAATTTTAGGTTTACTAATCTTATGCAGCCAAAAACAGGCCCATTAATCGTATCCCATTAATCGTATTAAAATAACAACGACATGACGAGTGGTTATTAGCTGATCACGGGGCAGAAAGTGATAATTTATAATGGTTGAATTGGATCCTGGTCCAAAAATTATGTGCTGCAGAAACTGGGGGGGGGGGGGCAAAACACGTTGTGATTAATCCAGTTGTATATATTATGAAACTAAAAATTGTTCATAAAAAATCATTATGTGTTTTTAAATGTATTTCATTAATTAATTATATTTGCCGTCAGGGTAATTATATGACGCGACAAATAAAAATCATATTATCTCTGATTCAATCGTAAAAGAATCTTCACACAGCGTGCTCATGTGTTTTAATCCAGCTGAGAATTTATTTAATTACTTTATGGTCCCCAGATAGAAATTAAAAAACTCAATACATAATTCTAGCGTCTTTGTTGCCTGATTGCTCCGGTTCATTTTTAATATTTCTATAATTAATTTGGTGCAAAATAAAGGAATATCGCATTAAATGTAAATGTCCGTCATTTTGCAGATCGAACTAGTCAAATAGTCAAACAAAGTATGGTATCATAAATTACGTTACCAGTTATTAAAAAGGTAAATTATCCTGATGGGAATACAAAAGCGCAGCTGATCAGATTTGAGTGTTATTGCAGTTCTCGTTATTTGATCATGCGCTAATTAATATCATTAAAAACTAAATAGTTTTAAAAAGCGTGCTAATTCCTCTAAATAGTGGGCTGATAAATAATTTTGAAAGATAATACTGTTATCATCTGCGCTGCATTTTTCTAATGATTTCTCAACTATTCATGTGGTGCTTCCAAAAAACATTATCATCTTATTAATAATATCTGCATGTTATGCTCTAAAAACACTTTACGCAAAAACGCATATCAGAGAATGTAATTACTTGCTCAAATAATGAATGATGATGCATTGGCATTAGTATTTTTTTAAATAATAATGAAGAACATAAATGTGACTATATTAATATACCTTCATGTAGTAAGACTGTTTGTGTTGTGCTGTAGCAGTAGAACTATGTTCAGCTACTGACACCGTTTTTTACTGGTTGTACTCTGTGTATAAACTATGAATACATATACACATATAGATTCATGGTACTTCTTGTATCGAAAAATACCAATTAGGTCATGATTCGCATGCGCACCTAGCAAACACAAAACGTTAAACTAATGTTGGTTTGACGTTGGTCCTCCGTCTACGACGCTGGGTTGTACTATGTGCATAAAACATTAATACATATAGACATAAAAATTCATAGTATTTCTTGTACCAAAAATACCAATTCGGTCATAATTTGCACTCAGCAAATACAAAATGTTAAACCAATGTTAGTTCAACATTGGTCCAGATTCTACGATGCAGGACAAACATTAAACACACATTGTTTCAACGTCTTGTGTTTCCGAGGTAGCTGTGATATGTTGAATTGTATAATTGATCAGAATAGAAACGTCCTACCATGTTTATTGTCAGCAGATTATTCCGGCCGTTGTATATGTTGTTGAAACTGTCAGGTATATCAGTAGTGGTATCTCCAGACACATTCAGGACAAGACCTGACCTATGTCTGCACGAATGGATGACTTGGGACACATATGCTGTATGTCAACACCACCGACATCAGCTGAGAAAAACTCCTTATCCTGCGTTGTTTTTATCAGGTATATATATCTTCAATTGTGCAGACTTCGTGATAGGTTTTGGGTTGTGTATATCAAGCAATGGAGCCAGAATATGTGCCAATGCAGAGAATACATATATCACTATACGTACTATGTGTACCTAATATTTCCATCACTCTCACTTTATAGACGATGATTCATATATGATTCTGCAAGTTGCTTTCGTCTCGCAAATATATAGTATATGTAGACTGTGACGAACTCAGATGAAATGTCAGTATTTTAAAATAAGTTTAGCATGTGTCGTGTCCTGTTAAAATACATCCATATATAATAACATGATATCAATCTGCTTTTTGCACTATTATTTGTTTTCTTCCAGCACGGTCACAAATTGGATTGCTTTTTCAATTTTTTTTTTTAGTATTTAGTAATGTAGGTATAACAACATGTGATGTACTTGACGATTCGTTAGTTGTGCTTATGTGAGTTTATGGGACAGTTTTGTCAATCACTGTGAGATGCTGAAAACAGTGTTTTGTCTCAGTTGGCTCAAATGACGTGTTGCATGCGATGGTCTACGTTGGACACTTCTGTAACACAAGACTGAGGCTTATCATAAAAATGTCTCATTTATTGGTGGTGATCAGAAGGTATTAGGTCTAATGAAGGCTTGAAATGGCTACAGCTGCAGGTAATGGCGATGTATCACACAATGACACACTGTAATGCTAGCTTGTCTGAGACAGCCACTGTGATCCCTTATCAGGCAAGCATGTAGCAGGGTTTGTCAGAGGCTGGGAAACAGGCCTTATGGTCTGTTTTCTCAGACGACTATGTGGGCCTACATCTCTCTACAGTTGTCTACACACTGAATTAACCAAATCCTATTCATTCTTTGAAATGCACGTGTACTATACAGTACTGTATATCTCTTAAATAGTGAATCACAAACGCACATGTATATCCAAAAGCAAAAGTAAAGACGTTTCACAGTACGCAATAGATGTTCAGGTGCAATAGGTTTCCAGATATGAAGACATGCAGATTATGTTTTTCTTCTTCAAATTTGCACTGAATATTTGAAGCATCTATTTTAAAACTGTATATCGCTTTCAGTTTCAGCTGTACGGCAGATGTACCGTTTGTTGGCATTCAACACATCAGTCAGATTTTATTATTGTTATGCAATAAATATAAATATACGTATATTTACACTAATTCCTAAACTGTTCAAACATGATTTTCAAAATATAAAACATGCTCAATATTGATGTTGTTATCCTAATTGCGAAAACAAACTACTTATGTTTGGCGTACGCAATCTAGACTGATATATAAATTGTATGAGACAACCCTGTTATTGACTAGATAATTATATCCTTGATTCAGTGTATCATCTCTTTCGGATATGGTTTACATCTATTCAGATCACGTATGTCTGCGCGTCACCATGTATTAGACTATGTCACCTTATTGACACATGTCGTAGAGGAGTGACCTAAGTCTCAGTGTAACACAGCCAGATGAATACGAAGTAGCCTGTCATAATAACCGGATTCACTGGCAGCTCGGGCTGATGGCATTCAGAAGACACACAAATAACATCTGGTCTGACACAGAAGGGTTCACACACCACCTCAAGCTCCGGTGAACACACTGTTAAACACCACCGTGTTCTTCTGGAACAGCTTTATATATGTTACAATCCGGTTGACCACTTGTAGTAAATGCTGTGTTTTTTGTGTTAAACGCCTACTTTGTGCAAGATTTATAAGCAAGATAGCACGCTATAGCTTTAGTCCCTCTTTCATTTTTATCACACGTGATTTTATTTAATTACCACCTTAGCTTTATGTGACGTTGTATGTACTTAACCCATTATTCCACATTCTTGGTTTTGTTGTGGTGGTTTCCTGAAATCAAACTTTATGAAACCCAGAAATACCACAGTTATCGTCTTTATTTCTGTGCACTGTAATATAAAGAGCACACAAAAAAAACCTACAATTTACTTTCATATAACATGTATATGATATTCCGTATACGTTATAATCGGTAGGCTTCTGTTAATCCGGTTAATCAATATCCTACATTAGTGTCGTTGGAATTTTCGCAAATCAAAGCAGATGGTATTAGATCAACAGGATATTCTTATGTCATATGGTTGACTGTATTTCCTTCTTTGACTGGGATGTGAGAAGATCGTCTTCTGGCTAGCTGTGTAGTCGTTTGATTTATAGACACTGTGCTGCTGTGTGGCCGTCCTGATACTCACTGTCACACCATAGCTGTCAATAGACTCTGCTCAGAATAATAAAACCCAGCTATGGGAAACACTACACCAAGTCATTAGAGATTGCTGTCCCCACAAGCAAACTAATCCCACAAAGTGATTCCGCTCTGTAAAAAACACACACAAACTTGATTGCTGCTCGCTCAGAAATTGCCAATATGAGTTATCGCTCCATGAGAACGATTACATCTTTATCGCACAAAAAGAAGCCGTCGTGATTTTATGTTGATAGGGGTGTTATATTAATGCTTTTATCTGGTCCGAAGCGCTTTTTCTGTGATGATACAGACAATATTAATGTTTCAAACGGCCTGTTATGTCGTGAATAAGCTACATAACTAATCAGAGCTAGATATTGTAACTGATATCATGCCTGAGCCACGGTGACGCAGATGACCCAATAAGCACGACAATAGCCTTGTTATTCAGAAAATCCTCCTGATAATCATGTATTCTTACACAGATTTGTTTTTGTTGCTGCAGCTAACATACAATCTCCTGATTCTGCAGCTTTCACAACGCCTGTTATTTCCTCGCTGAATCACTCAGCGTCACACTATAATCCGTATGGTGATTTCTGGTGTGATGACAACAACATCTAGTCTGCAGAACCAATTTTTCCACTGAAAGGATTTACGAAATTATCCAAATGCAAATATCACAGATTATTTCAGATTTAAAAAATGATATTTTTCACTGAAATCTTTCTCATGATTCAAATGATGTTTCCAGCTCAAATGTATTTTAAAATAGAATAGTACGGGTGATTCAGCAATGATTCGTCTACGATTAAGGATATACAAATCTGAGAGATTGATCTTTAAATGAAAACTCTGAATAAGATAAATGTGTAAGCCACTCTTCTTGATGCAGGAACTAATTCAAGCTGTTGTGCAGCTTAGCTAAGTGTAGTTATTTCGATAACTTCATAATATATCAAAATTCAACGATATAAATCCAATATTTTGATCTGGTGAACTCCATGGGTTGAGAAGTCTAGACAGCAAATGAGAGGCACGAAAGCTTCTGACACAGCTGTGTTTCCAAGTGGTAATATTGCCAATAAGTGTCTGTCTGTGGCAGGGTATCTCACCAATTGTCAGGCAGGGCTTTCATCTGCTCCGCCCATGTCACCTCCAGGACTTGAAAGCTGCCAATTCTGTCCTCCACGTGGCACTCAGCATGCTCGGCTCCCAGACACAACAGACCTGTAAATCTGCAAGCTCAGCAAAACTAGCACCTGGTCGCCCAGAGAGAACAGGCGACAGAATGACCTGTGATTTAATTAATTAGAGGTGCGGAGTGGTTCTGTGAGATATGTGACGTGTAGGTCGGCAAGCTGTGAGACACAGGGCCATTCTACCACAATCACCAGTGCTATCCGGCTTTTAGCAGAAACAACTGCAGAGGCTGTCGCGGCTGAAGCTGCTGTCGCTTTTGTTGCTGCTGCTGCTGCTGTTGCTTCTGTGGGTGAGGCTGCGATTGCTGCTGTCGAGAGAAAAAACTGCTGAAGCTGTTGTCACGTCGGCTGCTGCTGTTGGTCCTGCGGTTGCTGTTGCTGTTGCTGCTTTGGCTGCTACTGTTGTCGCTTTTGTTGGTCCTGCAGTTGCTTTTGCCGTTGCGGCTTTGGCTGCTGCTGTTGTCGTTTTTGTTCTTGTTGCTGCCGCTGTTGCTGCGTTGGCTGCTGCTGTTGTCGCTTTTGTTGGTCCTGCAGTTGCATTTGCTGTTGCTGCTTTGACTGCTGTTTTTGTCGTTTTTGTTGTTGTTGCTGCCGCTGTTGCTGCTTTGGCTGCTGCTGTTGTCGCTTTTGTTGGTCCTGCAGTTGCATTTGCTGTTGCTGCTTTGGCTGCTGTTTTTGTCGTTTTTGTTGTTGTTGCTGCCGCTGTTGCTGCTTTGGCTGCTGCTGTTGTCGCTTTTGTTGGTCCTGCAGTTGCATTTGCTGTTGCGGCTTTGGCTGCTGCTTTTGTAGTTTTTGTTGTTGTTGCTGCCGCTGTTGCTGTTTTGGCTGCGGCTGTAGTCGATTTTGTTGGTCCTACAGTTACTGTTACTGTTGCGGCTTCGGCTGCTGCTTTTGTCGTTTTTGTTATTGTTGCTGTCGCTGTTGATGCTTTGGCTGCTGATGTTGCGGCTTTTGTTTGTCCTGCAGTTGTTGTTAAGGCTGAGGCTGCTGTGATTGCTGCTTTTAGGAGACACAACTGCTGAAGCTGTTGCGGTTTCGGCTGCTGCTGTTGTCGTTGTTGTTGTTGTTGCAGCAGCCGCTGTTGTGGCTGTTGCTTCTATTGCTGCTTATGTTGTTGTTGACGCTGCTTGACCTGCTTGTGTAATGGCTGAATTCATTTTTGCTGCTAATGCGGAATATGTTGTTGGTGTTGCTGCTAATGTTGCTGCTGCTAATGTTGCTGCTGCTGCTGTTGTTGCTGCTGATGTTGCTGCTCCTAATGTTGTTGCTGCTGCTGCTGCTGCTGCTGTTGTATCTGCTGCTGCTGCTGCTGCTGCTGCTGCTGCTGCTGCTGCTGCTGCTGCTGCTGCTGCTGCTGCTGCTGCTGCTGCTGCTGCTGCTGCTGCTGCTGCTGCTGCTGCTGCTGCTGCTGCTGCTGCTGCTGCTGCTGCTGCTGCTGTTTTGTTAATTCAGCTACATTTGGTTAAGCATCAACATCGGAACATTGGCTGTTGTTACTGCTAGGTAAGCAAGGGAAATTCCTGTTCTTGCTGTTGTGAATGTTGTTCCTGTTGCTAGACTGGTGGTAATGCTCTTAGCGTTTAGCTATTAAAGTTTGTTGCTTCTGTTGATTATTTGTCTACATTTTTTTCTATTCTTACCACATTAGCAGAAGTATGGGATATGGGTATTTTTAGTTAAGGGTTTGTTACATATTTATTTCACATCTCATGTAA
Organism: Flabesymbios commensalis; assembly: GCA_964017125.1. Classification (NCBI taxonomy): domain Eukaryota; kingdom Metazoa; phylum Annelida; class Polychaeta; order Terebellida; family Flabelligeridae; genus Flabesymbios; species Flabesymbios commensalis. The sequence continues at coordinate 126,203,393 of OZ024902.1, read as the reverse complement.
AAATATGGAACCCTAGCCTTTCTAACGCTATAGACAACGTCTAATGAAATAACTAACAATTATTCTATTGACATATGTCGATGCGATCCACACAAAGATACTGTTGCCATCATCGATAATATTACAAACAAAACAATTCAGAACTGTATTTTGTTTTTTTCAAATATCTGACGTTATGTATAAAAACGTCATAAGCTCATGATGCGTTTCTAACCGACAGATAGAACAACTATTAGATTTGTCATTCGTTTGATTGCACCCTGTGGTTGTGTACAACTTCCACAACCCGCAGTCTTTTGCACGTACACAGCCAAGCCATACACTTTTGCCACTAAATCTGTCACTCACCCGTTTGCTTCAGCACTATCAGCACTCCTCTTACCAATTTTCAGAATTTTACCTATAACATTTACCTATAACTATTATTACCTTTATCTATTAAACCCCTAACTTTCCCTTTGTTATCAAGTTCTATTAACTTCGCCGAAGGAAATTTTGGCAACGGCATATTTTAAAGACATCAAAATGTGAGTACTTTTATATTATTATATTATCTTCCTTCCCTCCAACTTACTTATCCACTCGGGTTTTATCAAAATCCCAATACAACTGATAGTGATAATAATTGGGAACAAAAGTAATATAATGCAGAAATATACAATTAAATGCTATATCAGTGATTCAGCGTAAGTACCATTATAATGGGACATACATGCTCATATGTGCCATGGCTGTATTCAATCGAATAAATGAATGAATGAATGAATGAATGAAGAATGAATGAATAAATGAGTGAATGAATGAATGAATGAATAAATGAATGAATGAATGAATGATTGAATGAATGAATGAATGAATGAATGAATGAATGAATGAATGAATGAATGAATGAATGAATGAATGAATGAATGAATGAATGATTGCGAGAATACAATATGTAAATAATGGAGGTTCGCTAGAATAATTAGTCAAATTAATCTTTACAAATGAAAGTATGAATGACTGCTAAAGCGATAATTTAAAATAATTCTTTTCGGCAAACAAATGCAGAGTTGATAATGCTATACTTTTCCCTAGCGGGTATTGGGATTCATCTCACATGCAGCAAAATCTGAAATGCCACGCACAACTACCACACTGGTGAACAGGATGAGAAGTTTCTGTGGGAACACGCCAGCCATAGAAAAATACGATTGTTGAGGGTGTTGTTTTACGAAGAGCATCATTATAAAAATTATGACTAGAATTGTCAGTAAAGTATAAAGGCGTGTGTATATACAATATGTCCATATAATCTGCATAATTATACTATGCAAATTATATCACTAATCCAAGGTATACTTTTTTTACGTTTGTCCACTATTAGTCCAGTAAGAATTGACATGAACCCAGACATTTTCGATAAAAAGCAAGTTTGGGGTTCAGTGACTTCCCTGACATGCCAGGTCACGTCAAAAAAAATTCAACCAAAATCAACCCTGGGGAAACCCCTTTTTTAGCGTAAAATGGCCGCCATTGCCAAAAATTAAAAATTGTGCCATAACTCGTAAAATATTAATGATACAATCATATATCATCATATATCATATATGAAAGTTTATTGGTAGTGAAATTAAGAGAAATCGCCATTTGAGCCTAAAATGACCGTCAAATGTTACCAAAATTTAAAGAAAGTGACATAACTCTTAAAATATGAATGATATAACATTATAGATTAGTTGTATACCAGGGTTGTCATGGTCAAAGAATACAATAAAACCATTTCTGAAACCACATCAGGTTAATTTATGATGAAATCAGGGGAAATCTCTATTTGAGACTGGGTCGGTCGGTGGCACAGACACCAGCTCACGCTCCTTCTACTGATGCCAGGCGAGTATCCATCACGAGCACGCGAATGGGTATTGAGATGGAGGGAAGTGCGTTTGGAGAATCGCTGGAACAGGAGGAGAGGTACAACCCCTTCCAGGGGATTGACGGCTTAGGGGTGCTCCCTAACTGGTTTGGGGTCAGCCCTCTCGAGACAGAAGACACTGGTGGTGCCTTACAGCCAGCAGCTTGCCTTGTGGCACCAAGTGCGAGGGGGAAGGAAGATGGAGACTATCCATACTGACATTGTGGAGTGGTTGTATTCAGGCCACCCGGACAACAAGACTTTCCTGAACCCAGGGCCTCCTGATGTGGTGGTCCAGATGTCGTTAAAGCAGAGCAGGTGGTGTATTACGGCGACAGCAGAGAGATATGGACCTAGTGGCCCATGCTCTGTCGACAGGACACAAAGACTTAGAGAGAGCTTTGGCCACTTGCAGCAAGACTCTGAAAATCTGGAAGAAGGCCCGATTAAGGATAGGGTGCTGGATGCCCACAAGGAGATGTCTCAAGCAGCCACACACCCGTTGGGACATGCTCTACTCTTGTTAGGAGCCAGGTTCAATGACCTGGGACAAAGAGGAGGAACCACCTGGCATCCAGCACGGCTGATAGCACGCTGCCACACTACATTCGGCAGACTCGTATTAGTTTTGACTCAATGTTGAATTCGTCCATTGAATCTGCTGTGATGGCGAGCTCAGCTAGAAGGCCCACTTCCTGACCACCAGTATCCCTTCCAGTACGGCCACTTCCTCAGAGACTGAGACGAGACAGACTCTTTACTCATAAAAGGGGCGATAGAACCAGTGAGGGATGAGCACAGAGTCTTCTACTCCGATTTGTTCCTGGTCAAGAAACAGAACGGGTGTTCGGACTGGTGTCATCAACCTAAAGGGTCTGAACTTGTATATAAAGAAACGAACTTTCAAGTAGGCAACGTCGAAAGACGTTTCTCAGAGCATCAGGAAAGGTTCCTCAGGTTCTGCTGGCAAAGCAGAAGTCTTCAGTTCCGTCGGCTCCCATTCGGCCTCATTTCTGCTCCTCGGACCTTCACGACAATCACCCTGCCAATTGTAGCTATGTGCAGGGAGGAGGGGATTCGTTTGATAGCCTATTGGACGCTTTCGAAGAGATTCTTGCCGCTTCATTCTTGCTTTCGGAATGAAACAGGAATTACCTGGACATATTTCACCTGCTGTGGTGATAATCACACAAAGTTCGTGACTCATTGTATTTCAGCATGAAATGTTTGTATAGTATCATCAGAAGCATCATCTGGATCCAAGTCACGAGACACATACAGTGATGTGTAAAGCTCCCGCAACTGTGATCTTGTACTGTCGTCAATCATGTCCGAAAGACTCCTAAAGACTACCATTCCAGTTCTATCAATACCTAATTTGCTTTGTTCAATCGTGATAATCATTACTGCCAGTCAGTTCTTCTTCCTCTACATCCATTTGTTCAGTTTCTTGTGCAGCTGATGGTGGATGAGATGGTAAATCAGAACTTATGGGACACTTATCTGCTTGTAGAAGAGATATAATATGCAGTGCAGCATCGGTCAGTAAGCATGCCCTCAAAGTTTTTGTATAAGTCTTGCCTTCCATCATCTTTGGCAAGGAGTTCTTGGCATAGATAGTAGGCAACAGTCCGTCAAGACCAGAATCTTCCATCAATTTGTATCCAGCACCCACAAAGGACATCAGCTGGTGAAAACCACCAACACGAAGAAATAGATATTGGAACTGTGGATGATTGCTCTGCTTGATTTTGAAACTTTTCAGATACAGTGGCTGACCTAATGTAAGATTTCCAGAGCACATGCCACATTTTCTTGCATGTGGCCGGACAAAAATAATTAGAATAAATACGGCTACGTTGCTTTAAGTGTTCAAGGGGACATTGGAAACAGCTTCAGTGCATTCATATACTCTCAACAATTGTGGACATAAACACTTGCCAGTTAGGCGGTTAGGCAGGAATATCAGACTCATATGGCGCCGTAAGAATTTCAATGAAAATCGGTTGAGAATTGACAAAATTATCAATGAAAAATACCGTGTAAGCACTTAAATACCCCTCTGATGCAGTGGGTCAAAATGTCAACAAATCTGACACAACTGCTTCCAATACACTGTGCTAATAATATAAGATGAATGATAAAATCAAGATGGCCGCTATAGCCTCGGTTTGGATCGCACATGGAAACAGACAATGCCAATAGACTCGCAGACCCCTGAAAAAAAAAATTGAAAACAAATTAGTCACCCTTTGGCGGCCATTTTGATTATAGGTGGAAAGCTGAAAATCTAATCAGGGCATCTCCATACTCATGGGTAACTTCACATAGAAAATTGGAGAGATCCAATAATTATTTTTCAAGTTATCGCTTTAACAAGTTATCGCGTTTTTTTAAATCTTTGACCTTGACCTATGACCTTGACTTTGGCTAAGAAAAAAAAGCCGGGAGGGGTTGAATGTTTGTATGAGTTATGAAATCAATCTGTTGCACCATGTTGGTGTAGTAGCCAAAAAGCTGCGTGCGGCGGAGACGGCGGCAGCGGCGCACAAAGGGGACGACAAAACTCCTTCGGGCCCAACGGCAGACTATAAAAACGTTAAAAACGGTTTAAATATATGTTGGCACATTAATTAGCTAGAATGTGGCATATAATTGTATTCTTTGACCCAATAAAAATCATGGGTCTCGACACCATTTTTTCGTGATATAAGATGCCGTTGAAAAGTTATGAATGAATTTACATTTTTCGGTAATGGCCGCTTAAAAGGACCCGAAATCAGGTTTCCCCACGGTTGAATTTGGTTGAATTTTTTTGCAGCACCCTTTGACCTTTATGAACCAAAAAACACAAAACTTGCTTTTTATCGAAAATGTCCGGGTTAGCCAAATTTACTGTCAATTTTTACTGGCCTATATGCTTACTCATATTTTTATTACTCCACGAAAAGAGAAAGATTCCACTGTTTTCACATTTAACGGAACGTTTTGCTGAATCAACAAGTACCAATAAACGTTTTATAGTAAAATCCACGGCGAATGTGCGAATGTTTACTCTCATAGCGTTGAAATAGGTTTGTTAAAACCATGATCATTTTTTTCAATTTGAAATCATCATAATGTCTTTGTGTTTAGACGTATAGACGTCAGTTTTTGACGTCTAAAGTTGGTGCCTGCGCTGAGAGGGTTAAGCTAATTTCGCAATAATGGTTTACATAGACATAGAAATATATGTCTGTATATTGCACAGATCCTATGAAATAAACTATGTCTATGTCTATGCAATAATGGTTGATTACGAACTGAAAGGTATCATATATAACTGCTTCTGCACATATAGGGCCTAATGTAATAAACCGCTTCATAACTGAACATATCTACATTATAAATAACCATGATCAACCGACTAAAATCAAGAAATGAAAACCACACATGGCACTGTCAGCAGAAGAAGTAGTCTTGTATTTGCTGTTGCCTTAGTGGCTGGTGTTGTCACCATGTACTTGTCGGGTTGATGGCTCTCGCTCGGGGATATTGCTATTCCTGGGCCACTTGGTTCACTCGTCCATCACGCCATCTACTGTTGTCCATTTTAACCATATCATTCCGAGGGAAAACCTTTAATTTGCAAACCTGACATTCATTTGCTTCGCAGGTAAAAATAACTTTAATATATCACGAATCTGAATTCTAAATAATCCATTATTTTCACACTAATTTTATATCCATTTATAGCTGGAATCGCGTCTGCAATTCCAGCTATAAATGGACATAAAAGCCACTGCACCTAAATGGCTTGACCAGTTGACTGGCTATTTAGTGCGGCGCCTCTGTCCATTACTGGAGAGAGAATGGGCATAAAGCCCACCCTGTTGTAAATCTCACTGCCGCTGGTCACTGGGCCATCAAACAATGCTTTATGTGACGCTCTACAAGCATTTGATTTCATCACCTAGCAATGTAATGGCTGTTGCTGTCTTCTGCCGCATAATCTATCACAGTGGCTACTGAACATATATCTACTGGAGATATCCTCAGAGAGAGAGAATTGAGTATTTCACAGTATTGTAATACATTGTTTACATTACTACGTAATGGGTTGTGCAACAATTATTAGGTCTACGCCTTTTTTTCTATTCATATTTATTATTTAAAGCAAGAAAAATTCATTGCATGTATTTTAACCATGTTATACAGTGCAATTTTCGTTGCATTTTATGTCACCCAAATAGATATCTAAACAGAACCAGCTCGCGTCATGCGCATTGCCTTGCCTTGATTTGTGTTGTCATGCCTAGCATTACATTTCATTGCATTGTATCGCATTGTTTGTATTGTCTTTCATTGAACCGGATTGTTTTAAATGTCATCGTTTGTTTTGTCTCCAACTTACATGTATTTATTCCTCTCAGACTCCCCTACTCTCACTCTTACTTTTGACCTGTTGATTTAACTGTTTCCGCTCTTTCCTTTATGACCCTGTTGCTGTGTAGAGTCAGCTATTGCTCTCCGGTTATTGCTACATTCTTTTCTTTTGCGTATTTGTCTCCTGATATTTATTCTACCGGTTTATTGTAGTTCTCCTTCCGCACCAATCTGCCAGTATTGTACTTTGTCGTACATTATTCAAAAACGGCATACCCCTTCTCCGGCGTATGTAAGCTTGCATATCCCATTTAATAAAGGTACTCTTTATCATAGTCCTAACCACACGAAAATATATAAACTATGTATTCTGATAAAAAAAATCAGACTTTCAGACATTCTCAGAGATTGATATTTAACATTTATTTTCTCTAATTTGTGTGACCACAACAGTAGAATATGTTGGTGTCTACCTCATAACCGCCTCTAATTTCTGTGAACACAACAGTAGAAGTCTTGGTTTGTACCCCATAAATCTTTCTAATGTGTTGTGTACCTCATAAAAGTTCAACTGTATTTTTTTCATTTTTTAAGCTGGCATTGCTAACGTAATTTCCAGCTCCAAATGACGAAAAACAAAACATATTCCAAATTGAGCTATCTGACTAACTTTGCATCTTCCACAAACTATATTATCTATTTCAGTGACGTATTATTTGGCTTAAAATATGTTCAAAATCGTATGTATATATATGCTTACGTGCGTTTCAATACAAGGTTTGATATTTTGAGTGGTGTTTTTAGAATGGTAGTGTAAATAATAGTGTACGTTATATTGAGATAAATTCGTAAAATTAGCAAAATATTATTCTGCCTCTATATACAGACAGACAGTTAGAATAAAGCTGTAAAACGTCTATTTCGATACACATAAACATGTGTAAAATTATGAACAAGCAATGCCATAAGATTACCGATGATTGTTGGTTCACATGGAGATATTGACTGTATGGTGAAGATGAACACTCTCAATAGAGAAATGTGTGTACCCAGCAAAAACAAGAGGTTGAACCTTTGCAGGTTAAATGTCGGCCGATAATCTACATTGCTTAAACGTCTTGTGTTTGCTGGGTAGTGCCTTTGAAAGGCAAACAACTGCAACTGCTCACTTTTAAAGTTGTTATGTATAGGATAAAGCCCTAGGAACTCTATATTCTCAGCTTTGAAAAGGGCCTAGGCCGAAGGCCGAGGCCCTTTTTTAAGGCTAAGAATGTAGAGCTCCGAGGGTTTTAACTGAATTAAAACACATCCAAACATAATGAATATCCCTCATTATCAACAGTTTGGTCGCGCCTGACTGATTATAGTACCATAGGCCTACCATGATAATTAGTCTGTAGTTGATGAACAATAACTCTCCATTCCCGGCTTAGAATGTCGTGGTCGGACAAAGAAAATAATGTAGTGGTGTGTTTTATTTGCGTGTCATATTAGGACAATGTGTGTCGTTGTCAGATTTGAATGTTGCCTTGTCAGTTTGCGCACAGTCAGTGAATAACACTGAACGACAGGAAGGTGAGAGGTGACGTCAGCACGCAGTGTCATCTGGGAAATATCGCACATGTGACAACCCAACGGTAAATACTGAGATTCCGCGATGAATTTTATGGAGAAATAACGAAATTCGATAAATGCATAGATCTATAAATCTGCTGATACAATCTGATCTATTAATCTATCATAATCGAGCTATTTCTACAAACCTAAAACATAAATAATTGGCACAAACATGACTCCAAGATTTGGGCGACAATCTTGATTTTACGTTCAGCGTGTTTAGTCTTTTACACCGTGTGTATTCATAGATCTGAATCCACTGCTTTAACCTTAAACACACTGGACATTGTTGACATAAATCAAGAGACCAAAAGTTTTTTTTCCATTTGAAATCATAATACATTTATTAAATAGCTATTTCTACTTCTTTATTTGAATACCTATGTTATGGCTCTATATAAATATAAACATCAGGCTCTGACGTTTAAAGTCTGGAAGGTTTATAGCGAGAATATATATTTAAGGATGTATTTTGAAGATGTATTAGCTGCATTATAAAAAAACGTTTTTTTACGAGCATGCTCAATATAAGCTTCAAAATATATCAGGTAAGTCACAATTATGCGACAAACGATTTATTTGTTTGAGTGGGGAATGATATGAATGGCTAAATTGTCACGTTTAAAGGTTCGTGAAATCTGGCGATGCAGGAAGTTGATATATTAGCGTCAGTCTGAAATGTCACTGTCCAGGCTCACTTAGTCCACTGCGCATGTGTCAACTCTGTTAACAACGTCTCGTCAAACAATCCCAGCTCTCACGGGACTTCACCTACATGTTGGTTTAGCCTCAGGCCAAGGTCCATGGCTTTACCTCAATATTGTGTAAACATTGAAACAACGTTTGGATTCAATTGCATAAGCTAAATCGATTGTGACTGAATACTTCCGTTTCGTGGCAATTTCCATACCTGTTTGTCTTCGTTTATAGCATAGATTTGTCGCCTTAGTAAAAAGCAATGATTGCCTACACATTTTACGTGACATTTGCATACACTTCCAACTTGTTATAATTGTATAGATATTTTCCATGATTAACTATGTGCAATGATTTAATTAATCAATTAGAATGTATCATTTATACTATCGTAGCTCGCTCGTGTATCTGGAAGCAGGATAAACCAGAAACATTAGCTAGAGGAGTGATGCGCTCGGCCCGTATTATTTACAAGCAATTAATAAATGACAAAATAAATGACAATAAAATTGGATAATATCTTTGTGGTATAGATGTTCAACAAATCAAATGATTTAATGTTGACGGTGTCCATTTTTTATCAATAACTCTAATTTCCCTGTTTTAAACCTGGACATTACGTTCAAATTGCATCTGCAAATGAATGAAAACGGCAGGAAATGATTATGTGGAAGAACTGATCAACAAAATGCCAAGAAGGATGCGATATATTTTACTCTATCAATGCTTTCTTTGAGTTTGTCATTTACATTCTGGAAGCCATTCACTAACATACTACTGAAGCTAACAGGAAAACGAGATATCAAATTTGTAGTTGTTTGTGGTAACGTTTTCTATATTCATGTTATCCGTATATTTCACAACCGTTACAAGATGACTGGGTCAGTGTCGCAGACGGTATACAAACATTGAACCCACATGATGCATCCAAGCATCATTTTGCAAATTTTCTAAATTAAAACTTGAAAAGTTTAATTGATTGGCATGTAAACTAGACACTCAGTCAGAAACAGCAAACATCCACCGCGCAACATAAGCTCATTGACGACACAGAATCCTCCTTTGCAAAGGACTGTGTGTTGGGTTCGGATCTGGATCATACCCAAAATCAAATGGATTGTTCCTTGGCCAGAAACAAATCTTTAAAAAAATTAGGATCCGGATTGTACTCCCGATCATCTCTCAAATCTAATAGCTTTGTACCTGAACCCGAGACACACCTCTAAAATTTTCATGCAAATCCGTTGATTACATGTATTTTGTAAGCAATCCTGCTGACAGACAGAAGACATGCAAGCAAATCAACACGCTCAAAAATTACCCTCCTGGGCGCAGGTAACCCAGAAAACAAAATACATTGACCGAACATTGGGTCAATGCCTCCTGTTTGCTGGGACTAAAATGCTTCGTTTTACAATTTCTCCATTAGTCCATGAACAAAGTGCAGTGTATTATTTTAACATCATGATATTTTTATTTTACTCACCGGGAGACAACAGTGCTGCTGACAGCAATGCTGTCTGCACCTTTTTCGCATTTCCATAGCCAGGCATTTCTTCTTGCTGCAGCCCCTGGTGCCATTTCTGCCACTCGTTCCTGGTGCGGGTGTTGGTGGGGCCGTTGCCGTGGCTATCGTTGCGGCTGGGGAGGCGAACGCGGGCTGTGTGACGTCAACTGATACGTTAGCAGGCAGGGTTCGAGGCTCTGGCAGAAAATGCTGAAAACATACAAAGTCTTGAGCCATCAAAATGTACTCGAATTCATGTAATGTACTTGCAGGAGTACAGTCTGTTTCACCAGATCCTGGGAGTAGCTTTTTTCGATGTTTTCAGACGCTATTAAAGATTTTGTTGTGTACTTTGTATGTTGGACTATTTGGAACGTAATGTAATTTTTTTTGTTCAACGGTAATGTTGAAATTAAAGCTGTCATTTTGAATTTTTACCACATGGCAAATGGTCTAACTTCGATAATACACAGCAAAATTCCACCAAGGTTTCAGGGATGTTAGGGGAAGATGACGAAATGATCCAAGATAAATATTATGTTTCAAGCATTTCAATCAGTGACCGCGTAAATAGAAAAAAGCTGCTCTCAGGATCTGTTGAATGAGACTATAGTGGCGAGTCAAGATAGACCGGAAAAGGGGAGGGTGATGAAATTGGTTATATGTCTTCTTCACATAGCCTGGAGTTCAGTCCCGGCATTTAAAGAGTCCACTGCCGAGACTAATGAGTCATGCCGGTCATCCATCTGAAGGGGGGGGGGGTGAAGGTGGTTTATGGCGGCTTCTGCATATTGTGGTATACCGGAACAAGATGAAACCAGACGTCTTAACCGTGTACTACTCTTTTTAATGTAATCTCAAAAGGGGGATGGGGTGAATGTGGTTTACGGCGGCTTCTGCATATTGTGGTATACCGGAACAAGATGAAACCAGACGTCTTAACTGTGTACTACTTTTTTAAATGTAATCGAGGGCCATTTCAGCTCGCTGTACGATTGACAACAGAGCCCTAAACAGAGCCATGAACTGGTTAAAAACAAGATAACCAGCGTTCCATTTCGGATTCGACGGGGTGCTGTTTATTGACCGGAGCACTCTCAGTTAACACTTTGACCGCCAAATTATTCAATTAAAATTCTCACTCACTTGAAGTTGTTTCTCGCTGACGTGATCCACAACTTCAAGTGAGTGAAATTATTCAGATTTCACAAAATGAGGCTCAACTCTTTTCAAATATTACTAATTCATGTCAAATTTTATCTTTAACAACATGTTTAAGAAGAAGTACTGAATGTGGTAGTAAAAATTGAAAAAAACGAATTTATTCGGCACCGGCGGTTGAAGGGTTAACTCATAACCGCTGAGCACTACTATAGCCGGCTAAAAATTTAATTATCAGATGTAGCGGTTAAAGGGTTAATCCTTATCCTGCTAAGTTGATTTATTTAAATTTTCAACCGCTTGAGGTTGTGTCTCGCTGCCGCGATCCACAACCTCAATTGGTTGAAAATTACTCATATTTGTTGGATTAGAGACCAAACATTCACAAATCTTGGATGTTTAAATTCTCAATGACAGTGATTTAATCGGCTAATGTAGCGGGTTAAAAACGACTATTGTCGTGATTAGTAGGGAAATGGTTAAAGCATATTGTCCAGTGATAATACGAGTTCTGTGAAACGCAGTGACGTCACCAGAAACCCTTTTGAATAGCAACTCGGTGAAAACAATACTTCATTGACAGTATTAGCTGGCTTAGGGTTTTTGGGGTTTTTTTTGGAAACATGTATAACAAAAATAAACCACAAAAGACACACAAAAACACAACATTTCCAAAAAAGAAAAAGATTTCGAGTTGGGGCATGACCCACCCACCCACTTTCGAGTTTTTCTCGGATTTTTGGATTTTTTTAACTTGACAAAACCCCTTAGTGAAAACATTGGAGGTCAAGCCTATTGAGTTTCACAGAAGTATATGATTCCACACTTGGTCGGTGACGAGCCTCATTCAACCCCTCGTTTCGCTCGTCAAGGGCTTGGCAAGGGAAGGTACGTTATTAACCATTGAAGCAGACAGTCATATTGACTGTTACATTATTGATATTATAAAAAAGTAACCAAGGCCTAACTCAAGTTTTATCAATCTGGGATTTTCCGAAATGTTATTTGCTAATCTGCCATCACACCTGAAGTCATTTCTGGAGGCCTTTTCAGATCTTGTCTCTAATTAGATTGTGTTTTACTCCAACAGTGTATTTCTAAGACATCTTCCCTCATTCATCTTGGATGAAGGTTTGCCTGGGATGTTATAAGAAGGCCGACAACCATCCCGTCAAAAAACCCAATAGACACAAGCCGTTGAATCAATGTCTACGACGCTGATTTATTTATCGTCTTGTGTCTGCTGAGAAGACCTTATTATGACTGTAATTTAGGCTGCTACACGTTATCGTGGTGTCAAATTTGGGGATTTAACCGCTGACGACCATCACATAAAAAAGGGATTAATTGACCAAACATCTGAGGCAATCACAGGGGATTGAGAAATATTTGATGGAGCCCTAATACACACGAGGCCCAGCGTTGGTTTAATGTTGGGCGAGCGTCTGCGACGCTGGCCCAACATTAATCTAACACTGGTCAATGTATTGTGTTTGCTGGAGCGTTTTATCCCTCATTAGTCATTAGGATGATGCTTCCCTTACAGCTGATAGAGTTACTGAAGCGGTAACTGAATAATAACAACTGTAAATATTATTGCCAGTACTTTGTCACTCTAATTACCATGATTACTGCAGCGTACCTGTCGAAAATCATTATACTATCTTAATAAATGTACCATGTAGAGAACAACCTGTACATTACACATGAAAATGCAACCTAACTTTATATTAGGTGCAGACAAAATATGTATTTCAAAATTAGCATGTGTTGTACAAAATAAATTATTTCTTTATACATGTACATAAATTTATATTTATGAAAAATAAATCAGACATGACTATTAATATGACTATTATTATAGTTATTTGAATTACAATGAATTACATTTTGTAATACTTAGCTGGGCATATGTACAGTGCAGATTACAGAAAATTGAGGGGAACAATTTTGACATTAGATTTGGTTGTCTTAATCTCATTATTTTTTACGTCGAGACTCAGGTGTACACTCTGCAGCAGCTTTCGATGTGATGTATGTCAATATAAAAAAGTGGTATCGTAGTAATCTGGTCACGCTAACCCAATATTGTATTACTGCTGACCCGTGGTCTACGACGTCGGCCCAACATTAAACCAACATTGGCTTAAACCTTTAACACTTATGCCACCGGAACCGTATATATGCGGTTTCAAGCAAATCTCGGACCAAATATATTCACCTCAAGCTGCTAAAATGTTTTGTGGTAGAAGCTTAGTTAATCTAATAATTACATTTTGTAGATGTATATTTTTGCATAGATATAATTATTTGGAGCTAGAAATTGCGTTAGCAATTCCGGGTCTAAAATGAACGAAAAATTGTCTTAAACAATTCGGCAGGATAAGGGTTAAGCACAAAAATGTCCGACTTTGATGTCCGTAGACGTCAGATTCTGACGTCTAAAATCGATCCCCGCACTGAAATAATAAAATATATTTATACCGTATACCCCATAGCATAGGTATTCAAATGAAGCAAAAAAAGCTCGATATATAAGACATTTATGATAATTTCAAATCGCAAAATCACTTTGGTCTCCATTGTTTTTACACATACATTATAGAGTTGTGAGGGTGGGCCGTCTTCTGGAATGTCTATGTGGAGATGAGTAGGCCGACCCCAGGGCTACATGCACTGAATGTCTGAATGAATAGATTAATTTCTGATGAAGTCCTGCATTCTGTTGCGAATAAAAGTCAGGATTCCAATGTAGACAGCGAACAACATACGTCGATCCCGTGTTGATTTAATGTTGGGCCAGCGTCACTAACGCTGGTCCAACACAAAACCAAAATTGTATCATGTTTACTGAGAAAAATCGTCCCCTTGGATATGAACGGGTGTATTTGCCACTTTGCCAAGTGACAGATACACCCTTTCATATCCAAGGGAAATGAAATGAAATGAATCGGGATTTAGGCCACCTTTGTGCACATATAGGCTAAAGTGGGCCAGGGGAACCTTCTGAGGATGGTGAGTTGAATGAGATGACACTGTCCTCCAGACAAAGGATTCGAAATTCGAGACCTGGCGGTTTCACACGTGGATGGGGAAGAAACATTTTTGTTTCTTTCAAACCGCCGAGATCGGGAACCGAACCCCGGACTCTAGCGTGAAAGTCATATCCAAGGGGACGATATATTCTTTATCTGGCGTTGGTTTATTGCTGGAATCATTGGCCCAGCATTCAGAGATGTCTCATGCTGGGTGCAGCTCCTCTTGACTAATGTGTGATGCACTTCTTCAGACACAGTGTATGCGTGACCCCGTAACCTGAGTCTGTAAACACATCGGCATACTGCCATCGGCTGAACCTCGCTGAAGACAAGCCATGGCGCGGCCAAACAAGACACATTGATTGTAGCTTCAGGGCGTCTTTTCTTATCTTGTAGTTTGATATTTGGCTAGGTTGTTGTCTGTCTGACTGGCTAGATTGATGCCAGGGAGATCTTAAACCTTGGTGATTGATTGGCTGGCTGGCTGACCCAGTGGCTGAGTGACTGTCATACCAGCTGGCTGGCTGGATGACCGACTGGCTGACTGAAAACTGAATGAGGGTTGTTTAAACTATGTGCCTGGCTGGATATATACCTGACTAACAGACTGATTAATTAATTAATTAATTAATTAATTAAATAATTAATTAATTAATTGACTGACTGACTGACTGACTGACTGACTGACTGACTGACTGACTGACTGACTGACTGACTGACTGACTGACTGACTGACTGACTGACTGACTGACTGACTGACTGACTGACTGACTGACTGACTGACTGACTGACTGACTGACTGACTGACTGACTGACTGACTGACTGACTGACTGACTGACTGACTGACTGACTGACTGACTGACTGACTGACTGACTGACTGACTGACTGACTGACTGACTGACTGACTGACTGACTGACTGACTGACTGACTGACTGACTGACTGACTGACTGACTGACTGACTGACTGACTGACTGGTTGTTTGGATGGCTGGCTGACTGCATGGCAGACGGGCCGCTCAGGGTAATGATATGGATGGCTGGCTAGCCGGCTGGCTGGTTGTCTGGCTGAATCGATGGTTGGCTGGCTGATTACATGGCTGGCTGACTTATTCCAGGATGGCTCTCAGAATGGCTACATACATTATAATGCCCTGCCGACACCACCGCCTTCACTTGACATTAATCTAAAGAAACGGCCGTGTTCACTGAAGCATTATTGACGTGGATGTATGTGTTGACTTATCTATGTGATCAAAGCGACGCTAATGACAAACATTTCTGCTTGTCTGATCTTTGCGTCTCTATATTTTCTGTTCATAATACTTATACTTAACATATAATCCTTTATTAATCCTAACTATTACCAAGCATGTGTAAGGTAAACTCTTTGAAAACGAAATAATAAACCTGTTTAAATGTTTTCTTATCCTTTTGTTATATGGTTTTCTTCAGATGTTTTCTGTGGATGTTCCGATCAAGTCTAGTACTCTACCCCGATCGATCGAAGCTTATTTCAGGTTTTCACATGACGAGATCGGCCAAGCCTCCATTCAGTTGTTATTTAAATTAGGGGGTTTAACACCAGACTTGGGCCTCAATAGTGTAGAGTAATATATGTGGCACGTCTTGCAGACGAAATAAGATCCAGTCTCTTCAGTCCATTTATTAGCCCTTAAAGCGCACAATAAAATAATTTACATCTTCACCCACTTAAAGTTGTGTCTCGATGCCGCGACCCACAAATTCAAGCGAGTGAAAATTATTCATAGCTTTTCAATGAAAATGTATGAATGAATGAATGAATGAATGAATGGATGAATGAATGAATGAATGAATGAATGAATGAATGAATGAATGAATGAATGAATGAATGAATGAATTGGGTTTTAGGCCACCTTTGTGCACATATTGGCTAAACTTGATCAAGAAAACATCCCGAGGTGAGATGAAGCAGATTACACTGTCCTCCAGACACAGGATTTGATATTCGAGCCCTGGCGGTCTGAGGCCGAGCACGCTACCTCTCGGCCACGGAGGCTCCCCACAATATTACAGTTTTATGAGTGAGTGCAGAAGAAACAATTTGTTAAAACTTGAATGCCAGAGTGGGTGTTCATTTTGAGACCAAATATTTGCAAATCTTGATGCTTAACCCTTTCAGTCTTCTTCACGATGCATTAAAGCATCATTTTACATCCCTGAAAACAGACTTAATATTCCTACAACAAAGGGTTTTAGAACGAATATCTCCATGAAACGGGTTTACCTAAACATGGCGATTTTCTTCAATTTTCATACCACATCAGATCATCTTCATTCACTACAAGTCGAGAATTGCGACAGCAATTCGCGGCTTGTAGTGGATGAAGATGACAATAGTAAATTCAGGCTTGAAAGGGTTAAACACCCATATCATTCCCAATAACAGCGATTTGATCGGTCAATAATACGGATTAAAAACGACTGTTGTCTTGGTTAACCCACAGTTACACGTCCTGGCACTTCAACTGATGGACATTCGTCACGCCCATTCTCAGCGCATGTGTCCGCTGCCTGCTACTGCAATAAACATACATCACCACCAACTTCCTATATGTAGAGAATTGATGTCTGCAATACTTAGCAACCAATGTTTTTAATAGATTTTGGGAGAACATTGACGTTTTAAACGTTGATGTTTATTAATATTTGTTTAACGACGAATACATTTTGCTTAGTTTAGTTTTTAGAGGGTAAAGATCAAACCATTTGTTTTCAACAGTAACAGTGCATATCGGCACATTGAGAAGGGGTGTATGCTACGTTACATTGCAGCACATACACCCCAGCGCTTTCCGCTTCATTTGCATACCTATGTTATGAGTCTAAGGTTATAAATCTTTTTTTTTACACTGTGTTCTGGCGTCTTTAGACGTCAGAACCTGACGTCTAAATCCGGTCCCCTTGCTGACAGGGTTAGTTCAAAGTTAGACGATATGTTATACTCCAGTTATATATCGATAATGAGAGCGGTATACCACGTATAGATAACCATGAATTGTTTATTCACAAAGCAACAAGGATCAAAAATAAGAAAAATATGTTTTAGGCACCTGTATCAGAACACATGGTTAATGGACGTTATTTGAAAAAAAACCTGTGTGCGCTAAATCGAATTCTCAATGCGAAAGGAAGACAAGTAAAGGTGTAATGAACCAAGTAAAGGTGTAATGAACTGCGCTGTGGAGGAAAACTGTCCGATGTCTTTTTTTCCATTAGCATTTCTTTGATCACCGAGAACAGTGGAGATATTAACTCACGTCATTATTGCTTCAGTGAACACAGTCGACTGCACGAGCAGGCATAGTGAGGCAGGCAGGCATGCTCTCCGACATACAGGAGGTATGTAGGCAAGCATGAGGCAGGCCAGCAGGCAGGCCAACAGGCAGGCCAACAGGCAGGCAGGCAGGCAGGCAGGCAGGCAGGCAGGCAGGCAGGCAGGCAGGCAGGCAGGCAGGCAGGCAGGCAGGCAGGCAGGCAGGCAGACCGTTAAACAGGCAGGCAGGCAGGTAGGGGGGTAGGCAGTCAACAGACCCCCGGCCAGTCAGTTGATTAGTCGGTCTGAATCCAGACGATCATTTAACATTAGGATAAAAAAGACACCTTGAAGCTATAATCGTTTGTTGTTCTTTGGCCCCGCTCTGGTTTGGTCTCCAATGAGGTTCTGCTGATGGCAGTGTCTGGGTGTTTACAGACTTAGGCTACAGGGTCAGGCGTCAACTGTATCTGAAGAAGCGCTGCTGTTAACCCTTTTAGCGCGGGCACCGTCTTTATACGTCAGAATCTGACGTCTTCAGACGTCAGATTCTGATCTATAAAGATGATCCATGTACTGAAAGAATTAAAATATTTTATAAAGCCGTAGATCCATAACATATAGGTATTCAAATGAATCAGAAAGAGCTAACTATAACATTCATGATGATTTCAAATTAAAAAAAACCGTTGTTCTCCAAGATTCATACAAAAAAGTCCAGCGTTGTATGGGCTAATGTGAACTTCAAAAAAGTGGCACCGTGTTTTTGCGTGGGAAATTCCATGTGACTGTTATCTCAAACAATTTATTTCTGAGTAAAAAATCATTAAAAAAGTGAAAAAGTTAAAAATTATTTTATGAATCCATGGAAAAGCTAAACCATATAATTTAAATTAGGATCGTATCGTAAACTACAAGGTCGATCGTCGATTATGTGAGATTTTACATGATATTTGGAATAATCGGACCGTGTTTCAGTTAAATAAAGTCCACGTGACTTAATTCTCACCCACTTGAAGTTGTGGGTCGCGGTAGCGAAACACAACTACAAGTGGGTGAAAATTAAGTTTCTGTTGTCTCAAACAACATTTTTCTGTCGAAGAGGTGGTAGAGTAAAAAAATGAAAAAAAATGCCAAGCCTTATAATTATATACTAACTATCAAAAAGCAAAATCATATATTTTTCATTAGGATAGTATCTTCCCACCTGTGACACATTTACACCTGAGTAAGGTGAAGCAAGTTAAGGGTGAGTACCTTGCACAAGAACACAACGTCTAAACAACGATGCCTCAGCGTTGAGGATACCAACATAATATTTCTCAGAAAAGTGCATTAAGTTGGGATTATTACAGCGCTACATGCAGCAGCGATAACAGTGCGCTACATGCTTTTCTAACTGTGTTTTCTGTTATAATTCGTGAAGATCTTAAAAACATCCTTGCTAATTGCTAATTAAACACTGATTCTTCCTTTAAAAAAATGGTCGATTGATTGATGTTCTAAGCTCGCGGGATGTAGAGATAAGATTTTCTCGGAAAATGGAAAAAATTCTGTCATTTCAGCCATCGATGGCGTGGATAATGATCCGCGCCAATAAAAAACCTGCTTCAAATTAGATAATAAAAATATCATGTTAAATAATTTCTATGGTTTTTGACACTAGTCTTGATAAATTGACAAAATTAACAAATTGAGAGGCTACATTGAACAATAAATTACTTCAGATAAGGAATAAGGAGGATTTTCATCAATTATATAAAACTGCTTCAAATTTAATGTAAAATGAGAAGGGGGCGTGGTGCAATGGCTAGAGCTCCTGACTGCCTCGCCAGTCATTCATGCGTCCCGGTTTCGAGCCCTACTGTTCTCGTATGGGGCTTTCAGAGAAAGTGTCCCCCCTTATCAATGTGACTAGACGATCACGTTACTGGCGGCCTTGTTGAGTTAAGGTTGAGACCAGTGTATAGACGGGCCCCGTTTTGCGCGCTCCTCACACTAATGTTAAATAATTTCTATAGTTTTTTGCACCTTTCTGAATAGAGAGGCTAAATTGAACAAAAAGGTACTTCAGATAAGGAGAATCATTGAATGTTTTACAAGACGGGATATGAAAACGTAATTTTAGAGCCTGTGCATCATAATATCCCACCCGTGAATAAAGAAAGAGTGACTGTCACATGACGAGATCATAGAATCATCGCCGTCATTAATTCATATTAGGGTGTCGAATAACATACTTGGCCACATTTATTATTCTGTTAATTATCGCCTTATCGTATTATAAATTAATGTTGTTGAAGGCTGACTTCGTTTCAAATAATCATACTAATTGCCAAACATGAATGGACGACATGACTGTGGGGTGTGAATTTATCACTCTGTCTGACATTCAGATTCAGACTGTATAACATTAGGGCCTTTATATTAAAATTATGTTGACTTTTTGATCAGGAGACCTTTTGTAAGTGATAAGCCGATGTCGTGGAGGGACGTTTATTCCAGCAATAATCATTCTTTACAACTGGAAACTGCTATTGTCCTTGGGTATAACGTGTTCGTTTGATAAACATTCGTGTCATGCATAATTGTTAAGAAAAACTTTTTGCGGTGCCCCTGTGCTGCTAAGTTGTCAGCTAGTATTTTTAAAGCCGGAATTTCTAGCGCAATTTCGTGCTTCAAATGTCGAAAAATAACTTTTTTTACTGAAAAACTGAACATCTGGCAAATCAAAAAAGTTAACCGAGCAGCTGTCACCAACTATTTGGACCAAATATGATATTCTACTCCGACCAATGGAAGAATGGCTTAGCCAACTATTTTGACAATTTAAGTGGAATGCTATTTGATGTCATTTGACGAAACTATATCAGGTCTCAGCATGTAAAAGGCTAAATGACGTTAACATCTCCATGGGACTTGGTCTGACTACATTTCACGACAGTCTTTTCGTCCCCTGGTGAAAGGATCCCCTCAGGTTTTGGCTGACATCAACTGATGGCGGCCATTTTTCGACGATATGTTCCCGAGTGAGACATAGATAACGCGCACATTTACCACGATCGTTCCTGTGGGGACACCTATTATGACGGCAGGGGAACAGCTGACACATTATACTCTGTAATAGGGTGTCAACCAAGCCAACAGGAGGCCCTGGGTGAGTGAGGGATGTGTATCTAGATCTCACTGGGTGAGTGAGGGATGTGTATCTAGATCTCACTGGGTGAGTGAGGGATGTGTATCTAGATCTCACTGGGTGAGTGAGGGATATTTATCTAGATCTCACTGGGTGAGTGAGGGATGTTTATCTAGATCTCACTGGGTGAGTGAGTGATGTGTATCTAGATCTCACTGGGTGAGTGAGGGATGTGTATCTAGATCTCACTGGGTGAGTGAGGGATGTTTATCTAGATCTCACTGGGTGAGTGAGGGATGTGTATCTAGATCTCACTGGGTGAGTGAGGGATGTGTATCTAGATCTCACTGGGTGAGTGAGGGATGTGTATCTAGATCTCACTGGGTGAGTGAGGGATGTGTATCTAGATCTCACTGGGTGAGTGAGGGATGTGTATCTAGATCTCACTGGGTGAGTGAGGGATGTGTATCTAGATCTCACTGGGTGAGTGAGGGATGTGTATCTAGATCTCACTGGGTGAGTGAGGGATGTTTATCTAGATCTCACTGGGTGAGTGAGGGATGTGTATCTAGATCTCACTGGGTGAGTGAGGGATGTGTATCTAGATCTCACTGGGTGAGTGAGGGATGTGTATCTAGATCTCACTGGGTGAGTGAGGGATGTGTATCTAGATCTCACTGCGTGAGTGAGGGATGTTTATCTAGATCTCACTGGGTGAGTGAGGGATGTTTATCTAGATCTCACTGGGTGAGTGAGGGATGTTTATCTAGATCTCACTGGGTGAGTGAGGGATGTTTATCTAGATCTCACTGGGTGAGTGAGGGATGTTTATCTAGATCTCACTGGGTGAGTGAGGGATGTTTATCTAGATCTCACTGGGTGAGTGAGGGATGTTTATCTAGATCTCACTGGGTGAGTGAGGGATGTTTATCTAGATCTCACTGGGTGAGTTAGGGATTGTGTAGCTACGTCCGAAGTCGTGCCTAGCCTATATATTATATTAAAGGTGTAGTCAACTGTCAAAATTCGCGGGACAAGTGTCCCCCAGAAGGCAATAGTGCCCGTGGGTAAGCCAAGGCCCTATTCCATAATAATACTAAATATGCGTTTCATACCCAAAGCCTCATTAAGAGCAAGCTCTCAAATCACAGCAAGTTCATATATACTTGAGCGACATCTATGAGTTAATAATTTAAAGCCCTTGTCTTTTGCCCCTACTTGGTCGCCTACTTGCAAACAAACTGACTGTATTACTGGGGGATTTGGAAACTGCTTGACCCCCAAGTTTGTATTGTCACCCAGTAAACACAAAACATTTGTATGACTTTATGCAATGTTGGACCAACGTCGAAGACGTTGGGCCGACATTGCATAAATGTCATACAAATGTCTTGCGTTTGCTGGGCAGGAGGACTTTCTCTCAAACATTGTACATTTATCTAATGTTGGTTCAATGTTGGGCCAGCGTCGCAGAAGTTGGCCTAACATTAAAACAGCATTGGATCAATGTCTCGTTTGAGTAGTATCTTGTAATCAGTTCAGTGGCTATATTAATGCCGTCAATGTGTACTCAATAGGCTACTGTTGGCCTACACTTGACCGTCCCAGGCATGCGCGTTTTGAAGCTGAATGATTCTTTAAAATACACCCGTGACGTTAGTCTATTGTTGAAACAGTAGATTCGGATCTACAAATCTACTGTTATTCTGTACTGGTCCGGTGGGGCACAATATACGGGTGTACCAATGAAACTACGTTTCTCATATTTCATGGTTTAGCCATACTGACAATGAAATTTAGGTTTTCTTTGTCAAATCTTGGAACATCTGCACATATGCTGTGTATTTTAAGTCGAAGAATAATCTCAATTACAATAGATTCGTATAATTTCGTTCTTTCTCTTTGACGTAGAAGTCACAATAAACCTATCATTTTGGCGTTGCATGTTTTTCGCTTATTTCTCAGGTAATTATAATCTAATTGTCAGGAAAATATTTTTTGAGTTTCACGGCAACTACTCTGACAATTTAACAAAGAGTAAAATGATGAATTATATAGTCCGTACGACGGCGGAGGTTGGCTTAAAATTAGCTTTTCGTTGATTATTTAGTCAAATTCTCAAGCGATTATGTAACCATTATCCTCTAATTACTCGGCAAAAGCCCGTATTAGCTTCATCATTAGACATTTACTACACGTCAAATTGTCTAACTTTTGAACTATACAATATTTGTTTAGCGAAATGTTCAGGATATCTTCCCAAATGACTAGAACACATAGTGTTTACAAAATTTCATGAAAATCGCTTGAGAATTAACTTCAAGTAGTCAGCGAAACGCTAACTTTCATTTTGCACAATCCTCCACCGTTGGACAGACGTTAGTAGGCCTAATTCGTAAATGATTAATGCAAATTGCAGCTTTAAAATGAATACTATTCCATGTGTTCTTCTTAAAACTGTCAGTCCGCGAAACGAAATAGATCGTGTAAATATAATGACATTATTCAATAAGGATTAGGGCATTCATCATTGATGACAAAGTGATGGATTTCGTGAGTCTTGAAAATTATTCCGGATTGTATTATTAGATTATTCATGGACATAATCTATAGCCAGGACCACGTAAGAGAAAGTATATTATCTTGGGGAATAAAATAACTTAAATGGAGAGTACTTTAACTATTTGAATTATTGTTTAGCTTGACTTTTTCACTATAAATAATTATAATTGGTAGCCCAAATGTAATTAGTTAGCGAATAACAAATCCAAATACTTACAAAATCGTAAAAGAAACTTTTATGAAAACAACATAATGCTGCAAATTCTACGCGAAATATATAACCCTTATCCCTTTAACCGCCAAATTATTCAATTTGAATTTTCACCCACTTGAAGTTGCGTCTCGCTGACGCGATCCACAACTTCAAGTGAGTGAAAATTATTCAAATTTGACAAAATGGAGGTCAACTGTTTTCAAATATTGCTGATTGATGTCACATGTTATCTTTAACATGTTTAAAAGGTGGTACTTAATGTGCTAATAAAAAATGAAAACACAAATATATGCGGCACCGGCGGTTAAAGGGTTAACCCGCCCAGCACGACTATAGTCGTTATTAATCCGTTTTATTTTCAGATTTAACTTGGAACGAAATGTGTGTTCAAACATAAACACTAATCAATATCTACAAATGTTTGATCTCAAATTAAACAACTATGAGTCGCTCTCACCCACTTGGGTGAAAAACAAAATAAGTGACAATGTACATTCCCCAACGTTACACCCTGCATCAAGAACAGAACGTTTATTTAGATATTTACGCTGTGCATTTCCAACCTTAAACCCATAAAAAAGAACAAATACTTAGATATTTACGTTGTACATTTCCCAAGCCTAAACCTAGCAAAAAGGTTTCTTTTTATTTTACGCTGTACATTTCTCAAACTTAAACCCATGTATTTAAATATTGAATTGGCGTTGGGCCACCGTCAACGATGTTGGCCCAGCAGTAATTTATCATTCGACCGAACGTCTTGTGCTCGCTGGTAAGCACCTTCGAGAATACCGATCACGTGATAGTAGTATCGGACAAAAGTTGACGTGAAGGGAGTGACAGCAAGGTCAAGGACGCGTGTGATTTATTTTAGAGGTCACCTCTGCAGCTGGCACACACACTCCCTCAATGCCTTATCTGGAAATTGCGATAACACCTGAATACGTTTCAATATCAAGAAGTGAACATATTAACCCTTGTCTTGTAGAATTGTTTGCTTCAAATGATGAAAAATGTTTATATTTCTGAAAAAAGCCATCTCCAACATTTAATTATTGGATCAACTCAGAATCTACCAAAAATTTTATCAAATTTAGTGTTATTTCTGTTGATCTAAAACATGCTTAAAACTGTGTATATAGATACGGTTCCAGCAGCACAAGGGTTAAGAATGATCTTTAACTGAATAGGAGGTATTAAAAAAAATTAAAAGTCGTTATTATTGAGCAAAACTCAATATAATTTTTACATTTTGATAGTGTAGCATTACTAGCCGCGAAGTGTTTTAGACTAACCAACGAGGCTATCATCCATTACCGGCCTACAAGAAACATAAGAAAGTGATGCTACATATACAAAATAGCAAAAATAACCCAGTGTTGTCATATGCAGCAACTAAAAGCGAATGCTTTCGACATGAAAGCAATAAAAGCATTCTCTGAGCCAGTCTATTCACTATGTATTGCCCCACCTTACTGTTGGAATAAAAGTCCCCCTAAAATATTTATAATAGTTGGGAAACTCTACTTCAGAATATATCGCCTTCACATATTTGGGGATAGGGTCTGTTATCTTGGAAAACGCATTTCTTAAGTAAATTTTCAAAAAAGTATATGGAAAGAAATTCACAGGTGCATAGAAAATATTAATAATATATTGATCAGTTAGTTTTTGTGTTAGAGCTGCGTGAATTCTTAGTGGAATCAACACTAAACTGGAAACCGGAACTAGGAAGCCGACAAATAGAAAACGAGATGACGTCCAGAGTAAAGAGGCTGCAGCCTGCGCTCAGATGAGTTGAATAGAGGCTGCACTCTGCGCTCAGAAACGCTGAGTAAAGAGACTGAAGCCGGCGCTCAAATGAACTGAGTAAAGAGGCTAAAGCCTGCGCTCGGAAAGGCTGGCTATAACTCAGTGAAGAAACCGCAGCCTGCGTTCAGTAAAAGTAAAAGAACCTGTGAGAAGAGAGAATAATGCAAAACTCCAGCAGGCCTAATATTCTGGATGCAAGAATACTGATGTAATTTGATTGCATGTATTACATATTGTGAGCATTGGGCTTCATGCTAGCTATTCTCTTCTGAAAAGAGAAATACATTAATCAATAAAATAAGACCTACCAAACCAAGAGTGTACAGTAATAACCTTGTGTCTCTCAAAGGTGTAACATAATGTCGTGCATACAGAGAACCGCGTTGTTCATTGGAAGCATTCAGAGAAGACTGGATGCCACTTTGAGACCTCGCTGTAACGAAATATATCAAACAATCTATTATGATTGCCACATATAGTTATGAAGTTATAAATATATATTATGTATTTATGATGACGATATTATATAATTGGTGTATAGATTTAGATTGACAAATCTATACCAGAATTCATAAGAGCAAGTCACGATGATATTCGCCAAACGATTGATACGTTATTAGCCAAAAATAAACTGAAAATGAAAGGTCACTGATTGATGCCTGTGATATTGACCAGAATTAAAGCATCACCAAGGCAACGCAATGACAGCTGATGATTGAAACGACAAACGTGTGGAAAATAATAATGGCAACACAAACCGAACAGTGTCAGATGGGAAAGCATAGTATCTCTGGGATATTTGGCTGTGCGAGCTACATCCAGCTTGATTTATATAGAATGACTCTGAATTTCCAGTGACTAACAATATGTTCCATTTGTCCATTACAAACCCTGAAATAGTTCTGTATAATCCATGGACACCGACGGGTTTTTTTCATTTAAAAATATCATAAATGCCTTAGTTAGCTCTTTTCGCTTCATTTGAAATCCTATGTTATGGATATACGGCCATTTTAAATATTTTACTCTTTCGGCGTGGGGATTATTCTATTGAATTACTCGTTAACCCTTTCATTGCAAAAGCGACTAAAGTCGTTTTAAATTTAATCCATTTTATTAGCCGATTAATTCACTTTGTGAGTTTTCCAAAATCATGATTAGCACTTCAAGTGGGTCAGAATATAAATTATTTAATTTAGAACATCAAAGGTAATTGAATTCATTCATTTAATCCATGATTATTTCCAATTAGGAAAACCCCACATCTTCCACATTGAACTAACAGATTAAGAAAGTTTATATATATAACAAAAAAATTATTTGAAACTGAAAATTTGAATAAATACATACGGGAACAGTAGGTGAAGGGGTAAATATATAGATTGTCGTTATTATAAACATGGATCCTGGTGTCATTGACCTTATTTTAAAAAACAGATTGGTCGATTTAAATTAATATACAAAGATGGGACGATACTGAATAAAGGGCCAAATGTAAACTGGGTGACGAATATAAGGCTACTGATAAAAGTTATTCAAGCAATTCAATTACAAGATGAATTAACATCATATATGTTTTCAATGAATAAATATAATAATTACACATGAAAGTATTACATAGATATAAAAATGTAAAAATATTATCCATTTACTTGGACAATAAGCAAAATTCATAAAAAATAATTATTATAGAAGAAAATTAATGGTATTTTAATACTAATTACAACTATTCTCCGCACGCATAGAGATATTTTTATTGTCTGGTTTTATGTAGTCATATAATCACCATTTTATAGAAATATACAGATGTCCTTAAGATGCATCAGGGAGATGTAAGTGCTAATGAGTTGATATAAAAATTGAGCAATTCGAAAAAAGCTCTTGATTAGTCATGATTAAATTAGCAATTTGCGCACATCGGAATTCCATAAAGACAATAATTATGAACTATAAAACTGACACCCTCACACCGGTCTATGCGCACATTCGGAGCTTCGCCAGGAGATACCATAAGAGCCACAACAATACCCGTGTTTGCTAAGTTTGTGACCAATCATTCACAATGTATTCTGATTACACTCAAACTCAACTCTCAAGTGCCGCTGCTTGATACATTAACAATGAAATAAATATTAACTCACATGATCACTGTCGTGATTAGTGCTATCAATTCCGCTTTCCAGAAACATTTTTCTCAAAAGTTAATTGATTAATTAACCCTTTCAAGCCCCAATATAACACAAACTTTAAACCTTTCAAGCCTGAAGTTGGAATTTTCCTCCACTACAAACCGCGAATTGCGTCTAGTGGATAACGATGACTTGAAGTCAGTGACAAATTAGATAAAAATGTCGTATATTGCTAAAAACAATTAAACAATTCGTCCTAAAAATCTAAGAATAGGAAATTGATTCAGCTATCAGGGATGCAAAATGCTCTATGAGGCGTCTTGACTGTATGACCCTTACAACGCTGAAATATGTTTAGATAAATCATGTAGACAAATATTAATATATATTTTTTTTTAAATTCGAAATCATCACGAATGTCTTAGTTAGCTCTTTCCGCTTCATTTGAATACCTATGTTATGAGTCTATGACAATTATAAATATTTTACATTTGCAGCGCGGGGACCGATTTTAGACGTCAGAATCTGACGTCTAAAATCGGTCCCCGCGCTGAAAGGGCATGAAAGGTTGGTGATTCCTAATAAGCCCATGTGCGACTATAGGTCATTACACAATGCATATAATAAAATTAGCTTAGAGGATGATTTCATCATTACTTCTATTAATGACATCCACACACAGCACCTAATTCAATATTGAAAGGTCTCTAAATCTGATGATAAATGGCATGACATTTCAATTACTTTTAAGAATAATTTATCGGTAGCGTGAAATAATGAATGTATTTAGACGTGCCTAGATGCATCGGTCGAGAAATTATTCCCAGGGAAAACAAAAATTAATGGAAGTCGTGCGGATACGGCTTCTTAGTGTACTTGAACTTTTCTCTCATATGTACACTGTTTATTTGTCAATGAGGAATAAATAGTAATTTACTTCTGACAGCTGTTCAAAGATAATTTCTCTAACTTTACTATCTTAGGCATGGTAACAACGATTTCCAAGTTCCAGAATCAGCAAATATAGTCAAAAGGATCCAGTATTATATCGGATAATTCACTCTAATAGTACGCCTAAGTGATTAACACTTACAACGCTAAAATATTTGTGTATAAGCCGTGGAGGC
Organism: Flabesymbios commensalis; assembly: GCA_964017125.1. Classification (NCBI taxonomy): domain Eukaryota; kingdom Metazoa; phylum Annelida; class Polychaeta; order Terebellida; family Flabelligeridae; genus Flabesymbios; species Flabesymbios commensalis. Next base: position 126,174,837 of record OZ024902.1, on the reverse strand, counting down.
CAGAAGTCTTTAGTCAATTTGAAATCATGTCCGCTTCATTTATGTTATGGGACTACGGCCATTATACATTTTTAATTATTTTAGCTCGGGGAACGTCTGCAGATGTCCTATTCTGACGTTTAAAGACGGTCCCCGCGCTGCTGAAATGGTTAACATAATATTTTGTTTGAAGTCTGGGCCACCGTCTGCCGCGCTGATCCAACATTTACAGCGCGGGGACCGACTTTAGTCGTCAAAATCTGACGTCTGCAGACGTCAGATTCTAAAGTCGATCTAAAGTCGATCCCCGCACTGTAAGAGTGATAATATTTATAATGGCCGTAGATCCATACCATAGGTATTTAAATGAATCGGAAAGAGCTAACTAAAACAGTTATGATGATTTCAAATTGAAAAAAAAACTTTGATATCAAGGTTTTCATAAAAAAATTCAGCGCTTTAACCATTTAACCGCCGGTGCCGCATATATTCGGGTTTTCATTTTTAATTAGCACATAAGGTACCACATTTTAAGTATGTTGAAGATAAAATGTGACATCAATCAGCAAGATTTGAAAGGAGTTGACCTCCATTTTTTCAAATCTGAATACTTTTCACTCACCTGAAGTTGTGGATCGCGTCAGCGAGACACAACTTCAAGTGAGTGAAAATTCAAATTGAATATTTTGGCGGTTAAAGGGTTAAGGGTTAAACAGACACTGGTTCACCATTTAACTGGGATGCATCTCTTCTGAGAAATGACACTATCATTTAGCGTACTTATTCCCAGGAAACAAGAGAAATGCTGGATTGGGATTTGCCGCAACGACGTTAGCCCAGCATTAAACCAGCAATGGGTCAACGTTTCTCCCGGAAAATTATCATTTCTAAGACCTGTGTAAGTTATCATACTCCCAGCAAACAATATACATTCACCCAATGTTGGTTTAAGGTTGGCCCACTGTCTCCTACGTTAGCCCAGCATTAATGCAGCATTGGGTCAACGTTTGTCCGTGAGAATAATTATTTCTAAGACCTGTATAATATATCACATAGTTACAATCAGCAAAGTGCCAGTCTCACACCCGGGCATTTACAGCAGACTGACATGAAGGCTTTATCACGTGTCTAATGGCCGCCCTGAGACACACTGAGGGGTTTACAGCATCACCCCCTATTATCACCCACATCTCACTCAAGGTGACCTCTATAGATTAAGGAAGTAATGACCTAGTTTACTGAGATGACCTCTGTCACACACCAGGGTGACCTCTATATACATACGACCCTCACCTTACACGAGATTACACTTCCCATTAATTTTCACTCACATGGGCGTAACTACTTTTTACATCGCACTCTAGTTGAACCCTTGAAGTCCCTATTTGTTTAATTTAAAATAAGAGAACAAAGGGTTATTTTCAATTTGAAATCATCCTAAATGTCTTGGTCAGTTATAATTTTGCTTCATTTGCTTACCTGTGTTGTTGTACTCTTTCAGTACTCTTTAGAAATCAGAATCTGACGTCTAAAGTCGGTCCCTATAGACGTCAGATTCTGACGTCTAAAGTCGGTCCCCGCTTTGTAACCCATAAGCCGCTCATTGAGTAAGAAGATGTGTGACCCATCTTCACACAGTTTGCTCACATTTTAAACTGCATAAATTCTCAAAATAATGCAACATATCGCTATTTGACCATGTTTCATTCAATACTTAAATAACAGTTAGAGCTGTGTCCATGTAATAATGCGTATGTTTGATCACTATGTGCTTTATTCTATATTTTTGCATTTGCTTACAATTTCAACAACATAAAGAGTTTATTAAGAAATTTTAATATTTTGTGTGAAAAACGATAAAATAGGCTTAATTTTTAAGGGTTTGACCACAGATATAGGTCATGTGGTCTCTTTCAAAATGTATCTCATTTTCTGAAAAATGCGCGACGCACCTAATTTAATGAGGCATGTTCAGAAAAAAAACAGGCATGAAAACCTTACAAAGCTTTGTGCTCAGAAGAAACAGTGTCCGGTTTGAGTGGGTGAGTGAAAACAATTACCATTTAAAAAAAATGTATTAGCGACAAAAAAAACTATGTGCATTTTTCACTAACATAAATCTATCAAAATTGATTATCATAGGTAATCATGGTAATTAAAAATAGACATTGTGCCAATTATTCTCGTTTGAAAAATATATAGCTTATATTAACTTATACATCATACCATGAAATCCTAATAACATTTGTTAATTATATCTGTTTCATTTCAGCGGTCTAAAAATAGTTGTCTGTGTTTGCCAGGCTGAATCAACATGATCAAACAGTGATCAGCGATACAAACATAAACCCTTTAAGCGTTATCGTTTGTAATTCGTCTCATTAATTCACTGTTATTGGGAATGAAACGACTATTCAAAAAGCAAAATTAGCAAATGTGCTCTCTGAAATAAACTAAATGTGAGTAATTTTTTAACCACATGAAAAATAATAATTCACCCACTTGAAAAATAATACTCAAAATGTTTTGTTAATAGCTTGTAAATATGAGGCATTTTTTCATTTACACTATCATCTCTAAAATGAAAGCGAGCTGTCTTCACTCAGATATATTGCACGTCAGGCATATCCTGCAAATAGTTTCACTTTGACGGATAAAACATCACAGTCTGTGTTTACATAGCTTGATCAGCCAGGCTGTGCTTATTGATACAAACACTAGAACCAGCGCCTGACAGACGGAGTCGAGTGACTGTGGTCACTCTAGTTGTGGACAGCGTATTCAGCCAGTTATTTATTGCGTACTTTCGTACTCGGAAAAAATTACCACAGGTAATATATCTGGTTTTCTCGGGACAGAATTGCTTCAAACAAATGCTGTGTGATTTGATCGACAAATAAAACATATTAAAAACGACAATAGTCGTTATCAGCAGGCAAAGGGTTAACCCTTAAAGTGCCAAGTCATTTAATTGGAATTTTCACTCACTTGAAGTTGTGTCTCGCTGACGCGATCCACGACTTCAAGTCAGTAAAAATTATTGAGATTTGACAAAATGGAGGTTAACGATTGTCAAATCTTGCTGATTAATGTCACGTTTTATCGTTGTATGGTACTAATAATGTGCTGATAAAAAAAATGAAAAACCGAATTAGCTCGGCACCGGCTGTTAAAGAGTTACGTATAATCTGAATTTTGTTAGTGTGGTGACTACCATCAGCAAACACGACAGCATTGGCTGAGGGTGGTGTCATGGTACATTATCTAAAAAGATAAAGTTACCATCCCCTTTTGAATATATATGGATTAGAGGTTATTAGGATCATTATTGGTGTCCTACCCTGAGTGACCTTTATCTATAGTCTGTCCGACGGTGGAAAATTGTCCTAAATGAAAGTCAGCTTTTTCGTCCTACCCTTCGTGACCCCTATCTAAACAACAAGATGGCTATTGATCCAGTGCCTATAATTCTACACACTATCCTCTCTGATACGATACAATAACCAATGATTGGCTAATCCTCGAAGCGCTGACATTTTATATAAACATTGGAGACCAAAGGGTTTTGTCAATTTTAAATCTTCATAAGTCCCTTAGTTAGCTCTTTCTGATTCATTTGAATACATGTGTACCTATGTCATGGGTCTACGGCCATGACAAATATTTGTATTATTACAGTGTGGAAATCGACTTTAGACGTCAGATTCTGACGTTTAGAAATCTGATGTCTAAAGTCGATCCCCGCGTTTCGAGGGTTAATGTTAGCCAGGATAGAAAACACTGGGCTAACAGTAAGCCAGCATTTGTTCAACAACTTTTGTGTATGCTGAGAGATTATTCTCTCCACTCCTTATAGCGGAAAAAAATGTTGTTCGGTTACAGCATAAAATGTTGTTCGGTTATGCATAATATTTGCTCTATTCTATCACAAAAAAGTAAAATCTATGTGCGAAAATTATACATTTGCATTTACAGACTAAATTTCTATGGCAGCACTTACGTCATGCGACATAGACATCAAGTCAGTTTGTAAATGTACCTAGGCTATAAACTGCAATCTATGGAAGCACTTACGTCATGTGAACATAGGCATTGAGTCAGATTGTAAATGTACCCAGGCTATAAACTGCCATCTATGACAGCACTTACGTCATGTGAACATAGGCATCGGATCAGATTGTAAATGTACCTAGGCTATAAGCTGCTATCTATGGCAGCACTTACGTCATGCGAACAGAGGCATCAAGTCAGTTTGTAAATGTACCTTGGCTATAAACTGCTATCTATGGCAGCACTTACTTCATGCGAGCATAGGCATCAAGTCAGTTTGTAAATGTACTTAGGCTACAAACTGCTATCTATGGCAGCACTTACGTCATGCGAGCATAGGCATCAAGTCAGATTGTAAATGTACCTTGGCTATAAACTGCTATCTATGGCAGCACTTACGTCATGCGAACAGAGGTATCAAGTCAGTTTGTAAATGTACCTTGGCTATAAACTGCTATCTATGGCAGCACTTACTTCATGCGAGCATAGGCATCAAGTCAGTTTGTAAATGTACTTAGGCTACAAACTGCTATCTATGGCAGCACTTACGTCATGCGAGCATAGGCATCAAGTCAGTTTGTAAATGTACCTTGGCTATAAACTGCTATCTATGGCAGCACTTACGTCATGCGAGCAGAAGCATCAAGTCAGTTTGTAAATGTACCTTGGCTATAAACTGCTATCAATAGCAGCACTTACGTCATGAGAACATATGCATCAAGTCAGTTTGTAAATGTACCTTGACTATAAACTGCTATCTATGGCAGCACTTACGTCATGAGAACATATGCATCAAGTCAGTTTGTAAATGTACCTTGACTATAAACTGCTATCTATGGCAGCACTTACGTTATGCGAGCATAGCCATCAAGTCAGTTTGTAAATGTACCTAGGCTATAAACTGCTATCTATGGCAGCACTTACTTCATGCGAGCATAGGCATCAAGTCAGTTTGTAAATGTACCTTGGCTATAAACTGCTATCTATGGCAGCACTTACTTCATGCGAGCATATGCATCAAGTCAGTTTGTAAATGTACCTTGACTATAAACTGCTATCTATGGCAGCACTTACGTTATGCGAGCATAGCCATCAAGTCAGTTTGTAAATGTACCTTGACTATAAACTGCTATCTATGGCAGCACTTACGTTATGCGAGCATAGGCATCAAGTCAGTTTGTAAATGTACCTAGGCTATAAACTGCTATCTATGGCAGCACTTACGTCATGACATGACCATAGGCATAAGGTCAGATTGTGAATGTACCTAGGCTATAAACTGCTATCTATGGCAGCACTTACGTCATGCGAGCAGAAGCATCAAGTCAGTTTGTAAATGTACCTATGCTATAAACTGCTATCTATGGCAGCACTTACGTCATGTGACATAGGCATCAAATCAGTTTGTAAATGTACCTAGTCTATAAACTGCTATAAACACGTTTTGTGAATTCCAGACTAATCCATTTAGACTGGTTTTATATATTGCTTTGAATATATTTTACCATTCATTTATTTAACATACGATGATTGATTAAAAAAAAAAAACATTATGAAGTATAACATAAATAATTGGGATGAAATAAAATATATTATGTAAAAAAAAAGTTCATATTATATGTATTGTTATTATACAGTTGTTTCTTTATACGATAACGTCAATACAGCTACCAATAATGATCACATCAGTCCATATTTGGAATACATGTACGCAAGAGGATGCAGTTAACAGGCTAATCTCAGATATCGCTTGGATATGAAACATAAAGAAAATGTGGCGCACTAAGCCTGGTGCAACAGCCAAAAAAAAATAACGTCAAGGCTTCGGAATTTCCAGGCACGTATATATTTGTAATGTCACGGACTGTTACTATATATAATATCTATAGAGCTTTATACAAATCAATAACACAGTCAGTGACCATTATGTTCAGTAATGTCCTTTGACTTATTTAACTATGTAAGAGCTTAGAAAAAATACAGCAGCCCTTTTTTTCTATTATGATTGAGCAGCCTTTTTGTCTAAATTACTGTAATGCATTATAATACGTCATATAAATATTAGCATTAAGCAGATATATAAATCTTCATTTTTTTTTAAAACAATCATCAACAATACGCCGCTACTGTTTTCTGTATATGATAAAGTCCGAGGAGCTCTACATTATTAGCTAAGAATGTAGAACTCCGAGGGTTTTAACTGACTTAAAACACATCAGATCATAATCAGGATCCCTCATAATCAATAGCTCGGTCACACCTGACTGATTATAGCACGATAGGCCTACCATGACAATCGGTCTGTACTTGATCAATAATAACTCTCCATTCCCAGCTTAGAATGTAGTTATCGGACAAAGCAAATAATGTAGTGGTGTGTTTTAACTACAGAGGGTGGATTTATTTCAATCTCGCTCATGTACAGCACATTTGACCTGGGGTTTTCAACACTCCACCTGATGACATTATATCTTTCTACTCCCGGCTTCACACACATTAGCTGTTTTTCTCGTGACCAGCTCCTTTTCGTGTCTATTGATCGGCCTCTCTCAATCACTTCTCGTCCATTCACAGCTCCGACTTACACTTCTAGATCACCACGTGCTGTGGAATTTAAAGATTATGGTCCACCCGAGAACAGAGAAAAACGTTAAAGCGTGGCTATTTCGATTTAATAACGTGAGCCTAAAATATGTGTTTTCACATTATTCCGTTCATCATAATCGATTGCAGACTGAACGGAAATATCAGAGTTTTATTCCACAAAAATTGCAAGTTTAAAATTTATTTAATTTAAAACCGCAATTCTCGTCGCATGCCCTAGTTTCAAATAAATTAAAACAGTCCTAAAATATTCAGTTGTGGCCGAATGTATTTGGACTATTCATGTGCTGTGGTAGGAGCGCAATTTATTACCACACATTGTTTCAATGTTGCTCCAGCGTCTACGATGCTGGATTAAAACATTAAAACGACATTGCATCTATGTCTGGTGTTTGCTGGGACGTCCATTATATTTTATAATTAACTTTTAGAATCGCTAGGTGAACCGAACACTGAACAAACAGAAATGAGAAATCACGATGATTGACGGTAAATTGACAGCAGATTGTGCTGGCAAATACCAGGGTCAGACTAATTTCATCTGCTGGTACATTCGAGTTAGCTATCATCTGACAGTCCACGGAAGAGGGTCAAGTTATGACATCTGATATAACACAATCAGCTAAGGTTTATATTACCCGATAAATCCGTCTGACATACAGTAAAATCCCTTAAATGTTGAAGTTTTTAAAACGAAAGAGTCAATGTGTTGTATTCTGCATCAATTTATAAAGAAATTTCCATCTCAATTTTCAATTGATACATATTCGTAATATTTGGTGGAAATATACACAAGCGTTGCTTATTAGATCTATTGTAAAAGTAGCCAAGATGTTTTTTTGTGTGTGAAAACCCAATTTTATTTCGTGAAAACATGATCTTACCATTTTTATAATTATATAGTGCAACCATAAATACTAATATTATACTTATTTTCAGCTGTACAAAAAGATAGGTCTAATCCACCCCGGTGCAGGTCATATGGATCAATCTATTTCAATAACGACAGCTGTAATATATAACTACGATTTAACTACGTTTTTAACCAATCAATCAGTAAACTTGCTGTTTTTTTCTGGTTTTGCATGTTCTGGCAAATGCCAGGATCATTGGTATGGCATTCATACTTTTACTAAGATAGGATCTGGCAGTGCGTAATAGATGTCGGAAACTATATCCTTCAACAAAACAAATATATCTGTCCCGACAATTATGAGACATTTGGTCAACGTCTCCGACATCGGTCCAGAAGACAACCTTGTGCCGCTGGAATAGTATATATATACGGTGTCAAGCATGTTTTTGGATGAATTTAGATGAATAGAAATATCATTAAATTTAAAAAAAATTGTTTTTTAGTATATGCTTAGTTAGTGCAATAATTCAATATTAGAATTATTTATTTTTTTGTAAACAAAAAAATGTTTTCATCATTTAAGGCTGGGAATTGCGTTAGCAAATCAAAATTCGAATGAATGAAAAATGGAGACAACCAATTCAGCATCACAAGGCTAGAAATACAGAAAATTTCTAACTGTATTGGTTTTTTTAATCTAACAATTTCACCAGTGCGTGGTGGGTCTATTTCTATATTCGCGAGACTCGAGATAAGAAATTGAATGTACTATGAAGAATAATTTTCAAATGTCAAATTTACGAAAAATGACATACTTTTTTTAGATTCTAATCAATATGTAAAAATAACTTAAGCCACCATCTTTGGTTAGTGTGACACTATTATGGTTGACTTTTTGACGCCGAAGTTTTAACGCAATCTCCAGGCTAAAAACATTATATAAACCCAGGGTCAAGCTAGCTATTGTTTTATTTGCTTGCAATCTCAAGTCATTTCACGTAATAAATGAAAATGTACGTATTGTGTTTAATTTGTTCGCACAATGTTATTGAAAATTTTATTCTCAATATTTATGCGACGTAGTAAAGCGCTGAAATATTTGTATCCAAACCATGGCTACCAAAGGGTCTTCCATTTGAAATCATAAATGTCATAGTTTTCTCTTTCCGCTTCATTTCAATACCTATGTTATGGGTCTACCACCATTTTATTTTGTTTACCCTTTCAGTTGTGGGGATCGACTTTAGACGTCAGAATCTGACGTCTGTGGACGTCAGATTCCGACGTTTAATGTCGATCCCCACGATGAAAGAGTTAAAAGGTCAAACTCAGCGTCTTACTAAACATGTTTTAATAGCAGATGATGTTGCAAATTACTAACCCTTTCCCCTTTACTGAGAAATGCCATCATATTTTCAAAATCATTAAAACTGAGAATTTCTGACGGAATCGCAGCCTCACAACTAATGAAAATAACATCCTTCTTTATAAAATAACCAGTTGTAAAAGATCAAATTGACGTGTCAAGCATATTGATTTTATCGGGCGGTGATAATTATTTTATGACGGATGACACTAACATGTAAAACACCACATATCTCAGTTGAGGTAGGCCCTATATATAGGATTTAATTACACACTAGAGTAATTACATTAATAAGGCGGGATGGAGTGAAGGTCATTCGACACATCATTTGTGAATTGGACGTGCCTTACTGTCATATTGTCACGTTTACGCCGGATATTTGAAGTTCAGAAAACCAAGAATATACGTATTAAATATCATGTTAGGTATATATACATACTAAGCATGATAGTCGATGGTTCAATAGTATCATTTGGATGTTAAATCTCTTGGGAGACTGCCATCACTTATTTCCCGAACATAACTTAAATGGGTTTTATAAACATGAACTTTTAACAAGAACAATTTTGATCAACATCATTACAGAGAACATCCCTATTGAGCAAGTGATCAAGTGATGTATTACTGTTGTCTTATAGACTGGAATATTGATTGCATGCCCTTATATTAACATTGACATATAAGCCTACTATATGTGCCTTATAATAAGCTTATTATGAAGCTTAGTTCATCATTATAAATAACAGCAGCAGATATGCCACACAAACGTGAGGCGTTGGCCCAATGTTGGATTAATGTTGGAACACTGACAATGATGCTGACCCAACATTACAATGACATTGGTTTAACCCTTATCCTGCTAAGTTGATTTATTTAAATTTTCATCCACCTGAAGTAGTGTCTCGCTACCCCAACCCACAACCCTAAGTTGCTGAAAAATACTTTTATTTGTTTAATTTGAGTACAAATATTTGCAAATCTTGATGTTTAGACACACATTTCATTCTCAATAACAGTGATTTGGTCGACTAATAAAACAGATTGAAAACGACAATAGTCGTGATCAGCAGGATCCCAGTAATCACAAAACATTCGTAAATCATCTGTACAACGTCGGCCCTTGCTGGGATAAGATTTAACGCGTAGTGTCTGCTGTGATGATGAATTCACCTGCACTTCTAGTCTTGTAAACACATGTATCTCATTACATCAGATGACAGGCACACACTGTTACAGTCAAAGCTAACGAAAGACGTGCAACCAATGTTGTTGTAATGTTGAGCCAGCGTCTACGATGATTGCCCAACATTATGCAATAGTGGCGCTAAGTATCATTTTACATCCGATGACATGCACAAACCATTACTTTCCAGTCATGGAGGTACTATCTTCATGTTCCAGCAAAGAAAATACCTTGAACCACTATTGATATAATGTTGGACCGGCGTTGTAGACGGTGGTCTCACATTATACCAATAATTTGGCTCAATGTCTACGTACTTCCATTGATGTATCTGGTAACACGAATATCCCTCCAACATTGACGACATTAATACAACGTTGGTTCAATATGTTTCAATTTTCAATATTCTTCAATCTTTAATATTCAATTGCTGTACTATTTCCTGTGAGGCTTAAATAAAAAATACTTGAACTTGAACTTGATTATTTATTAAAGGACCAAGACTTTATGACAGCGTTAAAACAATAGTAATACCACGTCCAGTATCCAGATCTCTGTATTGTAAGATTAATGATTTTCTACATGTCTACTTCCCGACCTAATATGATTGGTTTCCTTTGATCCACAAGTAATGTCCAAAGACAAATTGCTTCCCTGTCATAAATCATCCGTATCTTGTCTGGTGCAACAACTCAGATGTAGGCCTACAGTGATGTAGAGTAACCATAATTGAATGAAAACTCACTTAAAAAGACTGACGTTTAAAGCCCACGTTAAGGCATTATTCCAATAAGATGTAGTCTAAATATTTCATTATGAAATCAAATACAAATAATTTATCAAACAATGACTCATTAATTCATTGCGCAATCGATCGTCGACGCACCCGGTTTTTTTACTTTACGAATGGCAATGATTACATACTATGTAGGCCTATCGCAGAGAGAGTCTGTTATTACGGACTACACGTATTAGCGTGACGCCGTGGGTTGCTGTCCACGGCAGGGCTTTCAAGTCATCTATAGTCCTCATCTTCACGATGAAAAAATGATGAAGAACAGTGATTAATGCAATCACGGGATAGGGGTCGCTTAATGAACTGATGGCTGGAGCTATTACCATAACCTCCAGAACAACGAGTCAAGGTCAAAACAATCCCTGTACCAGACAGTCCTAAAATCACATTGGCCATTGATTAAATAATTCTGTTAGTTCATTTGGTGCACGGAATTCGCCAATTGCTTACTAAAAGCTCTTAGATTAGTCTCAGACCAAGAGGGGTATCCTATGTATTCGCCAGGTTGGAATATAGAGCCACTTCAGAAATTACATGGAGACAATTGAAAAAATAGGCTCCCATTGATTCATCCATTCATTAATGCATTCCTTTCTTTTTTCTTTCCTTTCGATCACAGCATCGAAAATAACATACAGCAGAGATAGCACTTTCGAAAAATTACATCAGAGAGAATTTGTACTTGTTACATTCTTGTAGGATTATATCAGCGTGGTAAATTGACAGCAATCAATATAAATGGCTCATATGGAAACATTCCTCGCATTGCTGTTATTCAGAACAAACTGAATTACCACGGAATGGCTATCCGGTTTTGGGTTGGTGATTGAATAATTTATCATGGTTTTGTCAACACATAATAATCACCACTTAGCAAGTGAAGCAAACAGCAAATTATCGTTATTGCTGATGATAGAATTCTACCACCTTTGGTTTGAAGTTGTATAACATATACACGAACATTCCAGACACGTTCAGTGTTTAAGCGCTGGACCGGAAACGAGTCTATGGCACATAGGCCTATTGTATGTTATGTACAAAATATCTTTGTTTACAAACCTATGATTTTGTAGAGATCAATGGACAATAAGAAAAATGTGTTTTTCTCGAAATAAGATATATACTTTTTTATATTTTGACCTCGCAACATGTTTTATACCTGTGTGTATTATGAGATCATATCTGTAGCAATACATAAATCAAGGTGATTGAGAAGAAGAGATACGTAAATATAAAGAGCGTCACGGCGCAAGAATCACTATTTACCACGACTTAAACATGACAGTGTCGCATTTAAAACCAGTGAAAAATAACGCACATTCAGTTTTAAGCCTCCAAGACTCGGCAGTGAACAACTATAGGGCAGAGCGATATAGCACTCTCTTTATTTTCTTTATTGACTACTAAATAATCTGGGCATTATTTTCCTTAGAGCTCAGTCTAAATCAGCTGTATCAGTGTTGTTTTAATGCTAGATAAGTGTCGAAGACACTGGTGAAACATTAAAACAAAATTAGGTCAACATATCGTGTTTCATTATCAAGATTATTAGTAAGGAAACTTTGTCACAAAATATGTATTTTTCCATTCGTTTACCACGCTTCTTTGTCCACGTAACCATGGTGACATGTAAGATGCTGCAAGTAGTGTGGTAATATCTCATTTACGAGAGTAGCGAAGGCAATTTATTTTTTCCTAAGGGAGTGATTTATTTATTAGACGTAATGCATACAGATCTAGTTACATTATCTACAACATAGAATAATATGTAAAGCAACATAAATGTACAATAACGATGTATGCAAGGGATGTCACTAAATGACTGGCACCTAATACGTTTGCCATTCATTATAATTAAATATTATATATTAGATAACAGTACGTTGAAAAAAAACGTATACCCATAAATCATATGTAATAGATTAAGTAAAAAAACCTTAAAGGTACTTTAAATAGAATTATATGTTAAATAAACGTATGTTAGCAAAAAATAAAGTTGGAATTATAAATATCCACTAAAAATAGGCACACGCCTGACATCGACAAGTGCTTGTCCACCAACATACACTGTATATCATTTCAAAAAAATGCATCTTTGAACTTCTTATAATATAAATCCTCTAGCTGATGAAACGATAATATTAAAGAATGACCCACAGTGACAATTTGTTCTACAAAGAAAACAATTCTATTAGAATAAAACCCCTTGTGTAATTAACAGCTTAGGTTCCAAAAGAAAACATTTTTGGTGAGAGCGAAGTATTAGATTCCGTATATAACATTTCACAAGGTAAGAAATATTACCAGAAAAATTGGTCGTATACATCGATGTGAAAACAATTTAATGTCTGCCATTTCTCTTCATAATGAAAGTGGCAAGATGTTCATATCTACACAGCGATGGTGATGTTACTATGTTATTTGGTGATATATTTCACAACAGTCTCTTATGAAATAAAGTGAATGAGGTTCTAGGCCACATTTGTGCACATAGGCTGAACTGGGCAGGAAAACCTCCCGAGGATGGTGAGATGAAAGTGTCCTATTATCAACCTTATAATCCGCATATTTTAAACAAATTTCAGATATTCCATCGTATTGCTTGATTGATTTTATTGATTCGAATTACATAATACCATCAGCAGTAGACGTTTAAGTTGTCAAAGCATCATATAAAAAGTTTCAGATGATTATTTTGCTCAACTTCAAATGTTAGCCTATTCATGTTTCACTTTTTGAAATCATGAGTGGTTATAAATAATTATACTGTTTTACGTCGCTTTCTGCAAAAGCATCGCAATATCGCGACAGAAAGAAGCCCGAATTCGGGACTATGCCATATTCTTATCGAATCACTTCATATTGTTTCCCATAGAGCACAGTACCATAGACAATACTGTGTACTCCAGACATTTGAACAGTTTGATGCACTGTATATATGTACAAGCCTCGTTAAGATTTATAATGGTATAGATTACTAATTACTTAAATGTGTTTGTTATTACTAGTTAATAAACATCAAAGCGCTGAATTTAAGTTAGGCTGAACCTAAAAGGTTCGTGTGCTTTAAAATATCATAAACCGAGAAACTGACATTCCAGGACGTGTTATTAATTATCAGATGTATTTCAATTTACATACACACTTTGGGCCCCTGGTCATATTCATGTATCTTGCGACATAGTTACCTCTCTAACCCTTAACGTACGGAAATACAATGTATCTGTCTATAAACAATGGAGACCAAAGGTGTTTTTCTCAATTTGAAATCATCATAAATGTTTTAGTGTGAATACATATGCTATGGGTCTACGGCCATTAGAAATAGTTTTACATTCACAGCGCGGGGATCGACTTTAGACGTCAGATTCTGACGTCTACAGACGTCAGATTCTGACGAATAACGTCAATCCGAGCGCTGTAAGGGCTAAAACAGGCTATACTAGTAACTATATGTATATCCATGAAGATGGTCAGTATACAGTTAAATATCACCAATAATGTTGATAAAGAGCTGTCTCTGGAATGATCCAGTTCATTAAATTTAACTGCGCTTCACGATTGGGTTCCTTCCGGTCACGTCGCAATCAAATTCCGGTCTTCGCAGCATACACGAGACGTTGATCCAACGCTGGCTTGATGTTGGGCCAGTGTCGCAGACGGTGCCCCAGCTTCAAACCAGTATTGGATCAACTCTTTCGTGTTGTCTGAGGGATTTAGCACAGTCCAATTATTGAGGCACAATATGGGACTCCTTGTCACAATCTCTAATGGCGGCTGACCTCTCGTCAGAGGACAAGGTCATCTGATTGACATGGTAAGCTCAACGGGGTGATTTTCGCTGTGAAAGGCTGGATTAAATGGTGGATTAGAGAGATAACTGGCTTAGGGGGTGTCAATTAAGCAGATCAACAGCCGCATTAGGGGATTGCGAAGAATGCTTCGATGTGCTGAACAAGAAGACATTTTAATGCTGACTGTCTGAGATGGTGTCAATTAAGCTGATAAACATTCATATCATGTGATTACTGTGGCCAAGTTACGGCCATGAATTTTTTGGTTTTTTTATTTTTCTTTCAATTTACATAATTTAAATATTATTTCGTATTAGAATACTATTTCTTAGACACGAAATACTATTTCGTGTCCACGAAATACTATTTCTTAGCCACAAAATACTATTTCGTGGACACGAAATACTATTTCTCAGCCACGAAATAGTATTTCGTGGACACGAAATACTATTTCGTGGACACGAAATAGTATTTCGTGGGCACGAAATAGTATTTCGTGGGCACGAAATAGTATTTCGTGGACACGAAATAGTATTTCGTGGACACGAAATAAAACAAACTACAAAAATAAAATCTCCTGGTTCTAGACCAGCCATCGTACCACGTGCTTGTCTAAATCAGAGAGCAATTACATTTCAAGATTAGTGCCTCAAATGCATATATATTATGCCTGCTTTCTGACCCCCGCTGATACTATAAACATATGACATTTATTTACAAGAGTTTCAAACACTATTTATAGCGGTTTATGAACTTTTCTAATGGAAATATGAGTAAGTAATATAATCCTAATTTTAACATTCTTAGAAGGAAGAACCCCTGTGCTTTCACTTACTGTATTTTGGTTGGGTATTCAAAAAACATTTTTTCAATTTGTGGTAAAAATTGTTCTGGTCTGTTATTGGTATAAATCTTCATTGTTAAATTAAAATTAATAATGGCGGGACAAAAGGCAATATGCTTGGTATTATGTTTTGACTAGCACAGCAACTTTAATTTGATTAAATATAACTAGCTTGATAGACCATAATTAGCATGATAGACACTACAGCGAAAATATAATTCCCTTTGTCAGTAGTATACTATACGAAAGAGCAAGGTCAAAACATTACAATAATTAACAGCATCACCGGGTGTCCGGAATCATAATCCAATCTAGTTGTGCTAACCATGCTAATAGCGACCGACTCATTTCCGCTAATTATATTTTTAGTTATTAACTACTTTTTACACATAATTACTTTCCTAAACATTACAACTACAGACGCACAGTCCCTTACATCCGCCTTCACTTATGATATCTGGTAGTACATAAATTACGCATAGGATAAAGCCCGATGAGCTCTACATTCTTAGCTGTGGAAAAGACCGAGGCCGAAGGCCGTGGCTTTTTCCACAGCTAAGAATGTAGAGAGAGCTCCGAGGGTTTTAACTGACTTAACACATATCCGACCATAATGAGGATCCCTCATAATCAACAGCTCGGTCACACTTGACTGATAATAAACCATAGGCCTACCATGATAATTGGTCTGTACGTAATCAACAATAGCACTCCATTCCCGGCTTAGAATGTAGTGGTCGGCCAAAGAAAATAATGTAGTGGTGTGTTTTAACATGATATCTGGCAGTACATAATTTACAGGGACCTTCCAGTTCATCCTGTGAGGTGTCACACCTGAGCCCAAATGTTGTCACCCGGCGATGCGATGTGTCACACCTGATATGGTACCCACACCCTGCCGTTAATGGGTGAATTTGCTTCACCCGAAAAATCTAACATGGCGGTGACTGAGAGCGAGCCCGACCCCAAGGTCCGAAAATGTCCATACCTTTTTAGTGACTGTGCGACCTCTGAGCTGAGCATGAGGGCATGGAACTGAAATGTTACTGATTATAAAAAAATATTTTTGACCTGATTACTCCCCGATTTTTTGGCTATGACATGCCAAAGAAATGTCCCACGATTTTGTACGCGGTAAATCTGTGGCTGAAACCTGTTTCGGCCACTGCGGCTAATCCACAGCCTGCGAGGTATGTGAGTCCTTGCTTGTGCAAGATGTTCCCCTTGAAGCTTGATTGTTCCATTGCTTTGATCTGGATTGCGTCCCAAGGTATACGAGGTACATACATCTGATAACGACGCAACTTAACTCCAGGTAGATTGATTTAATTGTACACAAACTGGGACAAACTGAATTAAACTGGATAAAATGATAAGTAGTTTGGTTAAGTTAAGTGGCATTGCAAGGTGATGCCGGGCTTTAGTCCAGTGAGGGCGAAATGCTTTCTTCAAGGCCACGAGTCGCAAAGATAAAATCGGTCAAGTAAAAGTCTTTGTTAGATAGTATATGTTTAATCTGAGAGCCATTGGGCAAAGCCAGCGTCGCAGAAAGTGGATCCACCTTGGTCAACGTGTCATGAGAGTGAAATACCTGACTATTATACCTAAACAGCAGAATCATTAAAGTCATAGTCACGTTCTAAACTAGCATGCGTGTATGCCTTCAGCATACTGTACAGTGTGGTTGATTCAGTTACCTGATTACAAAACTATGGATACTACTCCAACGAGACACTTACCCAATGCTGTTTTAATGTTAGTCCAACATCAAATCTACATTGGAGGAGTGCACATTGTTTTAGGGAAATCCCTCCTGTCAATACAGGGGTGGGGGTCAACTGTTTCGAGATCCCCGCAGTAACATAGTCAGTTAGTTTCCGTGCACAGCACACAGTTTGGTCGAATTATTACCCATTATGAAACCCATAGTAAGGAATAGGGCATAGGGCTACCCACGGGCACTATTGCATTTTGGGGGATCCATGTACTGCATATTTTAATAGTCGACTATATCTTTAAGATTCAAAACGGAAACATGGGTAGAAACTTAAGTTTAAACTTTCTGGTGAAAACCTGCTCAGCTAGATGTAATGCATTTAAATTACAACCTGTGTAGTACAAAAAACATGTAAATGCAATCAGTGCAATGAAATACAATGAGAGGCAAGAAGATCCTGATTCCTGTCTGCTGCCACAGGTGCAGCAATAAGACCATTTTGACCTGTATCTGTGGAGATCAAATGACATGCCGTATAAAGTCAGAGCTGGGCTCCTCCACATAGGCATAGGGTTTAGTATGTCACGATTTATAGTTGGTCAAGATTCCGTGCTTGTTCGGATCTAACAGCTAAATGGCGTTCAATTTAATAAATAATGTTTTATAATAGTAATGATTTTCTATTGGCATTTGTTTCGACATTTTAAACAAGTTGATTATTTCCGACATGTTCTAGCTTTCCACATTTTTTGTTCTTAACAGCTAATTATTATTCTATTAAGAGTTATTATTTTAAGACTAACTCCAAAGTTATAGAAAACAGGCAAACCATTATTATACACTCGAAAAATATATAAAAAAACGCAGTTTTACATACATGTATTTGAAAACGTTAGAGAATACCTAGTCGAAACGTATCCTCTAACCATGGAACTTCCAGTGATAAGACAGTATGTGATCATGAATAACTATACGTGTTGATTAATTTATCTTGACATTTGGTATTCAGGTGGCATAGCTGGGAGGTAAGCAAGCTTACGTCGTGGAATAGAACGGGGGAATCCCTGCAATTGTAGTAAGTAGATTAGGCGGGTGATTTTCTGGTGCCCCTCAGGACGTCTGTCTTAGATAGCCTGCCTGCAATTCACGAGACATTTACTCGGGGTCGGTACAATGTTGGGCCGCCGTCGCGGACGGCGGACCAACATTGAACCGACACTGGACATGTCTCCTGTTTGCTGGGATCTGCCTGCACTTCACGAATTTGTGTCAAAGAAGCAATAAAACGGAGGCTCATGCTAGGCTTCTAATGTTCATCTAGAGCGGGGGCCCTGGTTCAATGATTAATGATGCCTACTTTGAAAATCGATGATCGCAAGTTCGAACCCCACTCTGACCTTCAAGTTTCGAAGAAGCAAAATGTTTCTTCTCCGCTCACTCGTGAATATTCAATATTGTGGGGTAGCGTTCTCGGCCTCAGACCGACAGGACTCGAATTTCGAATCCTGTGTCTGGAGGGCAATGTCATCTCACTATCCACCGATTGCACGATCAAATCAATGATGGGCCAGCATCGCAGATGTTGAGTCAACATTGTGCAGTCAATTTACATTGAACTAACGATACGAACAGTATGTGAGTAAGGATTGGAAAGCAAGTAGGCTCCTAGTTCCCGTTACCAGCCACTAAATCTGAATCTAAATAGGCCTATACAAATATTTTATTAACATAGATACTAGTCATTACAGACTTATTGTCATAATAAATTATATTGTGTACATGTAGATTCAACAAAATAGTTAGTTTGGTAAAATCACAACCGGAATTCAAATCTTGATATGTTGAACTAATGTTGGGACATTTTATTCAAGTCATTAGCAAGTAAAGGGCAACCATTATTAAATACACAAAAACAAAACGGGACTGAAAATCTGATACTGAGGCAACATAAACCGTATAGTATTTCAATTACTCTTTAATAAAATAATTTATTCTATTTGAAGTCAAATATTATATTAAAAAAAGTAATATTAGAGCAAAACCCAGTGCTATCTTTTAATCAGAATGACACTTATAATACCGGCTTACATTTGCTATGCTAATTATAATCAGACAATGCTAGGATCAGATGTGTTTATAAGTAGGCTTTCTTATGAATATGACATCATTATTTTGCAAAGGTGGATGTCTTCAAAGCCAAGCAACAAGTAATTTCCTGTCAGTACTCAGAACAGAGAGACAAATGAAATAAGGCAGAATGTGACAAACTTTCAAAAGAAAAACTAAATAAGTTATATGATAATGTCAGTCAGCATAAGCATGATAAGCTAGATCAGGTATCTCATAAACATCATAAAGTCACCAGGATCGGATGTGTTTGTGAATATGACACTATCACGTTTGAAATGTCAGTGTCGTGAATGGCTGATATAAAGCACAGGTACGTGTACTTCCACACACACTCAAGACAAAGAGACCAATAAAGTAGGGCAAACTCGAAGAAACATGGAAAAAAGACAATAAATGAAGGCAGATGGCAGCGGATGTGTTTGTTTGTTTGTTTGTTTGTTTGTTTGTTTGTTTGTTTGTTTGTTTGTTTGTTTGTTTGTTTGTTTGTTTGTTTGTTTGTTTGTTTGTTTGTTTGTTTGTTTGTTTGTTTGTTTGTTTGTTTGTTTGTTTGTTTGTTTGTTTGTTTGTTTGTTTGTTTGTTTGTTTGTTTGTTTGTTTGTTTGTTTGTTTGTTTGTTTGTTTGTTTGTATGACATGTCAGCTCTGAAAATATGAATATCGTCAACGATCAATATAAACACCAGGTAATTTCGTGACAGCGATTTAAAATATAGAGAAAAATGAACAAGGGAGACTAGGAAAATCACTACGTATAAAACAGGGCATTGTTCAATTATCTGATAAAGCTAGCCAGGATTAGATGTGTTTGTGTATTATTTTCACCCTGGAAAGTTTGCTGTCGTGAATTCAATAAAAAAACTAAATAGGGTATCTGATCGAAAAGTAAGTGGATAATGAGCTCAGAGAGACTTGTAAAAATCCAACATAAAAACTAAATAGGGTACCTAATAAAGAAATAAAGATATAATTATCTCAGTGAGACTAAAGAATCTTCGATAGAAAAACTAAAATAAGGTACCTGAGAACGAAAGCCAAGACTATATGTGTTTTGTTTTAATACGGCGCCATTCAGAACGGTAGATGTCTGAGACTGGAGGAAAATACATTTAACAATTTAACCCTTTAAAGATATCCTTTAGTAAGTTTCTGTTGTGGTAGCGAGAGACAGCTTCAAGTGGTGAACATTATTATTAGCAGGTTAAATCACAGTTATTGGGAATTTGTGTTTAAACATCAAGATTTTTAAATTGTTTGGTCTCAAATAAAAAACAAATGTGAGCAGTTTTCATTCACATGAAGTTTTAGATCACGGTTGTAATCAAGTAGGTGAATATTTAAATAAAAATGTTTTAATAAACTGAAAAGGGTTAAATTAATTATCACAGTAATGATTGACGTTTAAAAGGTTACGATAAAAACTTTAATACACGAAGAGATTATTAAAGAATCACATCTAATATCAATTTCTGCGGCACATATTATATGTTGTCATGAAAACCAGGATGAAATCAATCTGCACATTTCAGACACTGGTATTATTATATTATAATAAATACAACTTTGACAGCTCAACCCTTTTCGCAACCACTGAAACACCAACCACGAATACAATCGTTTTGAAACCTTTTTATGAAAGCATTAAATGAATATTTTGTAGTTATTAGCCACTGATTTGATAAATATAAAAAAAAATAATAATCTAAATTGCACGTCGCCGTCATGTCAGCGGGACACGATATCAAGTGGCTGAAAAACACATGTAAACACACGAACTGAACTAGTAAAATATTGCTTCTGTGTATCAGACCTATTCTTAGTGTACACAAGTCCTGCGGCCCTTTTGTGTTCTCTGCTAGACAAATACAGATGAGAAATACTAGTAATTTAAAAGTTTGTTGACAAAGAATAAAGCAAACAGCATACACAAGACAATGACCCATAGTTGGGTTACTGTTGGTCCACCGTCTACGACGCTTTGCCATCATTGACCGAGCCATGGGTAATTGCATTGTTTGCTGGTAGCTTACCATAGTCTGATTGCTGGCTATGAATGGCGGGCACTAAAACTGCATAACACTCTACTAAATCATGTTAGAGTTATATTACAACGCGTGCAGACTCTTTGGTGGGAGTTAGAACAATAAATTTATTTCGCATCCGATTGGGCTAATGCAACAAAAATATTATATGTTTTCTAAAAATTATTATAGATGTTCTGACAGCAATCATGCAGTCAGCAGGAATGGAATATATTCCCCATGAAACACCAAGCTCCTTGTCGGCTTAATGCCGGTGCACCGTCTGCGACGGTAGTCCAACATTAAACCGACATTGATTTATTGGTCAATGTTTGCAGGATTCTCTCATCGCACAAGCCGAGAGACTTGTGAAAGGGAAGATGGTGGTTAGGATGTAAATATGATGGATGATGTCTGATGATATGTGTGATTATCATGATGAAGGCTGATGAAGATAAAACGTCTACATCATGTATATCGTTATTAACCCATACAGCGCGGGGATCGACTTTAGTCGTCATAATCTGACGTCTGTAGACGTCAGATTATGACGACTAAAGCCGATCCCGACACTGTAACTGTGGAAATATTTATAAAGGCCGTAGATTCATAACATAGATATTAAAATGAATCAGAAAGAGCTAACTGAGACATATATGACGGTTTCAAATTGAAACAACCCTTTGGTATCGATGGTTTATAGAAACAATAATCAGCGCTTTAAAGATTACCTTTGCTGAACGTTCTTACCTAAACACAGCATTCAAATTACATATATCGATCAGTACTGGTGGTATCAACCTTTTTATCGCTAATCGCGACTATAGGTGTATATAATTCGTTTTATCCTTTTTTTATTTTTCTGATTAAATCATTATCATTGGGAAAAAAATGAGTGTTTAAACATCAAGATTTGCAAATAGTGTGTCACAAATAAAACAAATGTGATTACTTTTCACACACTTGAAGTTGTGTGTCGCGGTAGCGAGACACAACTAGAAGTGTGTGAAAATTGATATAACTTGGTGGGGAAAGGGTTAACATTGCTCAACGTGGTGGTGGTACTAACGAAATGAGAAATATATCTTATTACATTTCTTGGCTTCGAAGCACCGTTATTTGGATAATCCAGCAGTATCAAGGCTGCCTACTAACTCACTGATGCGGCGGCTCTGACGTCACTACAAAATACACAAAACTGTGTGCATGACCATGATGGCACACTAGACCGTTTATTGGTAAGATCTAGCAACATGTTTTATTCGATGACAGTAAAACATAAATATAAGAACTTATGCACATACATAACAAACAATACCATGTCGTTTCTCAGTTAGGTGTTATCTCTGTCATATGCACATCTCTTTTAATTCTGGTAATGTAAAAATATAAGTGTGACAAATGCAAATAACATATAGATTATTGAAACACAACATAAAATAATATTTAACATTTTGCGATTCATGTTATTAGCCTTATGTATAATTATTTATCATCCTTTTTATAATTATAAAGAAGACATCACATCGTGTGAGAAATAACAAGCTGTGGACAGGGTGGATAAACACTATTAGAAAAATAAATTATTTCTGAAAAGCTAGGCTACTAATCCTTAAAATCCCGGGGACACTTACCATGTTCCGTATATATCATGACTGTGCCGCCCACACAAGACACTTTTACCTAAATTATCTATCTTCGAGGGGTGTTTTTACCAAATTTGATATATGCAAGGGTACTAAAATGACATCCATGCATATTCAAGGGTGAATAACCAGCTGTATAATCAAGGGCTGTTTTATCCAGCTTAGAGCCCGTGTCTCCGAGAGTATGCTTAGATATATAGGCCTATGTGCTGGCTTTTCATGTTTTTAAGTCACAGAGAGCTTTTTTTTACTTGCTAGGGGGCCAGCATTCAATCTCTAGCGCGCCGCCGAGCCGAGTTGAAATAAATAATCAACGGACTGATAACGACCATAGACGTAAGTATTTTAAATACATAACATATTGTAATCAGGTAATGGCTTTGTATGTATAGCCTACGCAGCGCAAAATGATCTTGCTAAATATTTTACTGTTGTATACATAAAGAACAGTAATTTTATAAACGTTCTGTATGTATACTACAGTGTAAAATAAAGTAATCATATATTAATTTTGGTGCCTTTACCATATTGAAGATAAACTCACTTACCCTGGGCAGAGGAGGTGGTGGTAGTGAACATTTCAAAGGCTCGTTTGCCTGAACAGCAGCAATCACATTCTGGAAACAGAAAAGTAAAGAGCAATAAATATTTAACCCTTAAACATGTTAAAGCGCTGAAACAATTTTGTATAATCCTGGAGGCCAAATGGTTTATTTCAATTTTAAATCACCATTCATGTCTTTCCGATTCATTTGAATGCCTATGTTATGGGTCTAAGACCATTAAAAATAGTTTTACTCTTACAGTGCGGGGATAGACTTTAGTCGAGTCTGTCGACTAAGCTCTATCCCCGCGTTATAAGGGTTGAGTCCTAATTAAAATGTGAAAAATACTAAATTGCCAACTAATTAAAGACATTAGAAAAGCTGAAAAGTGTTTGTCTGCTCTGAACCAAATCAGGCTGATTTGCTCGACAATCATATTTCTACATTTTTTCAATTTAAATTAATTACATAAATTATTCAGCATGTTCAATTATAAAATATCAAATAAAAAAGACGCTGCACTCAAAGTACCTTAATATTGATATATGATTTGAAAATACACATAAATATCAAAATAAATCAATGAAGAATTAAAAAGTTTGACAAAAGATAACGTGTAAAAAAGACGTAAATCCACGCATCAGTTATAGTCATGTGGGGTTTCAGTCGTTAATGGCAAAGAGTAATTAAACGACATAGACGTGCAGCTGGTTGCTATAAAAATGGACGTTATGGCTCAAAATATAATAGTGGCAAATTATAGTTTATCTTATTGTAAAGATCCACCTCCTCCCAAATTAATATCTACAATGTAAACGTTTTGCCCACATATAATATGTTGTAAATTTAACATGTCTGCTCCAAACTACACTCCAAACCACTTGGTTCACCTTCACACTTTTTTCGTCATTTTTTCATCATTATAAAAAATGAAATGAATCGGGCTTTAGGCCACCTTTGTGCACATATAGGCTAATTCGGGCCAGGAGAACCTCCTGAGGATGGTGAGATGATTGAGATGACACTGTCCTCCAGACACATGATTCGAAATTCGAGCCCTGGCGGTCTGAGGCCGAGCACGCTACCTCTCGGTCACGGAGGCTCCCCACAATACTGACTTTCACACGTGGATGGGGAAGAAACATTTTTGTTTCTTTCAAACCGCCGAGACCGGGAACCGTACCCCGAACTCTGGCGTGAAAGGCAGCGGTGCTAACCACCACCCTAGGGCCCCCGCCCTTCAGCATTATAATAGCGCTTAATAATTCCTTTCAAAGTCTAGTCTATAGGCCCCCTACGCATTTCCTGAGAATGGTGAGATGAATGAGATGACACTGCCCTCCAGGCACGGACGCTCCCAACAATATTAGCAGCCTAAATTTTTTTTATAGAGAGCGGGAAGAAATATTTTGTTTATTTGGAGCCATAATGCCAGAGGGGGGATACAATAATTATTGTGACTCAGAGTATTATATAGCCGTGGTCCAGGCGACTCGCTCCGCAAGGCCGATCAGCGCTAAGTATTATACAGCTGCTGCCTGGTATACTGATATGCGTGTCATTGGTGCATATAATATAGGGTTATAAGCCTGCATGATATAAGACTGAATGTACATAGGCTACATTAGCTAAGATTTCAGCCCTGTGTCAACACCCGTTCCGGGTCAGCCACTGATGGGGCTAAGGCTACATGTGGTAGGCCTATATAATATAATAGTCTGATTCTGGATATCAAAGTTTACACTTGTGTATGCCATTGGGACAATGTTTTCTGTTTGCGTCGGAAAACACAATTCATCGACCCTGTTTTGTGATGATGCTGGACCAGTGTTGTAGGGATCTTTCGGATTCAAACCGACCTCTGGTGTCTCATACATTATATGTAATCTTAGGCCAAAAAAGGACAATGTTTCTCATCATCACGCGCTATATTGAAAACCTGCGCACCACTCATTTTTACCAGCATTTCACTTTTAGTCGGCGAAAAATCTATTAATAATTATTAATAATTATTTTTCTGTTTGTTTTAGACAGATTTGTTTAATTCTAGGGCAGAAACCCCCCCCCCCAAAAAAAAGAGAAATTACAATACGGTTACCGCATCATTTCTGAAAAATTTTCTAACGAGAAACATAGTTTTTTTTTTTGGCCTTATATTGTAACGTTAATTCGTCTGCATGTACATGTATATGAGTGTGTACACATACGGCGAGGTAAATAGTTGTTTTACATTCGACCTGGATTTTCTCAGCGGTTTAAGGTATGTAATTTGTCTCGGTTTGCCATTAAAATGCGACCATCCACCAATTAGGATCAATTTTATATGTATGTGTGCCTTACATAACCCTTGCATCACATGATGTAGGCTTATTCTTTGCATATTTTAGGCTATCCGGGATAAATATCATGCTGGGTCGGATAAACGATGCGAACGCTTTCTCGGCGCCACTTTCTGACAGCCCGACACACACAATACCTTACACAGATGGAGGAGCGCCTAGCGCGTGGCCTGGGTCAACCCCGTTCCGGGTCAGCCACCGCTGGGGCTACGCGTGGCCCTGCGCGAAATTAACGTCGATACACTGGTTTCAACCTTAAAGTGATCGCCTAGTGACCCCGGGCTGGTCACATTGAGAAACAAGGGTATTTCTCTGAAAACTCAGGATCAGCGGGGCTGGAACCCTGGACACATACATGTCTGACGAGGCAGTGCTCTACCGAAGCGCCACATCCCCTTTTCTTATTACTTGTATCATAACGCACTCGTTAATTATAGCACTTTGATGCAGCTGGATGTGTCAGTTTTGCGATATTTTGTGATATATCAGTTGTGTTACAGAACATTCTGACCTCAGAGATTATATCTCTGACGGCACACGCTCATATCGTCGTATGCACGCATGGCGATTGACTAGATTTATAAGCCGTTAGTGAGCGTTACCACGTGATTTTATAACCATGATAACCGAGGAAATATTTAGGTGATCACTTCCACTTATTATTTATCCTATTTTTACTATTTAATTCGATCTAAGAGTTTGCTGCAGATTAGAACTATTTATTCTGTTTAGTAAGAGTCAGTAATTTATATTTGCCAGTGTTTTGAAGCCGATTGCAAATTTTGTCAGAAAAACATATACATCACCTTCTCACAGCAGCGCGTAGGCGGAAAAAGTAATCCCTTGATTTTTTTTTATTTCTCTGTGAATAGTAGCTCATATGTACAGATGTAGCGGAGTAGTGGTGTTTTGAGCAGTTTCTGTGAAACATGGCATACGGTTACAGAGAGAGAGTGGGATTCACCTGAGGGACATCTATGTGTGGAGAATGGTTACAGAGTTCATCCCCAGTGATGTTTCAGCGATTTGTATCAACTCAAATGAACTGTTTTATTAGCCCTTACAGTATCTTGCTAAATTAAATAATTTAAATTTAGACCCATTTGAAGTTGTGTCTCGCTACCACGATCCACAACTTCAAGTGGCTGAAAATTACTGATATTCGTTTTATTTGACACCAGACATTTACAGATGTTAATGTTTAAAGACACATTTCACTCCCAATAACAGGAATTTAATCGGCTAATAAAACAGATTAACATGATTAAAGACGACAATAGTCGTGATCAGCAGGCAAAGGGTTCAAGTGTTAATCACATATAATTTAATCTATTAGCATTGATTAAATGATTAAACAACCTTGTTTAGCCTTTTCATTTGTCCTTTAAATAGGAAATAAAATTTGACGGAGGGATTGGCATCACACATTTTTCGATTTAAATTGAATTTGATGGGTAGACTTTTGGTACGCGAACACCCCTGAAGATGTTTGTTGTTTCATTTTCAAATATCTGTGGTTGTACACACGGCTATATATGCTTCAGGATAATCACAATTCGAAGAGTCCTGACAGAACTTAACTGTAGTTTATTTATATCCAGGAAACTATAGAGAGAATGGATCCGAGCAATGAGCCATGGATACTTCACTACTGGCACATGTTGCCTGGGAGGGGGGAGTATATCAGACTGGTGTTTGAGGAAGCTGGGGTGCCATTCCAGGACAACAAGGAGAGGATCAGGGAGAGAATTATTGAAGGTGAAATGGGCGGATACCCAGTAAGAGCTCCCCCTGTACTGACTAAAGGTGAGATTGGAAAACGACAGCGTAAAAGTCTAGTATTACATTTTCAACATGTCACAAGATTTAATATTTGTTCTTCCAGTCTGTGTAGACCTAAACAAATACATTAAATGCATTTTAAAGAATGATAGAGGTATTTGACCAAAGCATGGTATTCTCAACCTTGATTTAAACATAGAGTTAAGAACGACTACTGAATGATTGATTTAATTGGCTGATCTCGCCATGTGGCTAAACCACTCTATCATTGGTCGGGGGTAGAATACCATACTTAGTCCCGATTTGATATGGGATTTTATGTAATTTGAAAAGGCCTTTATTGTGAAAAATGTGAAAACCTCTTGAATTTAAGGTTTTAATACCACCCCTCTTTAATGTTTTTTATCATAGTGACGTTACCATGGTAAAATGTTAGTATAAGCTATAGTGTACGTTCAGGATAAAATACACAAGATGAACACATGATTCAAGTTGAGGTGACCTTTCCATGTCATTGCACATTTACTGTGTATTGTTCTGTTATTCAGGCGATTTAAAAATGTGTCAGACAACAGTAATATGTGAATATCTAGGTCAGCAATTTGGCCTTTACCCCGACACAGATACCAACGTGTGGAGAGCGAGGCAGATTAATCAGACCATCCATGATTTCCAAAATGAAGGTGACACTTTTTCTTATTCTTATCGCAGAAGCTTTACCAAAGTGCATACGTCTGTATTAGGGCCTATTTTTTCTGATGACATCTTAATCATTTTAATGCCTACTTACCAAATAAAAATGGATATTATTAGAAATGATCTGTTATGAATAGTTGATTATATAAATACATAATATCTGCAATGTTCATCCATTTGTAAAACGTGCTTGAATTTAAGTTATAATGCTATTGACAAAATCCAAGAACTGAATCCTGAAATAGGGTTTACTGAAATTA
This sequence comes from Flabesymbios commensalis, assembly GCA_964017125.1. Taxonomy (NCBI): domain Eukaryota; kingdom Metazoa; phylum Annelida; class Polychaeta; order Terebellida; family Flabelligeridae; genus Flabesymbios; species Flabesymbios commensalis. The sequence goes on along the minus strand of OZ024902.1, from coordinate 126,146,233 downwards.
TCATTTACACACATTTGCTAGACGGAATAAAAACGAGTATTATATCATTTGGGATCCGTATTACAACTTCTATTTGTAAACACAAAAATCACCATGCCGACAAACTGGATATACTTATTTTAGCCGTAGTGACCTGGTGACGAGAGTGAACTCTGATTGGGAAAAATTTCGGGCGGAAAAAATGACCGTTGTTTGACCGTGAGAGTCAACCTCATGTATGTATATGTGCATAATGTAATATCGTGATAACCCCAGTGAAAACATAAACATAGATTACATTGGCATGATTGGATAGACTTAATTAATCAATAAATATCGTTTATTGTTATGATCATAATCATGATAGAGTTAGCAGGATGACTTGATTTAAGAAGATACCCTTTCACACAAGCCCCATCAGCATTTTATGATTCTCTCGCCGACCCAATGGTCCCACTGCGAAACCGTAAAACCACGTTAATGGCTCCAAACCACTGAGATATAGTCACTGTTAACATGTAATGCCCTTTGATGTAGGTCTGTCCTCATTAATCAATTGAAGGGTTCCATGCATAAACATGCTAACTCTGTTTTTGCCATTTTGAGATAAGGCGATTTTGAATTTTTAGCGTGGTAAAATGTTTATAACTTTTTTACTTTTTATCGTAGGGAAACCCAATTAATTTCATTATCTTCGTCTTGTCATTTACTTTCTGATACAGTTAGACCATAAATGATTTTGCCGAAAGCTTTCGACAGAACCGCCTAAAAAGGGACTTAACACGTTTGTGCACGCATATGACTCTTTATTCCTGCATGCAAAAGAATGCCAAATCGAGCAATTTCAAAGCTGAAAAAATTGTCGATGCTATGTCCATAATGCATTTCAATATCACAAAAACATGACAACCAAAAAGATGTCAAATAGACTTGTCAAAGGCAAATATAAACAAATATGCATATATCAAAGTGAAATGTCGCCTTAACATGGTTGTTTTGATGGTTTATTTATATTATGTAACATTACAGGCTGAAATATGTACACCTATCTGGTATCATTATTGATATAGTGAATTTTGCTATCAACATGGAATAAATCATGTTTCACTAACTAGAATGATACTTTGAAATAATGAGAACACATGTTCTAGGGCAACGATGATCGAGATATTAAGTTGGCAAAACCCACATGTGACCAGTCGGAGAGGCGTATACATGCTTACATATTAGACCAGTATCTTGCAAACGGGTTACTGAAAAAGAAACATTGTAATAGTTAAAGTAGCTCAAAGACGTATAAACTGCATAACCATCCTAAAACTTATTGGGCTATTGAGCTGGTAGCAGATCTTTATAATTTGTCACCTGTGAAGCGTTAGCTGGCTGATCCACTTAATGTACAAGAAAAAACAAACTTTATATAGAAACGTTTTAAACAAGCAAAAGTGAAAGCCATCAACCACACTCAAGAAAGAGAATAGATTTAAAAGGGGCATATAGGTGCGTGTACTTAAGACTCTGGAATCACCATCTTAGGCCAGTTCACATCCATGACACCCGAGAAGACTTCACAAATTATAATTTTGGACGGAGACGAGCTGTTCTATTTTTGTACAGAATGAGTTTTATATAGACACCAGATTAATTTAACTTTTTTTCCGTTTCTTGTTAACAAAATGTTGCATGATGTAATATGTTCTTTGAACAAATAAAGATTTATTAATTTATTAAAAAGGTGACTACGGACGTTCTGAAACAACATAGGATGTATTTGCAAGATACGCCATTTATTTTTTTATTTGTTCAATATAAATAAATGCCATCTAAAACACAGTCATATATGTATTTATCTGTGACTGATATTGATCTCATACGGTGGCCATATATGGCTAAGCCATCAAATTAACAAAGGACTCTCCAAACAATCATGCAATTTTCTTTGGATGAGGGGATGCGTTACCATGTAAGACAGTCAGAAGAGTTGGAAAAGTATTAATCTGATTCAGTGAAAGCAACAGATAATAATTGTTTTGAGGAAAACAGTACGCATTATATAGATCTTTTCATTTACAGAATGTCAATACAACTATCTATCTATCTAGGCCTGATACTGTCAGCATCCAGCAACATTTGAAGTTCAGGCCAATAATTTTAATACACATGCGCTTCTCCTCTTATAAATGTACTCTAATTGGCGAAGCTGAGTGGTACCAAGGACATGACTATAACGCCCTTCAGGATTTGAGAAGAATCTCTGAAGAAAGCTTTCAGACGAGACATCTACACATTTCCCTTACAAGAATTGATCTATGGAACAGGAAGAGATATGAGTTTGCCAGGAAAAAAATCATCTGGTGAGACGTTCAGGCTGTGAATTATAGCTTTAGCTATGTATCTGATCTTGTTCCTGAATACCAATCACATTAGTTTTAATTAGGTCAAGCGACTTGAGTCTTCTGCACATCATACCCCAATATTTGCTCTTAGCTAGAGATATACATAAGTGTACGTTTTTTGTTGTTTCATTTGTCAAATGACTAGGAGGTACAAATGCAGAATAAGATCATGATCAGCCTACTTTGCAACCTTGAGACATATCTGTGAAGGTCCACATTAAAGTGCACTGTACCATGATTTAACATATTAAAGGCGCAGAAAAGGTATGCAGATCACCTATAGATTATTTTCGCTAAATAAAGAGTTATTTATTGAATCCCCTGTCAACACACCATGATGTTCTACGACAGAGGACAAAATAACATTTATAACGTTCATTTGGTGCCATGCTGTCCACTATTTTATAACCCTATAGGGGATACAACAAGGTGAACAATTATTATGGTTCTTCAGTTGTTGGATATCCCAAGTTACAGTGTTTATACTAGATCCATCCAATGCGAGTAGCTCATATTTGCACGTTTGAAAATATTGTGTAGCAATTTGTAACCAAGCTCTTCATTCATTTGAATTTTTCCTATCATTAAACATGAACTATTTCGCTAATCAATATCAAGCTTGACTAGCATTTGGCCAGATTTGTGTACCTTTTCGCTACGCAATACTGAAAAAATTGAACCCTGAGTATTGTATGTGGAAATTCGATTTTTTTTATTTGGGAGATATCGACCGATAATTTTTTATCGTCAAGAAAAAATGTAGTCTTGGTCTTAAATTTAGCGTGGTGTACGCAACAACTGCAGACAGAAGGATAAAATGTATTGTTTCATCATTGCAGACAGATAAATATTTGTTGTCAGATAAAGTACATTTCTTGGTGTATATTTGTTATATTATCGGTGCAGCGAATTTGACAACCGTGTTTATTATAATTATTAGCTTTATACTAAATTAATCAATCAACCGATCACTACGTAAATAATGAATTTTTAACACATCAATATTAATATTTTAAAGAATATCGAGATTGCTTTCGTTCAGATATTAGTAATCATATATATCGATATTAACGGACAGTGTTTGTTATTTTCGAAAAAAATAATATGGGACCAATCTGTAGGTAATCATACTAATTGTTTTACATAAAAATACCAAAAATAAAACAAGACCCACAAGATTTTCAATATCTTTGAAACATGTATTAATAATATCGATATGTAGGTTTATACGCATAAAAACAGGGTTTTTTTTTAAATCGAACTGCGTGTGTTCTATTTTTTACATTTGTTTACAATAGTGGATACATAATGCGATACTTTTCATTTTGAAACGTTTCACATCTTTTTTAAATTTAGTCATATTTTAAAATGGCTGAAATGTTATCGCTTGGATATAAATAACGATAATAACTAGCGGTTAGGACCACAGCAATATTTAAATCGTTCTGTTTTACGATATTACATTAGGCCCTACATTTATTTCATTATATAAAAATGCGCTATGCGATTAATTTTGTGCAGATGGGTAACGTATAATGTTATTATGTCCGAAGAGAGATATTTTGTTATTTTTTTTTCATTTTTAATATTAAAATACAAAAATTAAGGATCACAAATATGAATATTACAGTTTTGAAAGGAAGTATGTCCTCATAGTTTTATCCAAAGATCCAACAGAACACAACTCCAATGATAACCAGATTTCTGCATACATAGCCACTATGTCTTATTACCAAAACGTGGCAGTGACGAACAAACTCCACATAAATACCATTGTTGAAATGTAGTTTTGATATGCTGTGTCGACAAAGTATACAGATTATGATCCGTCAGATCAATGCTTATTTTAGTGAGCGCCATCTTGCAAGCAAATATTTTAAAAATGTGGGTGTTTTCTTCAGTTAGCATAATACTGCTTGTGAATATATCGTCGCCTCGGAGCTAAATGATCCTATCTGCCACTCTGACGAGTGTCAGATAGGATCCTTTAGCTCCGAGGCGACAATATACTGGCCGTACCGGCTTCCCGAGAGCAAGTCTATGTCAATCTAACATTTCATGAACTTGCACCCTCTATATTAGATAATGTGTATGCCAACTCTACATAGCATTATTTGGAACTAACGATATATTCACCCTAGAGCTCCATTTTTTTCACACAAGATGCATATGGGTACAAGGAATGCAAAACTCAAATGTATGCTAACTCGAGTTTCAATTGCAAGACGTCAATGAAATTATCATATTAGAAAAGTTGATCGAACCTGGAACAGGTGGATAGATGTGATAAAATGGTATGGCTTGTATTATCTCTGGTCTTACAATTCCAATTAACTGAGGTTCACTTGATGTGTGGGAGCTGCTATAGAGAGACACAACGTCTTTTAACAGGACATGCTATTTTTTTCATACTTTTAAAGGCTAGGCATGCATATAACATATATGTACCTTATGGTATATTCTGAATTAAATTCATTGAATAAACAATATATAATCCTTCATAATAGTGAGGTTGCATTTGACATGGACTAACTTTTCTACACCTTGGGGATTTAAAACGAAAATTTGCAGTGAACTTTAATAATAGCGATATTTTTTCCATTTGCCATCCACTTCAAGTCATCTTCATCCACTACAAAACGAGAATTGCGGAAGCAATTAGCAGCTTGCTGTGGATAAAGATGACAAGTAAATGCAGACTTGGATGGGTTAACTTAAATAGAGGAATTGCTACAGCAATTATCACCTCAAAATTGATCACTTTATTAAGTTTCATTAAAGCACTGAAATATCTTATATAACCCATAGAGACCATAAAATGTTTTAGTTACGGTAGCTCTTTCTGCTTCATTTAAATAACTATGTTACGATATTAATATTTTACTCTTTCGGTGCAGGGGTCGACTATAAACGTCAGAATCTGACGTTTATAGACGTCAGATTCTGACGTCTAAAGTCGGTCCCCGCGTTGAATAGGTTGATGCATACATATGCAACATATTATTATATGTAGCCTACAATAAATAAGCTTGTGCCACAGTAAAAGTGAAACATATTGAGACTGTTTGCGTAAAATTATATCAATGCGCATATGCATTACGGTGCCAGGCAAGTAACGGACCTGCTGACAGAGCCCATTAATCATGTGATACACACAAAAAGGAGCGTTGAGCTCACCCTAATGTGTCCTAAATCCTCCATCTCTTAGCCTTATTTATTATTTACAAGACATGTTTATCCTTAAGCTGCACAGAGTGGGTTGTCCACTTCTAGATTTATTGCTTAAAAGAACAAACTAAGAAAGATAGAATAATATGTAAAACTATGTACTAGGTTTTCACGAAAAGAAAATGTTAATTATGTGATTTTTGTTAAATGTGCAATATTTTATCACCATCATTACCGGCTGACATATATGGAAGGTATGCTTATGTAAAATGTCGCACCGCCTATCGAGGAATTTATCATCGCATTCCATAAATACTGACAGGCAATGAAAATGTACCGAAGAAACCTTGAAATTAAAAAGCGAAGTGTTTTGTCAATTTAAGAGTTGACAAATTTTCGTTGAAGTCTAAACGTTAATATGTCAATAGAACCCAACATTTAGGCCTATATCCCATTATTTAGTATGTATCTGAAATGTATATTATACTGACTAGCTGTTGAGTAATTTATGTTACAAGTATACCCACTATCTTTGTATCCAAGTCGAAGAAATAACTCAATTACAATAGATGCGCAGATCCGAATATACTCGCACATTCGGATCTTGTATACAAAATGACGACGAACTTTACCGAACAAATCGCATCTTAAAAAAACACTTTTTGATTTTATTGTTTTTCCAGTGTATATTTATGTCCATCGTACAAGTATATTATAGTGTTCTCCTCTCAATTCTGCAAATTATCAGGGGTCACATGACGTACTTTGTGACATGAAGACGAAAAAGATATGAGAATGTATGTGAAATATACAGTACCTACATTAAATAACACCAAAATGACCTCTAAAAGCTACAGAAAAAATGGCACCAAAACTTTTCTGAATCATTAGACCTAGTAGATTGATATTAGCATTGGTGCCAAAAATTAACATTCCGATCCAAGTGAGAAACACAACCCCCTGCACTATCTACGAGTCTATCGAGTTTCGTTCTTTCTCCTTGACTTGACCCCTGGAGCGCTTATGCCATACTGCAGCTAAGACTGCTTATGACAGGACGGCTTACGTCAACTACGCTAGATATTCTGTGGTTTTATTAAAAGTTGTACAGCCAGATTATGACAGTAAAATATGTCATAAATGTGTGACATTGCGAGATTATGCGATGTAAATTGTACAAATCCAGTTAATTTACAGTCACTTGAAGCTGTGGATCGCGGTAGCGAGACACAGCTTCAAGTGACTGTAAATTTAAATTTAACTGTTCAGTGCTCTATGGGTTGAACGTGATGGACGATTCAATAACAGATATACTCCATCATGTACTCTTCAACGATGGCAAGCATCAATCATTACGTTTCTGTGTCACCCATAATAGAACGTGTCTTCTATATTGTCTTTCCGCTCTGGGGAAGCATCAGCTCACAGCTTTGGACAGACAGACACCATTCACACTGTATCCTGGTTCAGTTGTGTGTTGTTTCACTTTTTGCTTCTTTCAATACCACCCTCTGGGTATGGACTAATTATTCATTCAGTGCTGTATATATTTAGCATGTTATATAATATTACATATTTGAATAGTTAACGCCATACTTTCATCCACATATCCATACAGTCACATATATACAGGAAAAATGTCTGATTCGCCCTGAGCGAAACCTAGGAAACGTAGGGACGAATCTGGAAATTGCGTTAACCAGTTAAACATAGCAACAAAGAAATTTGCAGCAAAAAAGTTAGCCCTCGTGCTGCTGAAACCATTTGACACATATTTCAGATTAATCTAAATATAACTCTATTTGATCAAATATTTTAACATTTTGGTAGATTCTTAGTCCAATTCGAATGAATAAAAAATATTTATAATGACAACCAATTCTGCAGGATAAACACGTGTATTTATTAAGCTATATCCGTTTTCTATCTTTATATACCTTCGTGAATATTTAGTATACAAATGTGCTGTATTAAACCCTCACAGCGCGGTGATCGACTTTAGTCGTCAGAATCTGACGTCTGTAGACGTCAGATTCTGACGACCAAAGTCGATCCCGGCACTATAAGAGAAAAAATATTTCTGATGGTCGTAGACCCATAGTGTAGGTATTCAAATTTATCGGAAAGAGCTGACTAAGACATTTATGATGATTTAAAATTGATTAAAACCCTTCGGTCTTCATGATTTTTGAAAAATTAATTCAGCGTTGAAAGGGTTTATCGTTTCAATTACATTTTCAGCTCGCAATATGTATCACGGGCACAACTACACAGCTTCCTACCACACCCAGCAGGCGGAGACACAAGTACATATAGACAGATTCCGTAAAGAACGCTTGGGAAGATGGCTGCAGCATTTCGAGGCGTTATTGGCCGCAAACACTGATGGAAAGGGGTATGCATTTATTACTTATTAAATGAAACGGTTTTAATTTTCTTCTAGTTGCTTATCATGCTTATACACATTACAAAATAGTACAGGCAAGATGAACGAACATAACATTTAAAAGCACATAGCCTCTTTCATCAATTGCAAGACTTAAATGAAATCACCATTTAATACATACACAATTATATAACCGCAATTTGATCCATCGCTCATATAGGATTTCTCTCCTCATCATGGGTTCACGGTAGTATTCTAAAACCTCAGATATTTGTGTTATTATGATGTAGTATCTACATATTTTGGTGTGGGTACCATCTTTTCTAAATTATTTATCGGCTCATATCATTGATTATTGATCTTAATGAAAAGATGTTATTATAATATTCGAGAAAGCTGGAATCTTAATTATGTCTAATAGTTGTATTGGGGTTGCCACGCATTGTACACTTCTTTTTAATTGTATTTTGTGACATTTTACTTTCAGTTTTGTTTTGGGAGATAAGTTGACCTACGTTGACCTGGCCTTATTACAAGTTATACGTAATTGTAGTAATCAGTTTTCCTCAGATTGGATGACTATGGATCTCCCTCTACTGAAGGCATTCAAGGACAGGATGGAGGCCAGACCTAACCTGGCTAAATACTTCAAATCTGACAGGTATATGCCTTTTGAAGGAAACAGCATGTTTTGAGCTGATCCATTGGACACCAAACATCATCTGACTTCACAACAAGCGACCTAATGATACATGTGAGCTTTGATGCAAAAACTACTTCAAAATTCAATCATTCCAAAAGCAACGTGACTCACAATAAAAATGACCCAAAATATAATGTCTTGGCATTTTATTATTCACACATGCCGTGTAATATATCTGACAGTGTCATACAACATAATGCAATACATACATACTGAATACTCTGTCAGTATTATGATATCATAATGATACTAACCCTTTTGTCAGTTGATACACAAATGACACTAACCCACTGACACATTTTTTTTTTTAAATTAATTACTATAAATACATGCTATACCTAGGTTCAAATATAAAATATGTGTTGCTCTTACAATGTGGGTTATACATCAAGTAGAATGTAAATGAATAATTCATGATGCCTGGAAATTATTATTAGAAGTGGAAATTATGTGACAATATTTTAGTATGCATATTTTAATTATTAGTGAATATAGTTATTTTTCATGATCCAGTACACGTTGTTTTCTTAATAAAAACCGTTTATATACCTACGGTGATCTTTGTCTTGTGTAGAAACGTGCACATAGTGGATTTTAATAATAGGTATTCAATTTAAATGTTCAGTGGATTGAAGTTGTGTCTCGCTACCGCGACACACAACTTCAATCCACTGAAAATGTATGTGCTTTGTGATATTTAATTCTCAACATATCAGTGTTTCAATATTTATTTTATTTTTCAAAACTGGTTATATATGTGATAATAACAACACATAATAAATACTGTAGTCGACATCAGTGCTCTAGGAGCTAAGAAATTAACCCTTATCACACAGTAGACATTCTGTCTTTTTATTAGCCCCTGCATAACCAGTTGTTAAACGTAAAATATGCTTCCAATCTTGAAACACTGATAGATGTTGGGACTTAAATTTCACAAATAACACAAATTTTCAGTCACTTGAAGTTGTGGATCGCGGTAGCGAGACACAACTTCGAGTGGCTGAAAATTGAAATTTCTTAGCTCAGTGCTCTAAGGGTTAATTATCCCGCTAAGTGTCCTTTTCAATCACTTTTTATTCGCCGATCAAATCACTGTTTTTGGAAATGAAATGAGTGTTTAAATATCACTAATTTCACATTTTAAATCTCAAATTAAATAAATATGAGTAATTTTCGCCCACTTGAATTTGTGGTTCGCGGTAGCGAGACACAACTTCAAATGAGTGAAAATGTGGTACAGTACAGTTCTGGTCTCCTATAAAGATTGCATAGCATAAGCCCTCTGTATAACATAGACAAAAAGTTTGTATTGTGCGGTTCAGTGGCGGGATCTAGGGGTCCCCCGCCCCTTTGCAAAACTAAATTTACTCGACATCGATACAAATCGCCAAAATATCGTTATTTGACGCTCTTAATTTATTAGGGTAGTGAATGTAAAGCTCCCATAACAGTGGCGGATTCAGAGGGGGGGGCGCAGCCGGCGCGCGCACTCCCGTTTAGGGTCCGATAAAGAAAAAAACGAGCATATCTAGACCGAAATATGGTCTATAATGCGTCATTTGAGGTCTTAAATTTCAAAGAATTTCGGGGGACCATGCCCCCGGACCCCTCTACAGCATATATGTGTCAGCTGAAAAAAAATACGCCATGCGGTCCGTGTGTATATTATGGGGTCATCATATTATAGAGATGAGTACCGCATAATATAAACCCGGTGCTTGTTCATAGCCGCTGGACATTCGACAGTTTTTTTCTGTTTTAGCATGACAGATGACTGCACATCTCACCATGCTGGTAGGACGCTAATGTGCACACAAAGTCTATTTATAGATTGTTTTAGATAGTCTACATGTTAAAATTACAGAAACTGTCTGTCTAATGTAGGCACCTACACAGCTGTAGGATAGACGCATATGAAAAACCCTACTTTTTAAATATTGCAATGTTTGCATATTGGTGTTTTCATTATAGTCTGGATATCAAAGTCCTTACTTAGGATAACGGTAACGAGTGCCCAGCAAACACTAACCATCGTACTAATGCCGAATCAAAGTCGGTCCACTGTCTACGAAGCTGGCCCAACATTGCTTCTACATTGATACCATATGTTCAGTGGCTCGTGTTTGCTGTGTCAGAGTGGTTACATGTCTACGTCTGGGGTTTGGTGTATATTGTCAAGGGTCAAGGACATGTAGGCCCCTATGCATGGTGTACTGGTGTATGTATTTGAGCGTGTTATCATTCAGCTGTCGATACAGACGAGAACGTGTTTACAGGACCGGCTATTTTACTAGATATTTGCAGGTACTGTGGGAATTAGATATATAAGTATTTCTCACTTACAGTGTGACCCTTTGCTAAAATTAAAACAAAATTTAGCCGTATTTTCATATTGCACTATTCCTTGTTAATAATTCTTTAATTTGCCCAATACAAGAACTGATCTAACCGACAAGCACAACTATACAGTCATTTTTACCCTTCGCCCGTTGAGCCAGGAGGGATATTTAAAATGTTGTACCCTTCGTGCACCCCTTTCCGCCGCCAGTTTTGGCTACTGCTCTAACATGGTCCAACAAATTGAATTTATAATGCATACTAACAGGCAACCTCTCGAGGTCAACAGTCAAGGTTAAAGATTGAAGATAAAAACAATTTTGACGCCTAACTTGGAAAATATTTTTGGGCTTGATCCAATTTCTTATGTGAAGTTACTCATGAATATTTTTTTCGAATTCACATTAGTGCTTTGAAACCGGGTATCTCGAAAACCCCCTCGACCCCCTCGCCCCACGACCCACGACCCTCGACTTAATTTTAAAAACAGTTTTTATTTGTTTATATAATTATAACTTTTGTATAATAATAACATTCAAGAAATTATAATATAGGCCTACTGTGATGCTAACCTTGCCATCAAGTGCTGTTGGCTGACCGTCTGCTACGCTGGTCCAGCATCCACCCGACGTTGGTTTAATGTATCTTGTTTAATGGGTGGCCATCGATTATAGTTTTATCAATACACGTAGGCCTACAGCTGACCAAACACATTTTAATGTTGGGTCACTGTTTAGGACGCTTGTCTAACTTTCACTGTTATGTAGCCTATATTAACCCAAGCATGGGATGGGATGCCTCTTGTTTTTTTGGCCAGTCATATCACCCGGCATGTCACGCGCCAGTTTCATTCAGTCACACGCTTTGGCATCGCAAGCGGTGGGCCAGCGTTACAGACGTTGGGCCAGCAAAAAATAAACATTGGTTCAATGCTTAGTGCTTGCTGTGCTTAAGTAGCTATTATTGGACTGGAACACTATTGGGGCAACGTTAATGTAGGACAGTGGTGGAATTCAGATGGCAATCTATTATACGCCTAATAAAGTGCCCGCATAAATTGTGTATCGTGCTTCTCCCCAAAATATACAGGAGGCGTTCAGCCAATGTTAGGCCAGCGTCGCAGACGGTGAGCCAACATTGACCTGATATTGTTTCCCGAATTATATAAATAGACTAGTCTATCCACAAAAAACAATAAAAAAATTAAAGTCGAGGGGCGAGGGGGTCGAGGGGGTTTTCGAGATATCCCTTGAAACCTGGTATAAAGAGATTTTTGTGATCTGCGAAAACTATTCTACAGTGACCTGCACATGAGCGAATACTTAAGTTAAACACTTGATTTTAATTGGATGACCTAACTCTTTAAAACCCAGGGTGAAAATGAAATGAATGGGGTTTTCAGGTTTTAGGTCACCTTTGTGCACATAAAGGCTAAACTGGGTCAGGAGAACCTCCTGAAGATGGTGAGCTGAATGAAATAATACTGCCCTCCAGACACAGGATTCGAAATTCGAGCTCCGGCGGTCTGGGGCCAGATTCGCTACTTCTCAGTCACGGAGGCTCCTCACAATATTGAATCTATACGAGTGAGCAGGGAAGAAACATCTCAAAACTAGACTATAGTATCCTACAAATGAGCGAATAGTTCATGTTTAAAGCCAGGGACCCCATATGTTGATATGTCAATTTTAAAAATGAATATATATAAAGTTATATAACCTACGGATCTTAACTAAAAACACAAAAAATCATAAAAATTCAAAAGCACTGCATGATAAAGACTGACTAGTTTTATTTCTAAGTCGTATATTGCCATGTAAACCGAATTGTGTGCACTATTCAACACTTTATACCATAAATGTCAACCGTCTCCGGCCAGATAACATGAAAGACACCGACGTTAATTGCTGTCTGAAAATGAGGGCTTGGCGTTTCGCCTGCTGCACCGATTGTCTGCCCAACGCTGGGTCAACGGCATCACCAGATTTAATTTCAATTTGATAACTAAGTGCTTTAAGGCCCAAATTAAAACTATTCTATAGTAACCTAAACATGAGCGAATAGTTCATGTAACACTAGATTTACTTTTAGCGAACATTTTGAATCCAGCGAGTACAGAACAGCATAAGTATGTGCCGACAACAAGACCATTGTATGAATCTTGCCGATGGCACATTGTGCTGTTTTACATTGATCTTGCTGATGGTACAGGTGCTGTTTTACATTGATCGTGCTGATGGTACATAATTATGCTGTTTTACATTGATCTTGTTAATGGTACATTATGCTGTTTTACATTGATCTTGCTGATGGTATATGTGCCGTTTTACATTGATCTTACTGATGGTACATGTGTTGTTTTACATTGATCTTGCTGATGGTACAGGTGCTATTTTACATTGCTCTTACTGATGGTACATATGTTGTTTTACATTGATCTTGCTGATGGTATATGTGTTGTTTTATATTGATCTTGCTGATGGTACAGGTGCTGTTTTACATTGCTCTTACTGATGGTACATGTGTTGTTTTACATTGATCTTGCTGATGGTACAGGTGCTGTTTTACATTGCTCTTACTGATGGTACATATGTTGTTTTACATTGATCTTACTGATGGTACATGTGTTGTTTTATATTGATCTTGCTGATGGTACAGGTGCTGTTTTACATTGCTCTTACTGATGGTACATGTGTTGTTTTACATTGATCTTGCTGATGGTACAGGTGCTGTTTTACATTGCTCTTACTGATGGTACATATGTTGTTTTACATTGATTTTGCTGATGGTACAGGTGCTGTTTTACATTGCTCTTACTGATGGTACATATGTTGTTTTACATTGATCTTGCTGATGGTACAGGTGCTGTTTTACATTGCTCTTACTGATGGTACATATGTTGTTTTACATTGATCTTGCTGATGGTACAGGTGCTGTTTTACATTGCCCTTACTGATGGTACATATGTTGTTTTACATTGATCTTGCTGATGGTACAGGTGCTGTTTTACATTGCTCTTACTGATGGTACATATGTTGTTTTACATTGATCTTGCTGATGGTACAGGTGCTGTTTTACATTGCTCTTACTGATGGTACATATGTTGTTTTACATTGATTTTGCTGATGGTACAGGTGCTGTTTTACATTGCTCTTACTGATGGTACATATGTTGTTTTACATTGATCTTGCTGATGGTACAGGTGCTGTTTTACATTGCTCTTACTGATGGTACATATGTTGTTTTACATTGATCTTGCTGATGGTACAGGTGCTGTTTTACATTGCCCTTACTGATGGTACATATGTTGTTTTACATTGATCTTGCTGATGGTACAGGTGCTGTTTTACATTGCTCTTACTGATGGTACATATGTTGTTTTACATTGATCTTGCTGATGGTACAGGTGCTGTTTTACATTGCTCTTACTGATGGTACATGTGTTGTTTTACATTGATCTTGCTGATGGTACAGGTGCTGTTTTACATTGCTCTTACTGATGGTACATATGTTGTTTTACATTGATCTTGCTGATGGTACAGGTGCTGTTTTACATTGCTCTTACTGATGGTACATATGTTGTTTTACATTGATCTTGCTGATGGTACAGATGCTGTTTTACATTGGTCTTACTGATGGTACAGATGTTGTTTTACATTGATCTTGCTGATGGTACATGTCCTGTTTTACATTGATTATGCTGTTTTACATTGATCTTGCTGATGGTATATGTGCTGTTTTATATTGCTCTTACTGATGGTACAGCTGAGGTGATGTCACGCAAAATTCCCATAACTTACTACCCGTATCTTCAGCCGTCAACATTTAAAGTTCTGAAATATTTTATATAAACCAAGAGAACAACGTTTTATTTAAATTTGGAAGCATCATAAATGTCTCACTTAGCTCTTTCCGCTTAATTTGAATACCTATGTTCTGTTGTATGGGTCTAAGTTCGTTATAAATAGTTTACTCTTGACTTTATACGTCAGAATCTATATAATCGTCTATAAATCTGACGTCTAAAGAAAGTCGATCTCCGATCTGAAAAGGGTAAGCTGTCCTTTTTTGCCCCTTTTATCCAATTTCCCCGTCAAGAGGAGTAATCGCTAAATCTGCTCTATTCTTCAGAAGGTACACAGAATATGGATGCAGACAGTGAGCCGTGGGTACTTCACTACTGGGACATGAGTCCTGGTAAGGGGGAGTACATCAGACTGGTGTTTGAAGAAGCTGGGGTGCCATTCCAGGAGAACCACGAAAGGATTTTTGAGAGAATAATTCAGGGAGAAATGGGAGGATACCCAGTGTATGCTCCCCCTGTATTAACGAGAGGTAAGATTGGGGAAAAAGACAACATTTATTTTGGAAATATGTTTTTTTGTAAGACTATAATCTACAGTAGAATTACTTACGCTTAAGCATATAATGTTGTATTAGTTGCAATACCACATGCTTCAGAATTTGTGTATTCCCGTAAGCCATCATGTCTTATTTCAATGTTTAGTTTATACAATGTTTGCTTATATTCTGCTCAAAAGCATAATAATAGGTTTGCACATACTGTTCACTACACTGCTGAGAAAAAATGTATTCGATGCAATCGTCTAATTCATCACATCACTTTTAAATGTTTAAGATTTGTGTGCACTCAGTAGAAAACTAGAAAACACAGTCCCTCGTATTGCATTTCTTCATGTATTTGCCGTTCGTTGACTTTTCCTTATACAGGTGATCTTAAAATGTGTCAGACACCAGTGATCTGTGAATATCTAGGTCAGCAATTTGACCTTTACCCTGACACAGATGTGAACGTATGGAAAGCGAGGCAGATTAACCAGACAATCTATGATTTCCAGGATGAAGGTAACGAAATTGTTTGTTTTCTAAAGGGACATGCCCAGGTCTAAAATCATCAAAAAATCGGTTGATTTTATTTTAGCTTAATATTATGACCATATGATGTAAACATGTGCATAGATTAGAACTGCAAAAGATTTATATTTTTTGTGCTGCGCACTTACTAGCTAGGCTAGATATAGAGATTTTTTGATGATTTTAGACCTGGGCATGTC
The DNA here is from genome assembly GCA_964017125.1 of Flabesymbios commensalis. Classification (NCBI taxonomy): domain Eukaryota; kingdom Metazoa; phylum Annelida; class Polychaeta; order Terebellida; family Flabelligeridae; genus Flabesymbios; species Flabesymbios commensalis. Next base: position 126,130,186 of record OZ024902.1, on the reverse strand, counting down.
CCTTTAATGTCTAATTAGCACAGTTTGGGGAAATAATTATTACTCGATTTGTGTCATTTTCACTATTTAGCTTTTCATATATTTTTTTCATATTGTCTCTAATCATTGACCACTACAAGATCTTATAATTAGCCAAGTGTTAACCCGTTTGTGACGAGCCCCGGAGATCTCCGTGATTTAAGGAGACCATTCAGATACGAGCCCCGGACATATCCAGGTCTCAGTGGCGGATCCAGCATAGGGCGTACCCGGCGTACGCCCCCCCCCCCTCCCTTTTTGGTGAAAATATTGCATTTTCATGCATTTTTTTAAATAAAGTGAAGCTAACACCCCTTTGTTCAGCCAAAATGTAGCTAACGCCCCCTCCTCTTGCACATTCTGGATCCGCCACTGGGGTCTGATTACATGATATAACTATGACGTCATAAAATAATCTCGTTTCAAAAACAGAGCAGTAGCATAATAATCTCGTGTTCAACGGGTTAACTTTTACTCAAGTTAACCCTTACAACGCTGAAATAGTTGTGTATAAACCTTAAGAGACCAGATGTTTTATTTTCAGTTTGAAATCATCATAAATGTCTGAGTTAGCTCTTTCCGCTTCATTTGAAAACCTATGTAATGGGTCTACGAACATTATAAATTTTTTTAATTCTATCAGGGCGGGGACCGTCATTAAACGTCAGAATCTGACGTATTTAGACGTCAGATTCTGACGCCTAAAGACGGTCCCCGCCCTGATTATAAAACTTAATTTTTCACCCACCCAAAGTTTTTGTCTCGACCCACAGTTTCTAATTGTAATAAATACTTACATATGCACAATTTAAATCGACAATTTATCCTTCGAATTTCTTAGTTTGGAGGGCAAATATTAAGCTAAAACGGATATACCCGCCGTCAGATTAACTTGTATCGCATGTTTTTTTGCCGATTTCTCAATCAATTCTCAACCGATTTTCATGAAATTTAGCAGGGACTATTTTCGAGGCACGCTGCGACTACCGTGACATTGGAAAATATTGTATATCTAAAAAGTTAGACTATCTGGCATGTAATGCAATTCAGGGATTAAAACAAAATTTAATTTAACCAGTTTTAATGGGTTTATAGAGGGACGTCGTAATTACAAATTTACTACATGTCAAATGGTCTAACTTTTGAACTATATAATATTTTTAGTGAAAATTTCACGGTAGTTGCCGCGTGACGCGAAAGTAGTCCTTGCAAAATTTTATCGAAATCGGTTGGGAATCGACTGAGAAATCAGTAAAAAACATGCGATACAAGGTTATCTGACGGCGGGTATAGACATGATTATCACATTAACCCTTTCAGTGCGGGGACCGTCTTTATAAGTCAGAATCTGACGTCTAAAGACGTCAGATTTCGATGTATAATGAAAGAATTGAAATATGTCTAATGGCCGTAGATCCTTAACATAGGTATTCGAAAAAAGTGGAAAGAGTTAACTAAGACATTTGAGATGATTTCGAATTGAAAAAAAACTTTGCTCTCCATCATGGTTTATACAAACTCATTTCAGCGTTGTAAGGGTTGGGAGTTAATCTATGAAAGCGTCCTTCCCTTATATAACTTCAATCACTCTAACCATAGTACCCACTGACATCGCAGATTAGACACCATGGTTTTAATTAAGGGAAGAACCAAGGAGACAAGTTCAAATATATCTTCGACGTGTATTCCTTCCACCACCATCGCCGGTGCTGGCCGACAATTATTCAATACTTGCCTACGATGTACCTTGTACAGAGGATGTAGGCCTACCCACCAAATTCCGGTTCAATGTTGGGTCAGCATTGCAGCCCATTGCTGGTTCAATGCCGGTCAATCGTCTACGACGCTGGCCCAACACTAATCTATCACAGGTTCTGTTGCATACTTTGCACAAACACAAGGTATTCAACCAATGCTGTTTCAATGTTGACCCATAGTCTTCGACGCTGGCCCGTCTTTGAAACGGCATTGGGTGATTGTACCGTGTTTTCTGACTGCTGCATTATGATGGTGAGGCTTTAGGAAGATTTAATTTGGGTGGTGGGAATTAATGGACATGGGTGTAAGTCCCCATCCATTCCTCTGATTATTGTTGACATGCTAGGAACAAAATATGCCAGTCTTAATTAATGCATCATGTAGCCGTTTATTGGGATAATAGAATGATGTGATTTAAACAGATAGCCTTTTACAGCAAGCCATTAACGTTTTATGATTCTCTCAACGACCCAATAATGGCCCCACTGAGACAACCGTAAAACGACGTTAATGGATCCAACGACTGAGATATAGCCACTGTTAACATTTGATGCCTTCTGAGGTGGTCTGTTCTCATTAATCATTGTTGTAAAAGGTACATAAGATTATTATATTATCATGATTCTGAAAGATTATCTCCATGGAACATCAAGTCCATAATTACATCACCGTTACTGGTAATTCAATGAGGGTTTAACCCTTTAACCACCGGTGCCGCATGTATTCGGGTTTTCATTTTTTATCAGCACATTAAGTAATACATTTTAAATATGTTAAAGATAAAATGTGACATCAAGCAGCAAAATTTGAAAAGAGTTGACCTCTATTTTGTCAAATCTGAATAATTTTCACTCACTTGAAGTTGTGGATCGCGTCAGCGAGACACAACTTCAAGTGGGTGAAAATTAAAATTGAATAATTTGGCGGTTGAAGGGTTCGGCATCAAGATTTGCAAATGTTTGGTCTCAAATTAAACAAGTAAGAGGTATTTTCACCCACCTTTATCTCGCCACAACTTCAACTGAGTGGATATTTAAATCAGCTAACCTAGCGGGTCAGGGCTTTTAAATTTAAGTTCAGAGCTAAGCTGCTGATCCCCTACATGTATGTACTGGTTAAGGTGGACTTAACTATCAGATGGACTAAACCTATATTTTATAAAACCTATATTTGCAAATGTAGCCTATATTTTGTGCAAACAGCCTATACAACCTTACACTGCCCGCCGCTAGGCACTGCTCTGCCGCATGTTAAAATGTGCAGACAGCTGACGTCATATCTCCCCCACTCTAAAATTTCAAGTATTGTAGTAAGCTTGTGATTGGCCGGCTGTCCTGCTAAAAGTACCCTGATTAGCTGCCGAATATATTGTGGAGGGGGAGGTGTGGGTGTAGACAGACACCTGTGTGGAGCTCAGCTAACATGAGGATTTGACCCAATGTCGTTTCAATATTGACCCACTGCCAACGGCGCTGGACCAACATTGAAACAAAACTGGGTCAAGTCCTCGTGTTTGCTGGGAGAGCTGTCGGCATTTTGAAACGCGCGGGCCGTCTGTGTCTGGTTGGAACAGGCTACAGAGTGATCTGTGTAATACAACCTATAAAACCTTCATTTTGATTTAGGCTTCAAATCAAAGATTTGTCCGTTGGAGGCATAGTTTGCATGCACGAAGAATGGTTATCGTTGAACTATAACACATATAATTTTATATCAAATAAACATATAAAAAAAATTAAAACGATATTGCGGCCCAAGTCAGTAATAGACTTTTGGAAGCCCCCGTTTAAGATCGTAAATAACACATCTTGTCAAGTATTTCATCATTATGTAGCTTGTAGAAAAATAATTAAACAGACCAATGTCGCAATTAAAATCGCAAAAAGACTCAGAATTATTTATTTGACAGAAAATTCCCCTAGTACACAATTTACAGTAAAAAAGCAAACAGCAAGGAGACCCGTACTATGGCATATGTGTGCCGCTGGCATAATGGCCACCTTTGATGTGGATCGCACTCATCCCAACAGTTCGGGAGTAACAAAAATAACAAATTTATATATTGACATACACCAAGCTAACATTTGCATCCTGTTTGCTAGGAAAGCACATAAAGTGTCCCATGGCACACAAATAGCTGGTGGAGACCATTTCTCAGAAGACACACACGAAAAGAGGCGATTAAGTCCTCCCTAATTTGTCCTAAATCCTTACTTTCTTAGAATCATTTATTATTTACATTAGATGTTGGTGTTACGCTCTATAGCGAGAGTGAACAGTGTACTTGTCTCAACGTTTCACACCGCGAATAAAACAACGCACCGAATAATCCTTTTAAATCGAAATAGCGCATTTTCAAGTAAGAGTCGGCTTAATTTCTTTTAAATCCAACATTACATTACACTACTACTGTAAGTTAGTATTTTGTATAATTTAAGATATATTCAGGAATGTAGAACGCAGTATAATAATGTATTTCTCCATATCCATCAGTTTATGCTGTTGCGAGATACTTTATTATGGCGTATACCTTGAAATATATTTTTTTAAATTTTGTGATTAACACATTGTTTCATATTGTCAGCAGATATTTAAGATATTTATATTTAGGGGAGGGGGGAATCGGACGTATTTTTAAAACGGTAACTCAAGTTGACAATTCAAGGAGTAGGATTACACATACGCTCCATCATGTACTATTCAGCATTGTCTATCATCAATCATCTACCACAGACACTGTGGTTTTTGTTCGTCGCTACACGTCTCTGTCTCCCAAAATAGAATGTGTCTTCTATTTGGTCTTGTCTCCCCTCTCTAGAGACGCTCACAGCTTTAGACAGGCGGACTTACTCCATTCAGCCTGACGAAGCCTGGGTGCTGTCTCATTTTCTGATTATTTCAGTACCACCACATCCTTCCAAGAACGACCGACACCAAATGTTTGATCAGTTTAACATCGGATTATAAAACCGGAAAATATTCAGTAGGCCTACTGTCTATAGCAGAGTGTATTATAAAGAACTATTAGAATCCATTGAACTTTTTCAAGCCTGAATTTACCATTGTCATCTTCATCCACTACAAGCCGCGAATTGCGGTCGCAACTCCCGACTTGTAGTGGATAAAGATGATTTGAAGTGGTTTAAAAATTAATTTAAAATTCATCGCCAATCACGACTATAGACGTCTTTAATTTGTTTTATTGGCCGATCAAAAAAGTCACTATTCTTGGACAGATGTTTGGGCTTAAATTATCAATAATTTTCACGCACTTGAAGTTGTGGGTCGCCTTAGCGAGACACAACATCAAGTGCTTGAAAATTTATATTAAATAAGTTCAAGTTTGAGGTTAAATACTGTGCATGTTTTGACCATTTCTGCGCGCCTACATTTTTAACATATCAATTTTAACGATGCTAGCACACAATTAAATATGGTATAAACAGTTGTTTGTAATACCAACAGTTAATTATTTATCTTCGATGAATAGCAAGTGTACAAATACAAATGCGTTTATTATTTTCAGCTCGCAATATGTTTCACGGCCATAACTACGCAGCTTCCTACTTTACCCAGCAGGCGGAGACACAAGTACATATAGACAGATTCCGTAAAGAACGCCTGGGAAGATGGCTGCAGCATTTTGAGGCTTTATTGGCCGCAAACAATGACGGAAAAGGGTAAATTATATATGTTATTCAATTTTGAAAAAAAAATATTTCGCTCTCTGTAAAACAAGTGAGATCACAGAAACCATTTACATATTGTCTCAAATAAAACAAATATGGGTAATTTTCACTCACTTGAAGTTGCTGGTCGCGGCAGCGAGACACAATTTCTAGTGAGTGAAAATTTACGGTTTTAAATTTAGCGGGTTTAATGGTTAATTATTTTGGGTATTTATTCCAACTAGGACATGTTGTCTAATAATTATGTTGACATTTATTTGATTGTTTCTGTATTTTCCAATTCTATTTTCAGTTTTGTTTTGGGAAATAAGTTGACCTACGTTGACCTGGCCTTATTACAAGTTATACGTAATTGTAGTCATCAGTTTTCCTCAGATTGGCTGTCTATGGATCTCCCTCTACTGAAAGCATTCAAGGACAGGATGGAGGCGAGACCTAACCTGGAGAAATACTTCAAATCTGACAAGTGTATGCCTTTTGAAGGGAACAGCATGTTTTGAGCTGATTCATTAGACATCGTCCGACTTCACGCAAAAATGAGATTTGACTTGAAAGCTGGCAAAATTAACTGAATAAATAACTTTTACAGAGACTAAACTTGACTCACAACCACATGCATTAATGCATGTGATTGCGAGTCAAGTTTATTCTCTGTAGTTGCTTCTGTGTAACATGCAACGGTGAATCTCACAGTGTGACATCTCACAGAACACTGATATGCGGTGTACTAACAGAAGGGGACTAAACACATTGATCAGTGGATATCAAGAATCAGAGCAACACGTTCGTTGGTGGATATATATATATATGAGCATAATTTGTATTAGCAAAGTAGGTTTAATTATACCATATTATGCTACACAATTTGAGGCTAACATATGTTAGTCTGCTGTGAATCGTGAACAGAGGAAATTAAGAGAACTTGCTTCTAATGTTAGTTGAAATATAGAAGAAATATAATTATTGTTAATGAAATGTCGATTTGTAAATAAATCGGTGGTATTGTTATATTAGTGTTAGTCTTGAACCTATATTAATATGTATTTATTTGTATTTGAGCATAGTGACGTTCATACGTCATAAAGACTCTGGTGGTGACATAAGAGCAGAATCGGGACAAAAAAGCCCGACACTTTAATTTTCTTTCCTGGTCCTTCTGAAGTGAACAAACAGGAAATGGGTGACTCTGTATCCGCACATCCCACCTGTAGTGACAAGACTGTATCATGTTCACCCGATGCTGGTTTATTGTTGGGCCAGCGTAGTAGACAGTGGAACAACATTATGCCAACATTGGTTCAATTTGTGTGTGTTTTCAGGGCAGTGAGACATGTGTGTCATAGGAGTACATAACTCTGATCACAAGGGGTTTGTTTTAAGGCAGTACATTTCCAGGCAACCTTTGTTCTTCCTTCTCATTCATTGGACTTGTTTTGTTGAATAGTATAATGCAGTGTCTATTATATATATTTTAGATTGACTTCGCAGAATACGTTTTTTCCATACAAAATTACAAAAAGTCCAATCGTGGGGGGGGGAGGTCTGACAACTACTGGCATACCACCCATAAACCATTGGTATCTTATTGGTATATTGCCGACATTTCGTGCTTAGAAAGTTCATACTATCACATTATTAGTATATTTAAAATAACAACATCACATATCACATCAATCAGGTGTATTTACAGTGCACAGCTGGATCACTGCCGTCATGCAGTTGTTATGTAAATGGTGTGTAGAATAATAAGCTTGGGCCGAAGTTTCTTGAGATTGAATTGATTTATTTCACAACAAATACAAGTATCTATCATTTCACTTCTCTTTTCTGTTCTTCGATATTAATTTCTATATACAAAAGACAACACATAATAGCAGGCACACGGGCTTACATGATAGAAACAGTAATGCTTCCTTTCAAATGTAAGGCACAACTCAACATTTTCATAGTTTATTGAAAGATCTTCACAATCATAATTACTCTGAAAATAAATGTGATCGTGACTGTTTAAATAGTAATTAATTCGATCTAATGATTTATTGTTGCACATCATGTTTTCCTAGTTGCTCTCTTTCTTTCTATTATGCGCTATGAAAATTTCTACTGTTGTTTAATTTGAAACCAAAAACTTGTAAATCTTGATGTTTAAACACACATTTCATTCTCGATCACTGCGATTTGACAAATAGACGACTTGAAATGACAATAAAATTGTCGTGCCACACGATTGAAAGGGTAATATCTCATTAATCATTGCACATCATATTTTCCTAATTGCTCCATTTCCTTCTATTATGCGCCAGAAAAAAATCGTAAATAGCTTGCATCATCAATTATTGCACATAATTGAGCTTTTATGTTACGACGTTACGACTCTAATGTAATCTACATTAATGACTCTTGATTTCTCTGCGTGAAATTATTCTCTGGTTCAGCATTTCATTACCAGCGTTGCATTTTTATATAATGGTTTGTTCAAAATGGATAACTAACAAAACATAGACATACAATATATAGTAACTAAACCGAATAAATGTTTAAAACAAAATAAACGCTTAATAATTCGTTAACACTTAAAATATATTTTGAAGCTATTATTTTTAAATCATTATAATATATTCACTTTAAATAAAGGTCTTCAGCAATCCCACGCGGAATAAACTAAAAAATGATGAATACATCGAGCATTAAACAAGCATACAATACATACGGGCGCGGCAGATTGATCCTCTCGGCGCGGGGATCGTCTATAGACGTCAGATTCTGACGTCTAATGTCCGCAAAAGCACATTTTATTACCTCCACACTGGGAAGCCCGCAAGTAGTTAAAACTATGCATGTGTTCAAATGTTCTCTCAGTACGAGCGATGTAAAGTTAAAGAATCATTCAACTGCAAAGTGCGCATGCCTGGGACGGTCAAGTGTAGGCCAACAGTAGCCTATTTAGTACAGATTGACGACACTGAACTGATTAAAAGATACTACTCAAACGAGACATAGATCCAATGCTGTTTTAATGCTAGGCCAACGTCTGCGACGCTGGCCCAACATTGAACCAACATTGGATATATGTACAATATTTGAGAGAAAGTCCTCCTGCCCAGCAAACACAAAACATTTGTATAACATCGCCTTTGACGCTGTTCCAACATTGCATAAAGTCATACAAATGTTTTTTTGTTTACTGGGTGTCATACAAGCTTGGGGTCAGACAGTTTCCACATCCCAGCAGTAATACAGTCAGTTTATTTGCAAGCCAGCGACCAACTAGGGTCCAGGGCCAAGGGCTTTGAATTATTAACTCATAGATGTCGCTCAAGTATATATGAACTTGCTGTGATTTGAGAACTTGCTCTTAATGAGTCTTTGGGTATGAAACGCATATTTATTATTATTATGGCCTACCAACGGGCACTATTGAGTTCTGGGGGACCCTTGTCCTGCGAGTTTTGACAGTTGACCATACCTTTAATCCAATGCACATAATTACACCAACGCAATGCACATTACACCAATGCAATGTACATCATTACACCTTTTATTACGTTTTATTGGTGTCCAATGTAAAAGTTATTGAATAGTAATTGCAACATTATATATTTATGGATCATTTGTCAATTTTACCTTGATACGGAATCCTACAAATGTTCAGTTATAATCTAGGCCCAATATACATTAATGCCTTTTGATTTATCAGCGTGAAATTAGTATCTGGTTATCAACATTACATTAAGACGCGTTGTCTTTTTATGTAAAGCTTCGTTTAATTTTGACTAATAAGAAATACTATTAATTACAAAATATACACATCAAGTGTGATGCCGATTGCTAAATCTGAGTTGAAATTAAACTTTTGCGATTTATAATACACATTGGGTCTGTCAAACATAATGTTATTTGTGTGGTTGTATAGCTTATGTTTTTACGATATTTTGTTCGTACCAGCTTGTAGATTTACACTTTGATTCTGAATACCAAAGTCCATACTCCTGATGGTGAGAGGGGCTACACACCCTGATGAAGCAGCGATGTATAAACGTGTCGTATATGTAGGCCATTGTGCATGATGTGGTGAGATATACCATTATGTATGTACGCCTGTGCCACACAGGGCTTATAATTATTATCCACTAAGTGGACAGTATACAGGTTAGTGCAAGGTATGTTCCATCGTTCATATAGGCAGTCCCTTCGTTTTGTGATTAACCCTTATGGCGCTGACATTGTTTAATGTAGACCAAGATACAAAGGGTTTATTTCAATTGAAGGTCATCGTAAATGTCTAAATCAGCTTTTTTCGCTTCATTTAAATACTTACGGCCATCATAATTTTTTTACTCTTTCAGTGCGGGGATGGACTATAGACGTCAGAATCTGACGTCTAGAGATGTCAGATTCTGACGTCTAAAGTCGTTCACGGCGCTGTAAGCGGTAACTCTTGTCGCGCTGAGTTGTTTATTTCTAGTTTTCATTGATATAACGCTGGATTTACTAACGCAATTTCCAGCTTCAAAAGACGAAAAATATAATTATTTATGGAAAGTAGACATCTGCAGAATTGAATTACGTGAATAACCGATCAAACTTTTTTTCAGTAACATTTTATTTTGGTTGAAACTTGTTTAAACAGTATATATACAGTCCCAGCAGGACTTACACCGCTCAATTAGATAATTTAAATTTTCATCAACTTTAAGTGGGTGAAAATCACTCATATTTGTTTAATTTAAGATCAAATATTAGCAAATCTTGATGTTTAAACATGCATTTCATTCCCAATAACAGTGATTTGATCAGTTAAAAAAAATAAAAAGGGACTATAGTCGTGCTTAGCGGTAAAAGTATCAATAGTGTACGTGCAATAGCTCCTCTGTTAGCTACTGAGCTGTGTATATGATCAAATAAATAGTGATGGCATAAATGCGCACTAGTATTCACATGTGATATTTACATTACATGCTGTGCTATTGAATAATTTCAATGTATCAAGGGTAGATAATAAACTGTTACTCACTTTCCAGCACACACGAGACGTGGACCCAATGCTGGGCTAATTTTGGCCCAGCGTCTCGTGTTTGCTGGTTTACAGGCCTAATATTATCTCAATGCTGGATATAAGCCATAAAAAAACGATTCTAAGATGTACTCTATTTTTGTCTTTCCAAGAAGATCAGAAAAAATAGCACGTGTCTCCGAACTCGAGATATCACAATAAATGGAACTTTACCTTTTATTTGTTTACCTACTCATTCCACGGAGACAAACGATAATACTTTAAATTCCGATTTGTACGCACTGTTTATTTTGTGAGATTTGTTCTTTAATTTTACTCCAATACTGAAAATCCATCTCAAACAACAGAGATCTATTGTTAGACTAATATATATCTCCCACTAATTTTCTTCGCAGCTAGTTTATATTTATGTTTTAGTATTGTGTTTATAAACACTGTCATTAATATATGCGTGCCACACTTCTTTATATTGTTAAAGTTATTTTCAAAATTGAGGTATTAGAGTACATACTTGCTTTAAGGACAGACACATTTTTAAAAAACTGTATATTTTGCAGCCTACCAGACGTCTGGTATAGAGAATGGATCCAAGCAATGAGCCATGGGTGCTACACTACTGGCACATGTTGCCTGGTAAGGGAGAGTATATCAGACTGGTGTTTGAGGAAGCTGATGTCACATATCAAAACAACAAGGAGAG